>JAUIMM010000031.1:8755000-9247500 GCA_031769625.1 Taudactylus pleione
GCAGTGCCCCCAGTAGTATGCCCCCCAGTAGTATGCCCCCCATTAGCAGGCCCCCCAGTAGTATGCCCCCCATTAGTATGCCCCCCCAGTAGTATGCCCCCCAGTAGTATGCCCCCCAGTAGTATGCCCCCATTAGCAGCCCCCCCAGTAGTATGGCCTCACCCAGTAGTAGGCTGCCCCAGTAGCAGGCCCCCCCAGTAGTAGGCTGCCCCATTAGTAGCCCCCCCAGTAGTATGGCCCCCCAGTAGTAGCCCCCCCAGTAGTAGGCCCCCCCAGTAGCAGGCCCCCTCAGTAGTATGCCCCCCCCAGTAGTATGGCCCCCCCAGTAGTATGGCCCCCCCAGTAGCAGGCCCCTCAGTAGTATGACCCCCCAGTAGCAGACCCCCCCAGTAGCAGACCACCCCAGTAGTATAGCCCCCCCAGTAGCAGGCCCCCTCTAGTAGTATGGCCCCCCCACACCCCCAGTAGCAGACCCCCCCAGTAGCAGACCCCCCCCCCAGTAGCGCCCCCGGCCCTTACACAAGTAAAAAAAATAAAAATATAAACTTACCTGAATCCCCGCTCTGCTGTCACAGTCTGTGTGACTCTCATTGGCTGCTGTATCAAACACACAGCTGCCGCTGGCGGCTGTGTGTTTGTATCTGTGTAGGGCAGACCGCTATCACAGTGTTCTGCCCTACACGCGAGGAGACCTGATGTCGGATTCTCTAGTGAGAATCCGACATCAGGCGGCCGCCGTTCGGCCCTGAACGGGGATCCGAGTCAGGCGGTGAACACATGCAGTACATATATTTATATATACAATATATATATATATATATATATATATATATATATATATATTAGGGGTGAGCGGGTTCAGATTTCTGAAATCCGAACCCCCCCGAGCCCCCCCGATCCGAGTCTGATCCGAGTCAGGCTCGACTTTTCCCGCCTGACTCGGATCTGAAATCGAGGCAAAACGTCATCATCCCGCCTTCCGAGTCTCGCGGGTTTTGGATCCTATATAAGGTACCCGCGTCGGCGCCATTTTCTCACTCGGCTGTGGACAGTGAAGAGGGAGGGTGGGAGTTAGGGCTGTGTAGTGTAGTGTAGTGTAGTGCTGCTGTTGTCCACTACTTCAAAGTCCATAGGGGCTGGCTGTGTTGTGCTGTGCTGCTGTTGTTAATAGGGGCTGTGTCCACTACTTCAAAGTCCATAGGGGCTGGCTGGACTGTGTTGTGCAGTCAGTTCTCCATAGGGGCTGTGTCCACTCCAAAGTCCTGAGCAGTGTCCCAGTCCTAAAGGAGTGCTGTAGTGTTGTCCAGGGGGTGCTCTGTCCATCAGGGGTGCTCCCCCCAAGTGCTAAAAAAATAATATATTTTCTGTGTTTGTGAATTGTGTGCGCAGTAGCCGCACGTGCATCAACAAAGTAGTGCCAAGCGTGCGCCTGTGTCATAAGTAAAGGGCCGGCTGGCTTGACCGTTAAAGGGTGCTGTAACCCCCGAAAGTACACTCCAGTCCAAACCAAAAAAAAATTATTTTCTGTGTTTGTGAATTGTGTGCGCAGTAGCCACACGTGCATCAACAAAGTAGTGCCAAGCGTGCGCCTGTGTCATAAGTAAAGGGCCGGCTGGCTTGACCGTTAAGGGTGCTGTAACCCCCGAAAGTACACTCCAGTCCAAACCCAAAAAAAAATTATTTTCTGTGTTTGTGAATTGTGTGCGCAGTAGCCGCACGTGCATCAACAAAGTAGTGCCAAGCGTGCGCCTGTGTCATAAGTAAAGGGCCGGCTGGCTTGACCGTTAAGGGTGCTGTAACCCCCGAAAGTACACTCCAGTCCAAACCAAAAAAAAAATTATTTTCTGTGTTTGTGAATTGTGTGCGCAGTAGCCGCACGTGCATCAACAAAGTAGTGCCAAGCGTGCGCCTGTGTCATAAGTAAAGGGCCGGCTGGCTTGACCGTTAAAGGGTGCTGTAACCCCCAAAGTACACTCCAGTCCAAACCAAAAAAAAAAATATTTTCTGTGTTTGTGAATTGTATGCGCAGTAGCCGCATGTGCATCAACAAAGTAGTGCCAAGCGTGCGCCTGTGTCATAAGTAAAGGGCCGGCTGGCTTGACCGTTAAAGGGTGCTGTAACCCCCAAAGTACACTCCAGTCCAAACCAAAAAAAAAATTATTTTCTGTGTTTGTGAATTGTGTGCGCAGTAGCCGCACGTGCATCAACAAAGTAGTGCCAAGCGTGCGCCTGTGTCATAAGTAAAGGGCCGGCTGGCTTGACCGTTAAAGGGTGCTGTAACCCCCGAAAGTACACTCCAGTCCAAACCAAAAAAAAAAATTATTTTCTGTGTTTGTGAATTGTGTGCGCAGTAGCCGCACGTGCATCAACAAAGTAGTGCCAAGCGTGCGCCTGTGTCATAAGTAAAGGGCCGGCTGGCTTGACCGTTAAAGGGTGCTGTAACCCCCGAAAGTACAGTCCAGTCCAAACCAAAAAAAAAATTATTTTCTGTGTTTGTGAATTGTGTGCGCAGTAGCCGCACGTGCATCAACAAAGTAGTGCCAAGCGTGCGCCTGTGTCATAAGTAAAGGGCCGGCTGGCTTGACCGTTAAAGGGTTCTGTAACCCCCAAAGTACACTCCAAACCAAAAAAATATATATTTTCTGTGTTTGTGACTTGTGTGCACTGTGGCTGCACGTGCATCAACAAAGGAGCAGCGCCAAGCGTGCGCCTGTGTCCCATAAGTAAAGAGCCGGTTGGCTCATTTCTTAAAGGGTGGTGTAACCCACAAAGTGCACTACTCTCCAGCAAAAATAAAAAAATATTTTCTGTGTTTGTGTGCGCTTTAGCCGCACGTATATATATCAATATAACATAAATGGAGGACCAAACTTTCTCCGATAAAAATAAAATAGGGAAAGATCAAGAACCACTTCCTCCTAGTGCTGTTGCTGCTGCTGGGAGTTGTTCATCATCCCAGAGAGGAAGTAGGAACATCACTACTTTTACTAAACAATTGACCCTCCAACAGTCCCTAGCGATGAGGATGAAGTACGACAGCAGTCATCCTGAAGCAAAACGTATAACTGAGGCCTTGACTGCTATGTTGGTGTTAGACGTGCGTCCGGTATCCGACATTAGTGCAGTGGGATTTAGACAATTGATGGAGGTAGTGTGTCCTCGGTTCCAAATCCCGTCTAGATTCCACCTGCATCCTCAAAGCAGCAGCGACAAGCGTGCGTCTGTCTGTTAAAGGGTGGTGACACCCTCAAAGTGTGCTACACAAACAATTAAAATATTGTTCTTTTTTTTTCGGTCTTTGTGAATTGTGTGGGCTGTAGCCGCACCTGCATCCTTAAAGCAGCAGCGACAAGCGTGCGTCTGTCTGTTAAAGGGTGGTGTAACTTTCAAAGTGCTCCAAAAAATAAAAAACTATTTTTTTAATGTGTTTGTGACTTGTGTGCGATGTAGCCGCACTTGCATCCTCAAAGCAGCAGCGACAAGCGTGCGTCTGTCTGTTAAAGGGTGGTGACACCCTCAAAGTGTGCTACACAAACAATAAAAATATTCTTCTTTTTTCTGTCTTTGTGAATTGTGTGGGCTGTAGCCGCACCTGCATCCTTAAAGCAGCAGCGACAAGCGTGCGTCTGTCTGTTAAAGGGTGGTGACACCCTCAAAGTGTGCTACACAAACAATTAAAATATTGTTCTTTTTTCTGTCTTTGTGAATTGTGTGGGCTGTAGCCGCACCTGCATCCTTAAAGCAGCAGCGACAAGCGTGCGTCTGTCTGTTAAAGGGTGGTGACACCCTCAAAGTGTGCTACACAAACAATTAAAATATTGTTCTTTTTTTTTTGGTCTTTGTGAAATGTGTGGGCTGTAGCCGCACCTGCATCCTTAAAGCAGCAGCGACAAGCGTGCGTCTGTCTGTTATAGGGTGGTGACACCCTCAAAGTGTGCTACACAAACAATAAAAATATTCTTCTTCTTTTTTCTGTCTATGTGAATTGTGTGGGCTGTAGCCGCACCTGTATCCTTAAAGCAGCAGCGACAAGCGTGCGTCTGTCTGTTAAAGGGTGGTGACACCCTCAAAGTGTGCTACACAAACAATAAAAATATTCTTCTTCTTTTTTCTGTCTATGTGAATTGTGTGGGCTGTAGCCGCACCTGCATCCTTAAAGCAGCAGCGACAAGCGTGCGTCTGTCTGTTAAAGGGTGGTGACACCCTCAAAGTGTGCTACACAAACAATAAAAATATTCTTCTTCTTTTTTCTGTCTATGTGAATTGTGTGGGCTGTAGCCGCACCTGCATCCTTAAAGCAGCAGCGACAAACGTGCGTCTGTCTGTTAAAGGGTGGTGACACCTCAAAGTGTTCTACACAAACAATTAAAATATTGTTCTTTTTTTTTCGGTCTTTGTGAAATGTGTGGGCTCTAGCCGCACCTGCATCCTTAAAGCAGCAGCGACAAGCGTGCGTCTGTCTGTTAAAGGGTGGTGACACCCTCAAAGTGTGCTACACAAACAATAAAAATATTCTTCTTCTTTTTTCTGTCTTTGTGAATTGTGTGGGCTGTAGCCGCACTTGCATCCTCAAAGCAGCAGCGACAAGTGTGCGTCTGTCTGTTAAAGGATTACATCGGTGACAGCATCCAAGTAGGCATGTCAGACAGCCCGTACCTGTACTGGCAGGAAAAAGAAGCAATTTGGAGGTCCCTGTACAAACTGGCTCTATTTTACCTGAGTTGCCCCCCCTCCAGTGTGTACTCCGAAAGAGTGTTTAGTGCAGCCGGGAACCTTGTCAGCGAAAGGCGTAGGAGGTTGCTTCCACAAAATGTGGAGAAGATGATGTTCATAAAATGAATTATCAACTCTTCCAGGGAGACCAGCCTCCAGAACGTACAGAGGGACCTGTGGTTCCAGCAGGGACGAATTAATACTCTGTGAGGATGAGGATGTACACACTGAAGAGGGTGAGGAATCGGTGGATGAGGAGGATGAGGATGACATCTTGCCTCCGTAGAGCCAGTTTGTGCAGGGACAGATAAATTGCCAGCTTGTTTTGTGGGGGCCCAAACGAACCAATCATTTCAGCCACAGTTGTGTGGCAGACCCTGGCACTGAAATGATTGGTTTGTTAAAGTGTGCATGTCCTGTTTATACAACATAAGGGTGGGTGGGAGGGCCCAAGGACAATTCCATCTTGCACCTCTTTTTTTTCTTTGCATTATGTACAGTTTGGGGCCTAGTTTTTCAATGCCATCCTGTCTGCCACTGCAGTTTCACGCCTAGATGGGTCACGTGTTTGTGCCGCCCACTCGTGTCGCTTAGCATAGTCATCCAGCTACCTCGGTGCAACCTTTTGGACATAAAAACACTATTGTGAGGTGTGAGGTATTCAGAATAGACTGGAAATGAGTGGAAATTAAGGTTATTGAGGTTAATAATAGCATAGGAGCAGAAAAACCTACAAATTCTGTGATTTTAGCTGTTTTTATGATTTTTTTCAAAAAAATACAGATCCAAAACACAAAACCCAGAACCCAAAACACGGAAGGGTGGTTTTGGCAAAACCAATCCAGATCCAAAACACGAAGAAAGATCCAGATCCAAAACCAAAACACAAAACACGAAAAGTGGCCGGTGCACACCCCTAATATATATATATATATATATATATAATTATATACACACACACACATTTCTATACATGCACACAGACTCACTGCGCTCTACTCCAAGCCCGGTGAAACGCTGAGGCTGAGTTAGCAATCGGCATCCGAGCCAGCTGCTCTGCCTCACACCATCTCTATCAGACACGCACTGCAGGCAGCCTGGGCTCCAGTCACAGTCTCACGAGATTTGGCATCATAATCTCACGAGACTGTAACTGCAGGGAAGCTCTTCGGCGGCTGCTGTAAGTGAACAGCTGAGCTGCCGAGGACTGTAACGGAGACAGCTAAATGCTGTGCTCCATTTTTTTAGTTATTAGTAGTTGCCAGGGGCTGAGTACTGTGTGTGGGGGCCCCCTATGTGTGGGGGCCCCAGGACGACCGCCCCCTTCGCCCCCCTATAATCCGGCCCTGAGTGTACACACATATTGGGTAAAACTGTAGAGTTGTCCCCTCAGAAAGAATTTAAGGAGCATTTTCATTTTTTCCTCCTTTCATAATATGTCCACATTGGTTTATATTCTATTTTTTTCTCATTTATTGAACATATACTTTTTATGCCAAATTACCTTTGTCTACACACTTTGAGGCCTGAGTTAGACATCGTTCTACTGTCTACAAATCAAGTTTTGGTGATGTAAAGGAATTTGCTGCCAGGATACTGTAAAGAGACTAGAAAGATAACTGTACAGTACTCTAGCTCTTTTCAGCAATATGGTGGTAGCATCCATCCAGTAGAATTACATATTAATATTTAATATCCCATATGAATCACATCATTTCATGCAACATGGGCAGGAGGGATGTACTTAGCGACAGCACATGGTTACATTAGGGCGTTTCTATGTTTTAGCCACATTTCTGCACATCGACATTGACAGGGAGGTGGCTATGCACAGGCATGGAGATGGTCCAAGGCAATGCTCAGGAGAGAAACTGCACCTGCCATAGGCCTGGAGCAAGTTTCGATGGTGCGACCAATGGTGACGTCTAAAGACATAGCAAGTAGTATTTTTTAGCATCTACGGACGCTAACAGTCCTTGCACATTCAGACGCATGGATGTGCACCAGGGAAAGACTTTGTAGCGACATTACCAGACACGTACGACAGCTGTGCCCGACTCAGAATCCCAGGCGATTGTATTAAATAATGTGATTGAGATTGGGGAATCTATCCCCTTGGTCTATTTACTAAGCCTTGAATGGAGATCATGTGAATGGAGATAAGGTACCAGCCAATCAGCTCCTGACTGTAATTTTTCAAACACAGCCTGTGACATGGCAGTTAGGAGCTGATTGGCTGGTACCTTATCACCATTCACTTTATCTCCATCCAAGGCTTAGTAAATAGACCTTAGAGATTAGTATTTGTTAAAAAATGAATTGGTTTCTGAACTCTGGGTACACAATGGAGCAATGTCATTTGGCCAAACCGTAACAACATATCGCTCAGTGTGTATGCAGGATATGCGTTCTCCCGCGCTCGTATGCGACGTAGTCAGGTTTGTTGTGCTGCACATTAAACCTGATGATATCACATGCGGCCCCATTCGAAGGATGGAGCGAGTGATCGTTCTGTCTTTCATTAGTCACTGCAGTGTGTACCGGCAATCAGACATCGTCACGATTGCCGATCGCACCAGTATGTACCCTGTATTAGTGGAAATTTTTTTTTTACTGTGTATACAGTCACTGTCACTGATTATATAGGTAACTCTTCCAAGTGAGATCATATATGTTCATATTTCTTAGAATGTATAGGCACCACTGCGCCACCTGCTGGTACTATAATGATATTGGGTGAAGCCAATTCCTTCTGGTCCTCCAAGGAGCTGCAGTGCATGAACTCAGACACATTTACCAAAAGTGTCCACATGCTGGGTCGCCTGAGAAGCTTTAATCAGTCTCAGCTTGTAGTGTTGAAGGATAAAGCAAAAATGGTACAGTAAATGTTTTCTTATTTGTGTACAGACGATACAATTCTATGTCTCGGTAATGTGTCAGAGATATGTGTAGTACTGTATGGCATCTTTTGTGATGGGAACAACCTTACGTGGGGTTACAGAACATAGGAGAAATAGGAAATGTTTGCTTTTGCTCAGTAATAGTGTCATATATCGCCATCACAATGTGCCAGACCCATGTTGGTAGCTGCAATTTAATAAAGAGAATATCATGGACTGATGTAGGGTAAGACGGATCATTTTTAATTGTAATTTCATTGAATTTAAGCATCAATAGAAACATTGGGCGTACATTACTAAATAAGGGAGAGATTAATCAAACCTTTGAAAGAGCACAAGTGGGTGTGTTGCCCATAGCATCCATACAAATTCTAGCTGTCATTTTATAGAATGTACTTCTCTATTTGCCCTCTTTAGACGGTTTGATACACAACCTCCTAACTTTTGAATGTTGTAGCTCACAGATATGCTTGTAGCAGCATAGAAGCAAATATCTATAAAACATACATTGTTTTTCTAAAGCTAAAGAATTATGTCCCCTTAAGAAGTTGACTACAATAAACACTCTATACTGTTCTCTTTACTGGCAATCATGACATTCCCGTAGCAAGCAATCACCAGTGTTACTGTGTTATACAATGATAGCAGAGCGGGCGCGTCGCTGACTAAAGACGCCCAACCGCTCACACAGAACGCTATGATCAGACAGAGAAACTGCACCGGCCATAGGGCTGGGACAAGTTTGGATAATGCATCTACAGATGCAGCGAGATGGATTTCCACAGGTGCAGAACACTGCATTGAAGAGATCCACAGCAGCCACAGCAGCAGCAGCAGAAAGACGCAGATGTGACTGTGGTAAAAGATGCGACCATGTCTCAGTGCAACTCTGAAGCAGGTCCATAGTGATTCAGAGATGGACGCAATGCCGAGGTTTACGCAGTTGAGCGATTATCAGTTATCGTCTGAGTCGCACTGCGCACGAGTCACGTTTCATCACCGCTGTCGCTCACAGTGAGGCTTTATTCACAAAGTGATTGACGGGCAGGGGCTGTTTTCATGGGGTCTTTGTTGTGTCTTTGTACACAGACATTGGATTTGCGAAGCCACCGTTGGGGGTCTCAGTATAAATCCCGTTGGCTGCGACATTTGCATATTTTCGCACAGCCACTGTGTACATATTCGCTACAGCGGTGGCATATGCGTACATCTCTGAATCAGGCCCTAAGAACATTTTGGCTTTATGTTTTTAACCATACTGGATAAATGTAAGTTATACCACTTTAATACCAAAGTTCTGGGGGTGGGAACAGAGTTCCATTCCTGATCAGACCCGGAACTTACCGCTTTCATACTGCGGCACCGACCCAAGATATTCCCGAGTCGGCGCCGTTCACACCAGAGCTGGGGATGCAGTGACCCGGCTCTTCCGCTGTTGCTGTGGACACTTTGAGATGATGCCATCTCCAAGCGCCACTGAAGCCGGCCAATCGGGCGGCATGCAGCATGATCCGGGTCACTGTGACCCAGATCGCGCCGTTTACACTGCAGGGTGCCACGGGAATGACCCGTGGCCAACCCTGCAAAGTACCCGAGTTGGATTCCCGGGTCCCTGGACCCGGGTGGATCCATTTACACAAAAATCAAAAAAATCCCGGGTTTATGCGCAAACCTGGGATTTTTAGGTCAGTGTAAAAGGGGTATAAGTGTTTGATATGGGTAAACATATTTTTGTGCCTACTAGATGTTATTGATACTAATTTCACACAGAAAAAAGCCAGAAACCCAGCTTTTCCCTGGCACTTACTGCACAGGTTTTTTTTTGCCTGTCCCAGTCGGTACCCCCCCTTCACACAGAAAAGCAAATTCCCGTGGCAAGCATTTGAACCCGGTATTTTCAGTACCAACCCGGGTATTTCTTCTGTGTGAAAGAGTCAAACCAGGTTGCAATTCCTGGGACTTCGACCCTGGTAAAAACCAGGGTCGAAGTCCTGGGACTTTCGACCCGTGTTGACCCTTCCACACAGAAAAAGAACCCGTGTTGATGAGCAAATTCCCAGGTCCAAATGCTTGACCCGGGAATTTGCTGTTCTGTGTGAAGGGGGTGTATAAGTTATCATTGTATGAAAAATATAACATTGAATAAATTAGAGCTGTGGGTGGCTAATGATAACTAATATTAAGCACACTTGTATTGTATAGAAAACACACACAAAGGAGTTCCTATGGGTGTCTTGCCTAAAAGCATCATGGGGGGACATATTATTTGGAATTGCACTAAACTAGACCATTGTTTTACTAAACTACAAATACACATTTAAATAAAATTAACCCTACTGTATAGTAAAATAACTATTTAATACGGATTAATACTAAATTACTAATGAATGTTGTCTACTTCGGGTATAATCAAACCTTACTTTGAAAGGCTTGGGGGTCGGTGTCAGAATGGAAAAGTTATCACGTGACATCACTGGGACGGATTGTCACCGCTCTAAGTGTCACTGAGCTGGACGAGCTGGACCTGTCCTCTGTAGATATGATTGCCGCACTTACTCAGCAGGCAGAATGGACTGTGCCTCAGGTGAGTCTGTTTGCCATATGTATTATTTAATGTATTCTGTGTGCAACAAAATTGAAAACTAGGTTTTCTCTTTGGTGTAAGAATCAACTGAAGAACAGCTAAGAAGCATATTTGCCCTATTTATTAAGTACTTTATATAACCATAATCTAAATTTTAGAGCTACCTGAAACGATTTAAATCCATCGAGTCTTTCATTCTGCACCCTATACATTGTAGAATGAATCCTTGAAACCCAAGAAATAGTCTCCAGCATTGAGTCAGCCTCCAGTATTTAGTTAGTATTTACTGTCTGTGTTCCTAAGGTCAGCTTACATGCCTTAAGTTGTTGAGGCAATTCCACGTGGTCCGTCCTGACAAACCTAGGTATAGAACGCCTGGAGGAAGCTTCCTTAGATTAGGGAGTAATGTCAGGAATGAATCCAGCTGCTTTCTAAATCAGATTCTCCTGACACCATGAGTATTGGTATTTATTCATTAACCACGTTGGCTGATCCATCTTCATCTCAGTTTCCATCTTGTAGGAAGCATTTCCTGCCATCACTTTAGTCTTACCTGTTCCTGTCCCCTTCCCCCCTAACCCTCCCTTCTTGTAGCCTAACTCTAACTTTCCCCACCTCTGCACCCTAACCCTCCCCGTTAGTGCCTAAGCATGACCCCTCCCCTTAGTGCCTAACCCTAACCCCCCTCCTCAGTGGTGCCTAATCCTAACCCTCCCCCCTATGGGTGCCTAACCATGCCCGGCGGTTGGAATCCTGACAGCGGCATCCCGGCAGAGGAGGAAATCCCGATCGTCCAAGGTAAGTATTCTCTAACCTAATTCTACCCCCTAACCCTAACCCTCCCTTAGGGGTGCCTAACCCTAACCCTACCCCGAGTGCCTAACCCTAATCCCCCCTCTAAGTGCCTAAACCTAACCCCCCCTTCCCTGCCACCTACACCTAAGTCCCCCAGGGGGGTGCCTAACCCTAAGTTCCCCTGGGGGTGCCTAACCCTAACCCTCCCTCCCTCTAGCCTAACCCTAAGTCCCCCCCGCTGGTGCCTAACGCTAACCTCCCCTTCCCCTATCCTAAACCTAACCTCCCGTGGGGGGTGCCTAACCCTAAGTGTCCCCCCCCCGGGAACACTAAATCTAACCCTCCCCCCCGCGATCGGGATGCCGGGCGCCAGTCTCCCAGCGTCGGTAAAATGACAGGCGTCTAGATTTAGACACCTCTCATTTAACCTCGCCGGGATTAAGCAGTCGGGAAGCCGGCTATCGGGATTAAGTCCGCCGGCTTCCCGACTGCATACCACCCTAACCTCCCCCCCAAAAAACCTAACCCTAACCCCGCTACGCTCCCTAAACCTAACCCACCCTTCCCCCCCCCCCACGTGGCTAACGCTAAGGGTGCCCCGGACTTTCCTCGTTCGGGCTGGCATCCTTCGGGGTTCCGGTGTCGGGATTAAGATAAGCATCTGTAACTACATCCCAAAACAACTATTGTTTGGCTCCATCCGTGTGTTCCTACTCATCATACATAATATTTGTATGTCTCCATCCCTATGTTTCAACTCCTATACACAACAACTACTGTTTGGCTCCATCCGTGTGTTCCCACACACCATACATGCTATTTGTCTCCGTCCCTGTATACTGGCTATTGCATGGCTTCCATTTTTGAGCAATTAACTATTCCTGACCTTATCCCGGCCACTGAACTAAAAAATGGCATGACAGTGTCATTTCTGTATTGTATTTTTTACAATGGTTAAATGATTCATCCCACAGCCATTGCGCATTTGGGCAGGCTGTAAGAGTTTCTGTATTAAGGACTTATAGTTTATACTTTCTTAAAGTGCCTATTAGCTCAGCTTCAATCCCTTCATCATTTCAATTTACACTCATTAAAGCAAGATTATATTTTGTGCGGGTTGGGTACGGGATCTCGGCAGTCGTGATGCCGGCGGTCATCACAGTTATGATGTTGACATTGTTATTTGTGCCTGTCATGGTGTATGTGCTTGTTTATGTATGTGGTTATACCACAGGGTGTGGTTAGGAATGCCTTCGCACTTAGTAAAATTCTGCTTGTGCCCCCTATGCACCATCCATACCCACTGCATTGTCTGCTTCAGTTGGGGTCAGAATGATAACCTAAAGTTATAATGAAATGGGAAGCTGGTGAGCATTGGCTCCAATCTGTGTCCCTCATAGTGGTCACATGTGGCCCTGGTGATTGGTGTAATTGTTACTCTTATCCTCTACCTAATGGATTTGTTGTCACAGATACAATACTGTTTCAGCTCTATAAGCATCTCACACTAGTGTCATAAGCTCATAATGCGACCTAATGCTTCTCTACCACAAGTACGGCCTCTGGAAGCGATCAGGTTGTCCCCCAGTGCTGGATTCCTTGTTGACTTTTAGCACCTAATTCTACTATTCTGTTGTTGCATGATTGAAGAATTTCCCATTCAGAGGTCTCTAGGCAAGTCTTTCTCTTGAAAAAGTATTTATATTATATTATATAGTACATCATAATAGTTTAGTTATTATCAGAGCTGTTACTAGACTTTTTGGTGCCCAGAGCCAGAAATAGCATTGGTGCCCCCCCTCATTTTTCAAATAGGGACATGCGAGCCCGAAAAAGGGGTGTAAACCCCGATGTTCCACTGTTATGCAGGTATCACTGCTAAATACAGTGTGAATCCAATGGCTGCAGTGAAGATACACAATAGTTATGCAGTATAACTCACCAGCTCTAGATGTAGGAGAACTCTGGCAAATCTGCACCTGCAGCAGGTTTTGTCCGTCTGGAGTCGGCAGTGTAGATCACCGACTGGAGTATTGAAAGAGCGCTAAGTCTATTGTATATCTAGCAAATATCAGCGGAGGGGGAGATCTTTATTATGCAGGTCTGCCATCAGAAATTCTGGGGCCCGGTACTAACAAAATAGGCCCCCGGGGTATAAGGCAGAGTTGGGCAGAGTGGTAGATAATGTGGGTGGAGCTATAGCAGGGGTTTTGCCTCAATTGGTGCATAAACCAGGGATGGCTAGGCATGGGGGAGGGGCTAGGGATGGCAAAGGGCAGGGAACTATGGACAAGGGGGGACACTGGGCTGGGAAGGGTGGACTGGGGTGGCAAAGGGCAGGGAAGGCTGGTTGGTCTAGGGGGCAAAGGGCAGTAGGGGAGGGGCAGGGAAGACAGGCTGGCTGGCTGGACTAGGAGGGGAGAGCAGGGACTAGGAGGGGGGGGTGCAGGGAAGACTGGCTGGACTGGGGAAAAGACAAGGCAGGGAAGACTGGCTGGACTGTTGTGTAGGGAAGGCTGGCTGGACTTAATAGGCTGGCTGGACTGGGGAGGGGCAAGGCAAGGCAGGCTGGCTGGCTAAACTGGGGGGCACAGGAAAGGCTGGCTGGACATGGGGAGGGGGCACAGGGAAGACATGCTGGTTGGCTGGATTTGGAGGGGAGAACAATGGAAGACTGGCTGGACTGGGGGAGGGGCAAGGCAGGCAAGCTGGCTGGGCTGGGGAGGGGCAAGGCAGGCTGGCTGAACTGGGGGGCGCAGGAAAGGCTGCCTGGACATGGGAAGGGGGCACAGGGAAGACAGGCTGGTTGGCTGGACTAGGAGGGGGGCGCAGGGAAGACTAGCTGGACTGGGGGAGGGGCAAGGCAGGGAAGGCTGGCTGGATGAACGGGGGGCTGGGTGCAGGAAAGACTGGCTGGCTGGACTGGGGGGAACAGCGCTGACTGTACAAGAGAAGGGAGGGGCACAGGGCAGGGTCAACACACCTGCGTTCTCCTGTCCTGAGAGAGATTGGGCCTGGCTAGCTGCGGCGAGGAATGCACCGGGCGCCAGGCAGGGAGAAAGAAAGAGCATCAGCGTTTTGGAATTCAACTATGGAGTCAGACTGGAGCCGTCACCCAGCATCCACGACGCTGCAGCATTTGAACTACGCAGCCGGCCGCGAGCCAATCACAGCTCGCGGAACGACAGCCAATCAGGAGCGGCAGCTCCTGATTGGCTGATGAGGAGCTGCTGCTCCTGATAGGCTGCCGTTCCACGAGCCAATCACAGCTCATGGCTGGCTCCAGTACGTACTACAATGTTGAAATGCCATAGCGCTGATGCTTTCTCCCTGGCTCCTGCCAGCTGCCCGGTGCATTCTTCGCTGCTGCCAGCTGGGCCCCCTCTGTCTCCGGGCCCGGTACCAGAGTCCTGGCAGTCCCCCCCTGATGGCGGCCCTGTCTGTATGTACCCTGCGCTGGCAGCTGATCTCACTGGCAAAGATGTGCTGGTAACACCTGGGCCCCGAAATTGGTGGCTGTATTCGGGGCTGTCATCAGAAATTGTGGGGCAGATAGTTCCATGTGTAAGGTGTCTGACTGCCATGTGAGAGGTGATAGGTTTCAATGTTTGACAATATTTTAAAAATGTGTGTGTTAAATAAAAGAGGATGTGACTGAAGATGCTTGGGGAAGTGGCCAGATGGAGGGGGAGTCGGCCAGGGAGGAGATGTGCGCGGCCAGGAGATGCAGAGCATAAAAGAAAAGAAAGCTACAAGTGAGAATGATTATAAACTGAAATTTAAAATTGACAGGTCTGAGCAGCGCCCCCTGCCCTGCGGTGCCCTGTGCCAGGGCACTTGTTGCACGAACCTAGTTAAGGTACTGCTTATTATCATATCAGGGCATATGAATTAGTGCTCAAATCTTTTACAGGCAAAGGCCATACTCCATGGATTTCTGAATGATTCTGCAATATCAATAAAAGACATGAAGAGCTATCAGCTGGCCGGGCTGGGAGCCTGTGTATGTGGCGCTGATCACGAGCAGATAGATCAGATGGACACATTGGAGTTCCGGTACGTCTTCCTGGAATATATACAGTCCATTGACAAGATACTCTTTAAGATTGCAGCGTCTTTCCAAGCACATCATCCCTTAATTTAGGGTCTGATTCAGCAAGGGACGCGAGGGAGAGAACGCACACTCTCAGCCAATGTTTTCGCACTGCGCTTGCATCGCTCTGCGCGTGCACGAGCTAGCCAGTGCGATCGGGTAAGGGTATGCAGACTACACGGAGTGTGTGCGCAGACCCTTCCGATATTGATTGACAGGAAGTGCCGTTTGTGGGTGGTGACAGAGGGTGGTTGGGCGAATGCAGGCTTGCCTGTGCGTTGGGACGCCATTATAGGGGCGTGCAGCGTCATACTCAGCCAGATGACTCGATGCATGCAGGAAGTGGGCAAAATCCTGCACGACATCAGGTCAACCTCTCTTGTGCGTATGGTTTCGATGTTACCGATGTTTACACTGTCATGCGGACTACTCAGGCTTTGAGTAAAGGGAAGTGGGCGGTATTGTGTAGTGCTGGGAGTCTGCATCTTATACAGCGGTTACCGTGCGTATACATTGATTAGCATATAGTGGCTGAGTGCTGAGTGGCTGAGTGCGTGCGATCTCTCACATACATCCCTTGCTGCATCAGGCCCTTAGTTCAGTCCCTCCCATCAATTCTTGGTGCTGTGAGTTGCCGACACCTATGTTATGATTAATTTTTTTCATGTTAATTAATTATGAGTATATTTCAAAAACCATATAAAATGCAATGTAGTTGTTTAATTTACAATAGAAAATAATTATAGGTCATACGCAATCCCAATTTCTGAATTTATTATATATTTTTTTTTATGCTTTTATTTAATTTTTTTCCAGCAGAAATACAAGATAGCATGACAATCAGAATTATGCAAATGTAAACATAACATTCTACATGGAACTGCCAATGGGAATTACCTACCTATAGTGATACATACATAGTAGGGTACAAATAGTCAGAAATAAATGGGATACAGTTGTTTGTCTCCCCATAATAGAAAGGTGGTACAGTCTGCTGGGGGTTTACAAAGAGCAGTATTATTATACATGTGTTGCTTTAGTTTATCCATTGGCTTGGTAATGGACCTAACAGGCTCACACAGCACAGCTAGTGGGTCTTTAGGAACACAGGCGTCTTTATAATGGGTGCAGGGGGGCCCACACCGCACATCCTGCACCCATAGGTAATTCTACTTACCTATACGCCGATTCCCGAAGTGCTGCTTCACAGCTACAGATTGGCGCTGCAGAGCAGCAAACACTCACTGGGAAAATGGCGGCGGACATTTTCCCAGTGATCTGCGCATGTGCAGAAAAGATGTCCCCCCGGGAAAAAAGGCGCGGGTGCCATTTTCCTGGAGACCCACACATGCGCAGTAGATTCTGGCATGAAGCCAGAATTTACAGTGCTTAGCAGTATCAGACTGGGGCATAAAGGGCCCACCAGGGGATGCAGTGATAAAGGGTGTGGTCATCCACCAAAGGGGGTATGGCCAGCCACCACAGTTGCTTGGCTAACCATTAGGCACATCTTGGTGTAGTTTCTATAGAAGCAAACCAAGAAACAATGTTTATCAGTGGTCCTGCTCTACAAGGCAACTGACCCACTAATAGAGTAACAATGTACAGTTCAGTGCATAGTGTGGAACATGACACCTAGAGGAGGAGGTGGGCCCCCAGAAAATGGGGCCCACCGGGGATTTCCCCTGTACCCCTGTGGACCAGTCCAACCCTGGCGCTTAGTGCCGCTGAGCCGCCGACACAGAGGAGGGGGCCCAAACGGAGGCTGCACACGGGCCCCCTCCTCTCTCAAAACGCCCCTGGGACACTAGTACATAGAGTTTGAGTAATGAAACATAAGATGAGAAATCCCAATATGGTGACATGACTGGGCATGTCCACCAGATGTGTAAGTAAGTACCTTTCTGAGCACAGTTCCTCCAGCACCAGTCATGGCCGGTTCTAGACCCCGTGGAACTCAGGGCGAAAATTCCCTTTGGTGCCCCCCCTCCAAAAAAACATGCAAAAATCATAGAGGGTGTATTGGAGGGATTGTGATCAGCAGCAGAGGTTGTCAATATGGCGCCGCCAGAGTTTATACGTTATGACACACAGAGTCCATCCATGTAATGCCACACAGCCCATTCACGTTATGCCACACAGTAGTACTCCTTATACACATTATGCCACACTGTAGTAGTGCCCCTTATAACACATTTTGTCATGCAGTAATGCCCCTTATATATTATGCCACGCAGTAATGCCCCTTATACATTAGGGTTAGTAAGAAAATAAGTTGTCAGAACCTGGTGCATGGTCAGAAGTTATTTAAATGGTCAGGCACTGCAGCTGTCTAATAAATGGGAATCGAGCTAGGTTTCCCCCAAAAAAACTAATAAATATGTATAGACTGCTCTTGTGTCAACCAGGAATAGGAAGTCTCAAGTATTCATGCTTAAATAAAAACCTTTTATTGTCTATAAATCGTTAGCACATAATAAATACATTTAAGTGACTCATATTGAAATGCATAATAATACAATGTTTACAAAAATAAAAATATAACAATGAAGATATACTAATCAGGATAATGATAGAAAAGTGCTGCACTAGTCTCCTGTTTATAAGGCAAAATACCCTTACACTGCTCACAGACCCAGAATGCTAGGCACGGCCACGATGACATCACACAGTGTGCCACGCAGGCATTATGGGAGACAAGTGGCCATCATGGTGCTGCCGGAACAAGTGGCTATCATGGCACCGCTGGATTAATGTCTTGACAGTGGCGCTGCGGTGGCTAGAGCGGGCCAGTGGGGAGACTGCGGCTGCGCCCTCAGGCCGTAGCACCCCGGGCAATAACCCTGCTTGGCCGCACCATGAACCTCCACTGGCACCAGTCACTCATTCCTCTCCCTTACATTAGATTTTCCATATTTGTGCTGTGGTATAGTGACATGTGAATGCACATTGACAAACTGGATGTGCTAGCCATGGCTTACAGTTCTGTGATAATAGCAGAACTCTACATGAAATAAAATGCATAAATACAATTTCTTTCAGAGTTCTAATTCTATTGCTGACTTCTGTTCTACTGTCACAATGTTCAATGATTTCTATTATATCTAACAATAACAGAGGTACAATATCCAAAAATGATATGACATACAGAGATAAAAGGGGGTAGGAGAACAAGTAGGATGGGGGTTGGTATTTTATTCTTCACTTATACTTAAAAGGGATTCAGGTGCTTGCCGAGCAGTAACAATGCCATGTACAGAAACGGAGCAAGGAAAAGAGATGTACAAGCGGGAACAAGAAGAGGGATGAGGGGGGAGAATTAAAGGTCGTCATTGATCCTGACTGATGGAGTGTTAGTGTAGATGGACAATTCTCTAGATGGAAATTAGGAGGCGTAGCTAAGAATATATATGAAATTAGTTTCTCATGAGTTGAGCTAAGAACCTCCTTCTAATTTTTCATAAGTGGTGACATCCAGGGTGATCTGCTTACTCTCATCTAGTCATTCATAGCATAGCACCTAGAACAACATATTGCAGCTTTTGGGTAACCTCACAAAACACTATAGTACACTTAATTGCACACCGTTTAACAACCTGTAGGGATGAATTGGAAAGCAAACCACTAACTATCACTAATTAATGTCTAATATTTCATCTATCTTTCTCAGCTCCATTATTTCAAGAATTGGTTCTCTTCCCTGCAACCTGAACGCTTTGCAAGCTTTTAAGAAAAAGGCAGCGATGATTTTTGGGAAGCCGGAAACATGGCGCCATTTTGTAGTGAACGATGTTGGCTACATTGCAGGTAGGTGAGGTCACACTTCCCTTACAGCATGTTTGTGGCAATAAATTGATTTAGAAATGCATTACACAGAGCACAGAGCACTTGTTGTGATCACAGCTGTACATGGCACTTATTATACTCACTGGGATCTTTGTAGAGCTTTGTAGAGTATTTTGCTGTGAATTATAAATATCCTTATTGTATATGTTTTTCTCTGTTCTAGCTGCTTTTAGTAAAGAAGACTTGAAGGCACTTGATCCAAGACTAATGCCTCATATCCAGCCTGCAGCTATTAAACTCATACCAGAGGAGACTTTTAAGGTAACAATTTGAAAAGTGATATTTTTTTTCCATGAAAGAGAGGTTTTATGTGCAGTTTAATTATAATGTACTGTATAAGTGCAACAAGACATATAAACATTCTAAATGATACTTTAGTATATATATTCTGATATTTAGGGGTCTATTTACTAAGCTGTGTTAGGAGATAAAGTGAACGGAGGTAAGGTACCAGCCAATCCGCTCCTAACTGCCATGTCACAGGCTGTGTTTGAAAAATGGCAGTTAGGAGCTGATTGGCTGGTACCTTACCTCCGTTCACTTTATCTCCTAACACAGCTTAGTAAATAGACCCCCAAATGTTTACAGCCACCATGATGTTTACCAGTGTGGAGAAAAGGAGGTGACAGTGTTGGAGGACTGGGGCTGTAAACGAGGTGTGTGCTGAACGCAGTACTGGATGGACCAATCAGATGCTGCATTCACATATTTTCGCCAATCCATAGACAGTTTACCTGGTATTCAGAGCTGAAACATTTGTTTCCATAATGGCAGCGGCTTTTCCCAAGTTAAAGGAAACGATCAATGCTGAGCTGCATCTTCTGGCGGTCACCAGTCTTTGACTTTATGCAAATGCAGAAACAAAGTCCTTTCGTGGTGTTCATCCGTGCGTATGAATGTGCAAGGACGGAGATGCCTACATGCCGGGCTGTAACTAGGGGGGGTGCGACCTGTGCCATTGCACAGGGTACAGAGCTCTGAGAGCAGATCTGTCACTGCCCCATAGCACCTTCATGTGGCTTGCAGAGTGCTGGGAATGGCACAGAACTGCCCGGAGTATCCAAGGGGCCCTCCAGGGCAGACACCTTGCAGCCTATAGGAAATGCTCCACTTCCCATAGCCAGTGGCCCTGCCCCCTAGGCATGACGTTATGATGTCACATGTTTAGGGGGCGGGGCTGGCACAGGACGCACTGTTGCCCTGTTACGGCACTGGTAGATGCTGAAATACTGATTGTTGTGTCTTTAGACGCCGCCATCAGTTGCACCATCGAAACTTGCAACAGCCCTATAAGAGCAGTTGAGTGTCTGTGTATGCAGCCACTTTCACTAACGCACCCGCCACACTCCCGTAACAGGCCCGTAACATGGACCATCTCCGTGCATGCACTAAGACACCTCCTTGTCAACGCCCAGGAACAGCCATTGCATTTTAATACACTTCTCCCTGCATTCGCCTAAACTTACAACTGTTGCTCTGTACGGACACAATTGGTACAAATGTGCAGTAGCATAAAATCGCACAATTGTGTCTGACATTGGCAGTGCGTCCAACTCTGAATCAGCCCCATAATGAGAATCTCTTTTTTTTTAACCACTTAACTTGATGATTTTTTCCCGGCAAAATCAGAAATTGTAATTTTTTTATTTAATATAGTTTAAATAGTATTTTTAAAAATATATTTAAATATTTTATTGAAATAAAAAAAAATAGCGTAAGGGGTGTCTTGCAGCACCCCATGTCCATAGGCCTCCATTATAAATAACTCCCCCCCCCCCCCATTGGCAATAGATCCCCCCAATGGTCACAAATCCTAATAAGAGTACTTCCCATGCCTGCTTAGTTTTATAAACCACCCCCTCTGTAAAAATCCCTTGTTTATTTGCACCTCTCCCGTCCTCCTACTCCTACCCTGTGACCAGTGTAATTTTTTATTATTATTTGCTCCCCCCCTGCCCACACTGATACTAGTTCCCCACATCCCCAAGGGCATATACTCTCCCCTCCTCTACACAGTGGATCCCCTGCTGCAGCTGATCTCTGCACTTGCAGAGATCAGTCACGGGGGTAAATTTACTAAAGTGAGTTTTTAGAAGTGGAGATGTTGCCCATAGCAACCAATCTTATTTTAGCTATTATCTTCTAGAAGGTGCTAGTTAAATGTTAAGTAGAATCTGATTAACTCCACTTCTAAAAACTCTCTACATAGTGCGTGGAGGAGTACTGTTCATCACCTCCCACTTTGAAACCCAAGGCACATGCGCTCCAGAATGCTGATCGCATGGCATTCTGGGGAGCGATTCCGACAGTGATTCTGGTGCCCACAGACTGCTGCATCACATCCACGGGTCCGGGGAGTCAGAGAAGATCCGTTCTGTACTTGTGCAGAACGGATCTCTTCTTGTAAAGCCAGAGGATACAGTGGGGATGCGTGGTCGCTTGTGATGCGTCCTTGTCAGCTGAGGCAAAGCTGGCTGCGGTTGCATTACATGTAACCATGCCAGTTCAGTGGTAAAGGGAAGTCCCTTTTTCTTTTTTAATCCAAAAACTTCCCCATTCCCTTATACATATAGGAGCTCATTCAGAGCCGCTCGCAAGCGGCTCGATGGTGCCCCACTGCACACGCGCCGCGTCCGGCGTGCGCAAGCCCCGTCCAGCGACTGCAGCTCAGTCGCTGTGGGGCTTGCTACAACACGGGGCGGCTGTCGATGGTGAATGACAGCTCACCCGTTTTGTAGGCGGAGAGGGGGGTGGCTGCACAAACGCACAATATAGGTAAGTCCTGCAAATATTTAGACTGTGTAGTGCAGCTTTGGTTCATTTTTGGGGCGTGGGTCCCCCTAGATTGCTTTGGTTGATCTGTTTCAGGGCACCGCATTATAACACATTTTTCCTTTATAACACATTTTAACCCTTCACTGTGAGTTTATTATATATGTACCTCACTTTTTTATTTTCAGTCCTTATATGCAGCATGGCTGCTCCTAACTATCTCTTTTACACTGCACTTTTCTAACTATGGCGGTGCCCTGGGGCGGCTTAGCTGGGCCAGTTTGGAGGTGTCTTGCGTTTTGGATTTGAACCCTAGTATGTTAGGGACATACCCGACAGAGGTTACATGGATGTGGTGGGTAGGCCCATAACCTTGGCCAAGATTATGCCAAAAACCTCTATTCACTGCAAAAAGGTATTTATTTATATACAATCAGTTAATTTGAAGTTGAGCACCTGTACTTCTTCTTTTTGTGTATATATAAATTGTCTCCACAGGTAGCACCTCCAATTATGTATATATATGTTCAAGGTGTGCAGTCTGAGGTCCATTTTCTATATGTTCCCTTAGGAACACCTCGCGTTTGTGGGAGGCCCTACTGACATCATTAGAGCAGGAAGTCCACTTGGCCTTGTGGTAGCCGAGTCCCTACCACAGGGTCTTGTCGCAAGGCCGATGGTCGCGATAATCGCGACGGCCTCCTGGCCGCTCGCACAAGCTGTGGGAGGTCTTCCACAGCATAGCGAGCGGCCAGAGAAAAAAAACAAAAAACATGCCTATCAGACCCTGCAAGATGCCCCCAGCACCGAGCGGGTCTTAATCAGGGCCATAGTTCCTGTTCCAAAATGTATGTAAGTCCACAATGTTGTTCTGTTTATGAATCATACAGTATGCCGGCCACATTACACCTTGGTTATGCCCCAGTGCACTGGATAGTCCACCGTCTCTTGGAGATGCTTGGAAACAAACTGAAGTGGACATTGGGACTGCATGTATAACATAGGGCATTTTATTTCTGTATGCAGATGATTATCACATATTTTGGAATGCACTTTGGAAATGTCCCTGTTGGCTATTGCATATCATTGAATGTATGTATATATGCGACAAAATCTTAAGTCTCTTCTACCTTGTTCTGACCAGGTTACGATAACGATAAGTAGGTATCACTGTGACCAAGTTGTTGTACAGCTTTTTGCTAATAAACGTGTTTGTCATGCACAACAATACCCCATCCCTTGTACGCTTTTTAATAGAATCAGCGTCTTTCTCCGGATGTGAGAGATTAGAATTAGTTTTCAAAGTATTGATTTCAGTCTATTATCTCCTGAGCATTCCCTGTAAAAGATGTTAAGAAACAAGTACAGAGAGATATTAATTAATCAAGCAAGAAAGTGTGTGTGTGTGTGTGTGTGTGTTTTTACGCACAGAGTTTTGTACCTAGCTCCAACAAATTTGGCATGGTGGTGTAGTTTGACCAGGATTAGGTTTGAACTTCATCAGGGCCACACACTGTCACACTGTCCCTGATTCTGCAAGGACCCCAATTGCAAAGCTATAGATATGATGTATGCACGCAGTCAGCTTTGCAATTGTGATCCTTGCAATTATGATAATGCAGCAGGAGGCATCACACCTCCTGCTGCATTACGTATTCGAGCTGTGTTGTTCAACGCAGCATCGGCTACTCTGTGGACCATCGGCAAGTTGCGGGACCCCGCCACGGATTAGAGGAAGAGGCCAGGAAATCTCCGTCAGCCAATGGAGATCCTGGCCTCTTCCCTCCCCCCAAAGGCGGTGACACGCCTCTGTTTCGGGAAACGGAGGCCATCGCCGCCCGCTCCCCGCCCACAAATGCCAGCAGACTGTCAATCACTGACAGTCTGCTGGCAGTCTCCGTGTGGCCTCGCAGACCCGTTCTACACATGCGCAGAACTGGTCTGGCGCCTGCGCAGATTCCCGAACATCGGGAATCTGCGTTTAGCAGTGTACTAGCGTGCACTGATGAATTAGGCACACAATCCCATAAAACCGGGACATTCTTAAATTACACAGGTTTTGGGGCTGGCTTCATACATACACTGTCACATTCTGGCAGGCTCATGAGCAGCTCAGCACTCGATACATTCCACTTGATACATTCAGACTGTGGCAGACAGCATAATCAATCCACAATCTTTGGTCCTGTCAAAGATTAGCATATGGAGATTACAAACAGCAAGGGAGTTGTATTACAGCCATACAGTGCCACTCCGGGCGGGCCCCCTTTTGTCTGGGAATGGGACTCCAGTCCCGGCATTCCCCCCCTGATGGCAGCCCTGCTAAACATGGTCTTCAGTGTTGGCCTGCACAGTGATTTCAGGGGGTGTTTCAGCTGCGGACGCAGTGACAGCGATCACGTAGATCAGGGCTACCATTACAAATTGTGGGGCCCGGGACTGTCAAATTAGACAGCCCCCCCTATATATAGCATTGGAGGTGTATCTAATCTATATTAAACTCATTAATACACTATCTGGTTCTTTAAATGTACCACTCAGTCCCCCCTCCCCAGTACTTACTTCCTCTCATAGGGATTACAGGTGCCACTGCGTCTGCTGCTCTCCTGGCTCCGCTCCAGAGTCCATACAATGACAGATGCCGCGTTGTCCTCCTACCTGCACACCCGCATTTCTGGCTGGTCAGGGTCGCGGCTGGCTGCTACTATATGTGACGGCGTCCTGCAGCCAGTAAAAGCAGCAGAGCACAGAAGAGGAGCGCCACTGATTCTAATCAGCGCACCGCTCGGCTGCTCAGTAGGAGCAGGGGACTGTGGAGGAGATACCCCCTTTGAGGTAGGGGGTAGTGCGGGTGGTTGGAGCAGGGGGGCGCTTTAGGAGCGAGTAGGCCACCCCTTTCTGCATGAGTGTCCGGGCCCGGGACTGCAGTACCAGCAGTCCCCCCCTGATGGTGGCCCTGACGTAGATTCCTGATTATAATGAATCTGCGCATGAGCCTGACCTGTACTGCGCATGTTCAGTAAGGGTCTGCAATTCTGCACACAGTTCGTCAGCAGACTGTCAGTGATTGACAGTCTGCTGCCGTTTCTGGGATGGGAGGGGTCACGACGGCCTACGTTTCTCAAAATAGAGGCGTATTGCTGCTGTTGGGGGGGAGTGAAGAGGCCACGATCTCTGTCACCTGAAGGAGCTTTCCTGGCCTCTCTTTCTCATTTGTGGCGGTCGGCTTGCGTGACCCCCATGGTCACTGAGCCAGCCGATGGGAATGCGGATGATCCGATGCTGCGTCCTTGGACGGTAAGAGAATACGCTGCCTGCACTGTCATTTACTCCTAATTTGCATAGTTATCCAGGTTATAGACAAGGACAATGTAAATAAAATGAAGGCTGCAGGTGTACTTCAGGGTCCAGTCTTCAACCTGGGCAACGCTGGGTATCCCAGCTAGTAATACATATCAACTGTAAAATTATAATATCAATTATCTTGTTTAACTTCAGGGGTTGAATTGTTAATGAGAGTAGTGGTTGTATGCGGCACACTTTGGCACCACCAGGCTGTCCCTGCCTGATCTTTGCTTATGTGAAAACCTAAGACAACGGCCTTGGCCGGGTTGTCCTAGAGACTGTACTGTAGAGCTAGTCTTAGATGCATTTTCAATTATGGCATATGCAATGCAACCATGTTTTTTTAAAAACACGACCGCTTTGCCCATGATAACGTCCTTATACTTTTGTCACATAAGAATATATGCACTTCGAGGACCTTCAACTCAACCACTTCAGATTACGTTTCCTGCACTGTCATTGTTATTATTCATCTGCAGCTTTCATAGTGATTATTAACTGTAATGTGACAGGAACCCAGCAACATACAGGCATTGGGAGAGTATACTGCCAGGTTCCTGCAGTGGTTATATGATGGGTAGAGACCAGTGGCGTAAGTTCATCCCAGATGCCCGGAGGCAAGTTAGAATTTGGTGCCCCCCCATCACAGCCGCTTGCATGCAGTCAGGCTATAGATAGATGAAGGCAGCAGCTGCTGGTCTGACATGGACCTCTCCACTAGAGTATGGTGGCTTCTCATGTCCCAGGAAGGGGTGCCATGTATTGGGCGGCCATGATGGTACACTCCGGGTACATAGTTTAAAGCCCTAAGTGGGGTGAATATGTTGTGGACAATGGTGGAGGTGCCCCTTCAGACCTGGAGCCCGGCGGCAGGAGCCTCCATTGTCTCCCATAGTTCTGCCCCTGGTAGAGACAGCAGCTGGTTGTCATCCTACTTAAACCATTCTCAAGCTCAAATACTACCCAGGGTCCTAAACCTTCCCAGGTCTTGGTATTAAAATTCTACAACTGTAATAAAGGGTCTTATTCTGAGCTGCACGCAGACACGTGTCTTTTGCCGCAGTTGCGTTTGCATCTTTATGCTAATACCGTGGACGATTTTGTGAATACTGAGACACCCACTTGCAGCATCTTGCACACTGTCAGACGCACCATCGGACCCATTATCGGAACTTGCACCAGCTCTATGGCAGGTGCCGTTTCTCTGTTTGGCGTCGTGTGTTAGCGATTGTGCATCTTTGGGCACAGGTATTTTCAGTGACACACCTGCGACACGCCTGGGTTTGCTTATCTACCCCCATATAACATCCCAGGAACGCCACAGATAGTGCGTCCAATTGTATTCTGAGTCTCTGTGCGCTAACAATCAGGACACAGTGCGACTCAGCATCAGCACCGTGTGCAGCGCAGAGTCAGGCCCATGAACTAACCAGTGGAAATGTTTTTGCTCTCAAGAAAATTTGATACACGCTGGGCTCACTCTCTATAGACGTGCTATGTGACAACAAAATACATATATATTCATTTTTGCGCTAATCATTAAAGAGGTCTGGCATCTGAATTAAACACTAAAATACTCTAAAATACTTCTATAAAGTTACTTATATGAAACAGTAAAAAGGTTGCAACCGGTTGCTACTATATCAGTGTATATTCCTATAAAATAAATCACCATAAAATGGCATAAAAAAAACATTAAGACAAAAAGAAAATATAACGTCTCTTATGTCTATAAATCGGTCCCCGTTAATGGCTATTAGTGTGAAAGCTCACCACATCAGATTTTTTCTTTTTTGGGTGTAATAAATATTGTATCCAAGTAAATCTGTAAACAACAAATTAGTTTAGGAGCAAATTTCCAAAGTCCTGTTATTGCTGGCCCGGTTATCAGGATCTCCTGGGCTAAATTCACCTTAGTGCCTTGAACCTGTGTAAGATCATTAGCACAGGTGCATAAAACGCTGTGCCCTTTAGCTGTGTAGTTTGTTATGCCACGTCCCCAGACAATGAGCGGCTTACATGTACAACCGCGTTTACTTGTCACCAGTCTGGTGGGTGAAATCTCCCCCTTACACAGAGCCGCTACTCCTGGTGTCACCATGCAGCATCTGGGTAGGGGCACACCTCTGTGGCAAGCGGGCAGCAAAAGTGATGTCAAAAGTGACAAAAAAAATGCTGCTATTATTAAAGCCTATGGGTTTATGTCCGAATAGGCACTGCGGGATGTGGTCAGTATCCAGACTGCAGGTATTCCAACGCTCAGAACGCCGGCGGCTGAATCCCTACACTTGTCAGAATCCCGGCGCCGACATCCCGACCGCCAGAATCTGGAAGGTAAGTAGCGGGGTTGGGGGGAGGGTTAGGCACTAGGGAGAGGGTTAGGTACTAGGGGGGAGGATTAGGATTAGGGTGCGGGGAGGGGAAGGTTAGGTTTAGGCATTTGAGGGGATGTTAATTTCAGGCACCATGGCGGGAGGGTTAGGGTATGGAAACTGGGAGGCTTAGAATACTGACCGACAAGTCGGTATTCTAACCCTGTCGGAATGCTGGTGTCAGGATGGGATCCTGAGCGCCGGCATCCCCGACCCATCCCGTAACCGCAACCCAGTGTGAGAATTTGCTGCATTATGCACTTGGGAATGCGGTCAAGATAACAGGATTCACCACAAACATGGGCGTAGCTATAGTGGGTGCAGGGGGTGCCACTGCTGTGGCGCCCACCTCTAGGGCCTGGATCACCTGCACCCAGATCATATAGTTGTGTAGAAAGTGAAGCAATTGAGTTTGGCTCATTTTCCGGCCTGAAAATGGGAACTCATTGGTGCTCATATACAGTAGGTGGTATTTTCTGTCCCTGCCCCTCAGTAAGCGCCACACTGATATATGATCCATTTCCTGCTGAACTAATCTGTGAATTAATTGGTGAGTGCAGAATTGTCAGCTTCTCCTTGATTACAGCCTTGTGACGTTAACTAGGGGTCAGGAATTGAGCTCTGAGATTAGCACTTTTCCCAAAAGGTACAACGTGCAGAAATTATGATCTCCACTCAAAGTAGAATTTCCTACATTAGGAAGTTTTCCCCTTAGGTGGAAGCTGGTTGGTCCGTGCTCCCTCCTGCCATAAACTCATTGAAGACTGCCTGAAGGCCATGCAGATGTGGAGCTGCCATGTAATGGTGCATACACACGGTCAGATTTTTCTTCAGATCTGAACGATAACGATTTAAAAAATCATTCAGTCGTTCATATCTGAAGGAAAATCTGACATATCTGACATACCTGAACGATGAACGATGCGCGTTCCCGATGGTCAAATAACGATATCTGACATCTGATGTGTTTGCAGTCAGACTTGGACGATTCCATTCATTTTAATGCAGTCAAAAATCGTTCATTGGTTCAAATCTTTGGTAAAATCGTTCAATCGTTCATCTGACAAATTTGACAAATCTGACTGTGTGTATGCTACATAAGATTCAAAAGCTGCCAATAAGAAAGGAGAACTTTAAGCATCTACATTGGCAATGAAGGTGAGATAAAATAAGAGGTCAATAGGATTTTATGGGGCCCATTTATCAATAAATATTTGTGGCTTATCCCCTGAAAACACCTGTTTTTGGGAGGTAACAACAAATATTTAGTATCCCCCGAATGTATGACAGAGGGAACACAGCAGATATCTCTGATACCTGCTGCAATCACTCCATTCCATTAGGCTTCTATGGGGGATGCAATGCTGCTGTATTTACCAACTTCAGGAATGCGATGCATTTTGGAGATTGGCACCCGCTGTAGTCTGTAGGCTACACAACGCAAATTTAGCCGGCCGGAACCCTCCCGAGCAATCCCGGCCGTGTATGTGCGGTCAGCGGCACTACGCATGCGCAGAAGCCCCGGTAGCACTCCAAGCACATCACAGGGATGGACTCCTCTTTCAGAGCCTCTGCGGGATGATTCATGGCAACGGTAAAATCTCATTTTGCAATGTGATCTTGGCCTAACATTGCGCCCAGATTGCATTGGAAATGTGATTTTTTTATAAATGTCCCCTTATATCTATAACCAGACTTCTATGTAGGAAACGGCTGTCTAGTGGGGTGACATTTTATTTTCAGTGAGTGATGTGTATTGGAAGTTATAATGGTATATAATGCTGGTGTGTGTAGGGGATGTTATACTGATAAGGGATGCAGGGCCATAACTAGGATACCAGTGCCTTGGCACAGGGCACTGCAGGGCAGGGGGCACTGTTTGGGCCTGTCAATTTTCCTGTTTATTATCATTCTCGCTTGTAGGTTCCTCTTCTTTTATCCCCAGCATCTCCTGGTCTGCCCTATCTCTTCCCTGGCCCTTCCCCATGAGGCCCTTCCCCATTTAAAAAATAGGGGGGGGAGCCAATGCTCTCTCTGGCACAGAGCACCAAAAAGTCTAATAACGTCTCTGAAGGGAGGTGTGCGTAGTGAATGTTACAATGTACTGGGGGCACTGTAAAGTGGCATATTCTTAACTAGGGGATATGTAACATGGTATAATATGAACTGGAGGGCACTGTAAGGTAACACAGTATGAACTGGGGCACTGTAATGTGGCACAATATGAAGTGGAGACACTATAATCTGAAATGGGGGCACTACAGTGTGGTATGTATGAACTGGGGGCACTAGAATGTGGAATAATATGTACTGGAGACACTCTGTTTCATAGTGTGGGGCGCTGTATGGTATATACTAAACTAGTGCACTACTATGGGGCATAAATTGAACAACCAGTATGGAGAGAGGTGTCTCTCGAGAAGCATGAGTTGGGGGCTCCTTCAAAATGTTGCTATGGGACCCACAAAGTTCTGGCTACTCCCCTGTGCACAAATGTCATCAAGTCCCAGATTGCTTATTTCATTGGGTAAGCCGGCATGATTTGGGAGGCTGGCCTACTTTCCCGTAAGTCTGAGTGAACTCCCCAAAATTTGCTGTATGTAATCTGAGCCATCTATTTTTTTATCAAGCACAACTCCCTAATACCTGTTTGCGTCTAGTTGTGTCCTCCTTGCACATATATGCCACAGTACAAATTGAATGAGATAATGCTTACAGTGCAGAGTATTAGGCATTAACATAAAGGAAAACTGACCAAATAATTTATTTTTCAAAGGAGCTGTCACCAGAGCAGATTGCAAACCTTGGACCTGAAAATGGAGCTATGGTTACAGAATCACAGGTTGCACTGCTGGACGCTGTACAGTTGCAGAGCCTCAGTTGGGCACTAGAGGGCATTAGAACAAACAGTAAAAAAGCAGAACTGTTCACCACACAAACTACGACCATACCTACCCCTTCACCTGCGTCACAGAGTAAGTATGGAAGCAGCATACCCTCAGCTATTCAGTACAAGTTATATAACCAGTTAGAATGTTGGAGATGTGTAATAGTTGCTTGCGATATGCTGATGCTGGGCTGCGCCCTTATCTCACAGGTATGGTAGTGTCAGCATCGCAAGTTTTCCTGCACACCTCTGTAGGGTGCTAGGCAAAACTTGCGATTTAGATGCCATTCTGAAACAGCAAATCATGTCCATCACACTGAAATGAATTCTCCCCTTTGTACCCATTGTATAATTTCCAATCAAAAGCATCTACAGCAAAACATCTAATGTAATTGAGAAATTAGAACAACAGAGAGCAGAAGGAGACTTGTTTTGTTTGTTTGTCCTTTTCTACAGGTGCATCACTGACAGCTGATCACTGCATCGTCTGCTTTTGTCTGTCACTCGCACTATCCCTGACCTGGTGGTTTATAGACCATTGTACTTCGTCTGTAACAGGTATTTAGTGCCAGTCCTGAAATGACCCAAAGCTATCTGCCCTGCACAGTTCCTCTGTATCCCAATAATGAATAACCAGTATGGACTGGAAACAGTTACGTTTGACCTTGCTTAACTGGGTTTGCGCCTGTACTCACCCACATTGGGTGCTGTTAAAAGAAAAAAATTGAATTGAAGTTGTTGCCAATTTTTAAGATTTCTTTTATTATTATTTTTTTTTAACATTAATAAAACAATAATAAAAAAAATTGTAATTTTCATTAGCATCACAGCTTTATTTGGCATATTGCAGAATGTCTCAGAAACGTTAAATTAGTAAATTCTCACTGGACTTCTATCTGGCAGCCGATAGGAAACTGCCCCTCCCAACAGGATTGCACTCGCCAGGGGAGCTGGTCGAGGAAGGGGGTAGAATTATATAGCAGTTCTGTGATGTAAGAGGCCACCAGCAGGTACACGTACACACACACGCAGCAGACTCAGGGATCTGACAGAGTGAAAAGTGATAAGAAAGTGATAAGGTGCCAGCCAATCAGCTCCCAACTGTCATTTTTCAAACACAGCCTGTGAGATGACAGTTGGAAGCTGATTGGCTGGCACCTTATCACTTTTCACTCTGTCTCCTAACACTGCTTAGTAAATAGACCCCTCAGTAAGTGAGTGACTGGCACCGAGCGCTCTCTTTCTCTCCCACTATTGCCATGCGTCGGCTGTGCAACAAGGCCACATACTATCCTGCTGACGCCGGCCGTGCTCACGGAGTTTGGTGGGAAAAGAAGAGTGTCACATGTATGGCCCTGGCCAGGGCCGGATTAAGTCATGTGGGGGCCTCAGGGCAACTAAATTGTGGGGGCCCTTGTCCCCCTCCAATACAGCCACAGTGCCTCCTCCCCCTGATGACACTCTGACAGACCCTGTCTGTCTCTTCGGCACACTGCGTCTCCCTCCCCAGCGCCTAGCCTCCACACTTACCTTATTTGTTTGTCGGCTGCTCAATGCAGCACAGCTCCTCGTATGCCTGCTCTTTCAATGGGTGCAGCGCTGCGTGACGTGCACTGATTAAACAAAAAAAACTTTATTGCACCGGCCACTGGCACCGTCGGTTCAATAAAGTTACTAAGCGACGCGGATCCCCAGACTGTCTACATGTGCCCCTAGTCCCCGCGTCACCAGCCGGGTATGTGTGTGGGGGCCCCTGGACGACCGCCCCTGTCGCCCCCCCCCCTTAATCCGGCCCTGGCCCTCCTGCCATTCGGTGACGGAGCCCACATGTGAGGCATCTAGCAGCAGCAGAGCCAGAGCTCAGCATCGCCCCTTATTCCCTCACACACCACTGGCTGATGGCCGGAATGGAGCAGACGGTGCACCTGAGAGGGAAAGAGGTGAGTGGCTGTCACTGGTCAGTCTATGATTTGTGTCCTCCTGCTGCTGCAGCCTGGATGGAGAGGAGGTGCTGGCAACATGTGAGGAGAGCTGTGTATGTCTTGTGCTGCATGTGTGGACACTTACCTTACACGTGTGTGTGACCCCTGTCAGAGTGTGCCAGGTAAGTGTGTAATGTGCGAAGTGTGTGCGTAGCTTATTATAGGAGTGCATACATGTCTGCAGCTCTGTCATATGCATGCTCTTGTCTATGTTAAGATTTTAATTTTTCAGAAAATATGGGGGGGCCACCAGTCCGTTACTTTGCCAGGGCCACTCGGACCCCTAAATACACACCTGCCTCCCAAATCTAAATCTCTGCACATTTCAATTTGCACCACCTGCATGCAACATGGTTGTCCAGGTTCAAAGTTACTTGCTTTATTTTGATTTGCTCCCAACTCGAAATGAGCCCCAAAGTCTGATAGGAAAGTAAGTTACTATAAAATACAGAAGGCACCTCATCTTGGGTCAAGTGTTCTCCACAATTTACCAGGTTCCCCCAGCGATGCAGTTCTTACTCTAACTTAGGGCCTGATTCAGAGCCGGACGCAATTAGCGCTCGCTCGTTCAGAAAAAGAGGGTGGCTATTCAAATTATCCGCTCGCTCTTTGCGGTCTGTTGACGCCTCCATATCTGAACGAGCGAACAAAACTTGCGGACGTTTATTTGAAAAATACGCCCCCTGGCCGCTCGCATCATACGTCATGTCCGCTATTTATTAGATTAATCGAGTACATCACTATATTGCGAGCAGTTTTGACTATAAAACAACCAGGTGACGTGGTCAATGACGCTGCTGTTGTAATTATGCACACCCATAAAACGCCCGTTTTGACCTTTAAGCACGCCTGCGTTCTGATCTCCACTCCCCGTTTTCAAGCACCTTGCCCCTGTTACCACCCACATAGGGCTCATCCTGTCACTCAAAGTAGCAGGCATTCGCTATATAGCGAACAAACGATTTTCGGCCACACTGACTGGTTCGCGCATGCGTATTATAAACCGTACGCATGCGCAGAAGTGCGAACATCGCTCGGAATGAGCGTACTGCCACTTACGAGCGGGTCTGAATCAGGCCCTTAGTGATGACCATTGATAGCTCTACCATCGATGGGTGATCGTTTTCACCATCAGTAAATAACCATCGATTGTGAGCCACTGATGGTTAGGCTATGCACATGCGCATATGATTAGCGTGGCCAGCGTCACCATCATGGATCAGCCACCGATGGTTTACCATCAGTGGTATCCATCCATGGTGAAAACACTCATCATTGCCATCAGACCATCGATGGTTGACAACCAGACAGTCGATGACCACCCCTACTATAACTAAGCACTTAAATGTATCTAATAGGCAGCAGTGCTGTAGGTGTCCTTCCTCTGTACACTTCCCATTCATGGGAGCAAAACAGTATTTTATTCTTGTAACTAATATAAAGTAGATCATGTTGAAGTACTTTGAATAACTGCTTAGCTACATGGGTTGAACAAATTACAGAAAGGTTATGTGCACAGAATTCTACAAAATAAAAATGTCAAAGTACAATATATTCAGCTCATGATTATGGCCTGTAGATTGGTGAATGTAGCATGAACAACAGAAGTGAACAGCTGATTACAGCATGGTCTAGCATCTGTTTTGCTTCCTTATAGAGCCGCTGTGCCCAGGAGACACAATTGTATAAAACATGATTAGCACCTTTGGGGATGCAGCTTTTTCCACGACATGGTTACTCTCACTTTGATACTCAATAATTACTATGTTATTACACAAGCATTTTCTTAAGAAGAAAGTTTCTTCTTATACCATTTGGTGGGAATTTGTCATTTGATGAAGTGATTATAAATATTATAAATATATAAATATAAATATTTACCAACTGCAATAAATGAAAATATCAAATACTAGCAACCCATCCCCGGCTTCGCACGGGAGCAATTTCATCTCGCCACAGCCCCCTGCATCTCGTAACAACCTACGCCATGTCACCACAGCCCCCTGCCTCTCACTACTGCCCCCTGCATCTCACCACAGCATCCTATATTTCACCACAGCCCCTTGCATCTCATCACAGGCCCCTGCTTCTCACTCCTGCCACTGGTTCTTATCACAGCCCCCTGCATCTCACCACAGCCCCCTGCATCTCATAACAACCTACGCCATGTCACCACAGCCCCCTGCCTCTCACTCCTGCCCCCTGCATCTCACCACAGCATCCTATTAACGATACTGCCTTTGAACCTTATAAATACCCCTGCCTATACCTTCTAATATCCTTCCTATAAACCTCTAAGGATGACGCTATTTTGCGTACGCAGTCATACAGTAAATAAAGGCTCCAGACCTAGAACCTGTGATTCCAAGCACAAAGTATTATTCAAGTAAAAGTACAGCAGTTACACGCTATGATCCTCATATACTCTTAGCGCAAAGAAATTATACAGACCCAAGTACAGTTATACATACGCAGTGCTCTCTGGTCCAGATGTTAGGCATCAGCAAGAAACCCCTCGTCAATCAGCATTCAGCACGAAGACTAGGAACCCAGGGTCAGAGCACACATATTTATACCCCCAAGAAATAAACAACACAATAGAGAAGTTTGTTGCTAATACCATTGGTCCTAAAGGAGAGGGCATATGTTACAAGGCATTTAACAGGTTGGTTCAAATAGACACGATCCAGCCTCTAACAACTGGTGGTCTCTGGTTTCCCGCCTCATGCAAATCCTAACAGTTGTTCATATAATGTACATTTTGTTGCTTGAAGTCTCTGCGGTCCATAAGTTGAGAATGCATGTTGCGATCTCTCCATCGATATTACCGGAATACTGTAAAATGAGTCCGCATCAGTACAATACCAAACATGGCTTACTTATCATCATGTATAAAACCTTAGTTACAAAATAATCTTTATTTCATAGCAATTATAGTAAATGTGCATACTTGAATCTTATACCTTAAAGCTTATGGAACCTTGTATGTGAATATGTAATGTGTGAGTATGTGGGGTTTGATGTAAACACGCTAGTTAACTTGGGCCAGATGCATGTGCATGGAGCTAATATTCAGCGTTTTCATACAGGGTCTTATGTATTCGCTAATATGCGACTAGTTAACAGCGCAATTGTGCGTATTAATGTGTGTATGAGAAATGGTGCACTTAAATCTCCCTTAAACTCACAGTGATTACGCAATTATAGCATGAGCCTCTACAGGCACGTGAATTCATTAGAGCACAGAGATAACGCTGATCTGACGTCTTAGAGAATCTGTGTGGAGGGAGACCACCATAGACCGACATGGGGAGCACTTCTTCGCTCTCAGCTATCCCTAGAAGTGAACACCTAGCAGTGTGGAATGCTGAGCATTATAGTTCCATGACTTGCTCATGCTCCAGCAGCCCTCACCCTTTTCAGGCTCCAAAATACTGGTCTTTGTTCTCCCAGGGCCTGTGTAGATGCAAATTAGCACAGCTACAAGACCCAAACCTCAGATAACACTCTTGGCTTTGAAGGTATTTTATTGTAGGAAGCCTGCTAATGTAATGTGCTACAAACGACCCTCTTGCTGTATTCGAGCAGGGCCACCTGGAGTGAGAGCAGACGTTATTTCCATGAAGCTTGTCTTCACAGACTAGTTGTCACGTGGCCATTTGCTCTGTTTAGCTAATGCAATCCAATTTTGACATACTGTACAGCCATTTCTGAAATATATCCTTTAGGGGAATTATAATAATACACACACTTTATCCAGAGCACCCAAACTACGTAAAGTCATGAAATGGGCTTTTGATGAATCGCCGTAACTTATGGCGATGGTCACAGATGCAATCGCATGATGCTAATAGTAAATATCGCCACATGTACTAAAGTGTGAGTTTATCTAAAATGGCGCTTAGGCGGCCATTCGCAAAATGGTGTCTTGCGATCTCATTTCCAAGATGGCATCTTGCGGCCAGTCGCAAGATGGCGTCGCTGCGATCCAATTTTAAACTGATCTTGTCTCAGCCAATTATCCAGCTTCGACAGTCCACCCTTTGATAGCGAACAACATGCTATCACAATCTGATTTTAAAATATAATTTAGACTTACATTTATATACTATTCAGTGTTATTATGGGATGGCACAAGGTGGTTCTTAATCTATCAATAATGTGTCTCTGAGTGGGGACATAAAACTACTATTATACACACACCGCGGATCTTGGAAGATCATGTGAAAGGTGTGGGGATACACCAGTCCTATAAAGGCAGTCTTGAAGGGGAAATTTGAGACTTTACATTATCTGAGGTGTTTTGAAATAACATTTCAATAATACATTCTATGCATGTCTAAATATAATACATTAAATGATGGTATTTCCTAGTTCAGGGTTGTAATGCAGTTCTGTATTTACCTCGGTATTCATACTGACCACCATCATAATTTCATTCTTTCGTTTTACTCTATTTTTACATTTTCCACACTTCAACACAATAGGAACACACCGGACACATATGCCAATTATCATGATGACAATCAGTATAAGGATCAAGAATTTGCCTATGCTGGCGATTACTTCCTGGACCCATTCCCCTAGACCTGAGAACCATTTCACTGGGTTCAGCCATGACACCCATCCTTCTATCTTCTCCCCTACTTCAGCCACTGAAGCATTATGGTTCTTACGAAATTCCCATTTTAGCTGCAGAATTTCATCCATCTTCCGGTCTATCACTTCCTTAGGGTCGCTGGTATCATTGGTGACATAGGTGCAACATTTTACTCCAAATTGGGTGGCCAACATTATGCAATACCCTCCAGTAACAGCAGTTAAATAATTTAACACTAGCCTGTGTTGCACAAGTTCTTTCTTGTACGCTTGCAATTCTCTCCCTTTATACATGAATGTGTCATCGTACATCTCGGTGATATTATCTATCAATTTAGCAAGTTCCTGAATATATCTAAAGTTTAATGTACCCCGGGCGATCCTGGTGGGATCCAATGCAACTAAAACTTGAAAGCCAGTTGTCTCACTAATTAACTGAGTGGCTTTGTGCACGTCACCAGGTATCATATTTCGTTTGCCTCTGTGTTCCTATTGTGTGTGAAGATATGGTGATGGTGTGTTTTTATGTATACCAAGCATTTCAACATGTGTGAGGGTCATAACTTCTGGGACTACTCTTCCCAGGTAACACAAACCTTCGGAACTCGGGGAGAGCCACTTATACGCTTTTCTTCCACATATAAAATATACATTATCAGGGAGAACATAAGGAAAGGTATGCATCATTATCATTAAGCACATTTCCCTTGCAAACAATCCTATTTCTGGGTCTTCCATCTGGTACATGCAAGTTTCTGGCTGTATTATTTTAGCACAATAACCATCTGGCACCTTACCAATAATTTCTTTGGTGGAACTCAATGCATACCGGTACCTAGAATGTCTCCCACTAGATTTAATTGAGCGTAACAGATCATGGTTTATGGACTCATTATCAGCTCTTTGTGAGAAGGTCATCATCTGATTATTCCCTGTCACTTCCCAACTCCCGGGCTTATTGGGGTTGGTTATGTTTAAACACAAAAGTGATCTATCTACTTGGAATTGATAGAGTTTGAAATGAGGTGGTTTGGATGAGAGGAATTTTCCATCCAATGTTTTCCCTTTCTGTAATTCTAAAACTTCCGTGATATTCAGCGGAAATGGCACCAACCCTACATTATGCTGTCCCTGTGGCACATGTGAACACACCCAGCAATCAGTTTGATTTAACACTTTGCCTACCATGCTATGATAATCCTCTAAAGGATACCCACCCCAGTACGGGTTATATTTAGGCTGGCACCGCTGGATACAATTCTCATCAACTAGGGACCCACAAAGCTCACAAATACAGGAATCTTCAGACGATAAACCTCCAAACCGCCCCCGAGTATCCGGAATAACAGCTCTCTTAACAATAACGGAACTAAGATTGGCATTGCACTCCTTATGACTCCACTCCATCAGCGCTGCCATCAGCTCCCATCTCCTATATCGGTCCTCCATCACAGAAACTGGGTATCCCCAAACAGATCATCACGACAAAAACTCTGGAAGAAAGAACTAGGATGACCACAGCAGACCACTCCATTGCTGGGAGCACTGATCTACACATTTCTTTAGCTCAGGTATCTCACCGTCACCTTTTTAATCCTTCCGGCACAAGCTCGCAATTGACAGGTCCACGTTATCGGCCTCGTCTCCGCCTTGTATCTCCACCGGTTGTTTAACCTCTCTATAGTGAGTGGAATGGACCTACGTATCTTCCCCGGCCACCCTTTGAGGATGTGGTACTTTGTCAACAATCGTCAGATACGGACCTTTCCACCAATCAGTCAAACGACCTGAGCTAAAAAAATTCAGATCATAACAAATTCCCCAGGTTTGACATCATGACAGTTTGCATTAGACATGTTAGTTAATAACACTTTCAATTTCTGTTATTCTTATTCATCTTCGTATCTCAAAGGGGGGACAGATAAAAGAAATGACTGTCTGGAACGATCTTGGTTTTATTACCCATCACCTTACACATATTCTTGGAAACGTCACCTGTAAAATGAGTCCTCCTATCACTTTGAATAATTCTAGGGATATAGGACCTCATTAAGAGTCGGTCGAAGCGGCCGCACGGTCGTACGCCACTGATGTTCGCTAAACTGCGCATGCGTAAAGTTCGCAATGCACGTGCGCAAACTAGCCACTACGATCAGAAATTTCTCTCTCCTTGAAAACAGCCAGGTCGGTAGTTTGAGTGACAGATTGAGGCGTTTGTGGGTGGTAACAGGGGAAGGTGCTTGAAAACGGGGGAGTGGAGATCCGAACGCAGGCGTGCCTAATTATGCGAACGGCGTTTAATGGGAGTGCATAATTAACAAAGTAGTGTCTTGGCACACGTGACATGGGAGGTTTTTACACTGACCTGATCGTAGAGCTTAAGAGAGGGTATGGTCAACTTTAAGCTCTACGACCAGTTCTAATGGTGCCCGATGGTCTCGATTAATCCTTATATGCCCGGAGATGACGTGTAATGCGCACGAGAAGGGGGCGTATTTTTTGTCTTCCGGCCGCTTCCTCCCCTTGGTCGGCCAGCTGCCGATCCGATCTTAGGGACGCAACATGCTAGTGCATCATTTGCATATCCGGCCCCTTTTTCCGTATGACCGTGCGGCCGCTTCGACCGACTCTGAATGAGGTCCATAGTATCTGCATACAGGTTCCTGCAATTAAATCTTGTTATTAATAGCTACTGCTCTAAATAATGCCTGGGCCCCTGGGTTGGATAGTATTCTGAGTATTTGACCTTAGCCTGGCATGGCTGCCGTTTATCCTTATCAACCTTGTGTCCTGTGTGTAAGAGATAAAGCACAACAGTTAAATATCATTTAAACATGACCTAAATACAACAATAAATCGTCCACATTTTACATTAGAACAGATCCATTGGCAGGTTGAAAAGATTGTAAACAGTCATATAAGGCCTGGGAGAAGATAGTGGGGTTGCCTATGAACCCATGGGAAACCCGTGTTCATGTGTGGTGTTCTTCACTTTGCAGTACTTACTTATGTGTCTCACTTGGTGACAGTTAAAACATCTTTTTGAATGGGGTGGATGAAAGGATTGTTGTGGGAGTTGAGGAAGAGGGAAAGATGGTGGGTATGGGTAGGAATATGGAGGATAAGGGTCTGGTGGGAGGTATGAAATTTGTGGGTAGCATGGGACCTGTGGTTGTGTATGATATGTGGGGTAAGGATGTGTTTGCTGTGGTGTGAGATGTTTTTATCATGTTCTATGACAGATTCTGTGAGGGTATCTATTGTGACTCCCGTCCAGCCAGGCTGTGAGGTCTGAACCCGGGTAATATTATCTTGGTTTACTTGGTCTGTTAAGGGAACGTCACCATCCAATACACAATCTGTGACAAATTTTGTCACGTCGGTATTGCGTGGTAGACAGGCCCTTAACACCACACGCCAATCTTTATTAGTTGGCTCATGAGAACTACACAAATTCCTCAAACATCTCTGACATTTGGCTAGTTCCTTTTTGGGATCGGGGAAATCATTTATGATGGAATTTAGTTCTGCTCTTGTCCAAGGACAATGCATTACCACTTCCCTCGTGGGCACTACACCGTTCGCATCTGCATTTCCATTCGGAACAGTTATTTTCCGAATGGGATGCAGACCGGCAGCGCTGCTACCTTTGACCTTGTTACCTGGCTGGGGGTTTAATCTGTTGCTGCTACGTATGGTATTAACAACTTCCTCTGCGGGTGCAGAGGGTGTTAGCACTTCCCTTACTGTTACTGATGGAGATGACGGCACCACTCGTGATTGTTGTGATGCAGCATCTATCATCTATCATCTGTACAGCATGGGAAATGGCAGACATTACAATAGGCTCATCATCCACATCATGAACATTTTCTTTATAGTTGCTTAAGAGAGGGTACAAATTGCTTGTTACATTTTTATGGGTATTTTTGATAACTGTACTTGCACCTCCATCCACATAAGGTGGGGGTGGTGCGCGTGAACTGCTGGCAATACCTTCCGCAACGCTACTTTGCTGCATGTGCGCGCCATTTTGCGGCTCGCCCGTATTGCAATTCAGCATCGCGGATGTATTCTCTGGCAATGCGCTCGCAACGCTAGTTTGCATCGCTTGCACATTTTTAAGCCACGCATCCCCTTCATGCTGCCACAACTTTAAACATTCATAATATTTAACCTTTTTCTCTCGGGAGCGCATCAGACTGATGTGATCCCGGACATTATCTAATACATCTTTATCAAAACTACCAATTCTGGAAAACGGTCTAACACTCTTCATCGTCATTTTAAACCATACATCACAAAACCTATGCATAATACGATGGGCCGATCCAAATGGCGCTTCCATTAGCAGCACATCATTGTCTAACATCTCTATTGTTTCTATGGCTCCCATTCTGAGACAACTCCTACGCTTTTCAATAAAGATTTAAACTGGTGAAAGACAGTCAAGATACTTTCACTTACCTGTGGACGATTTAACGGCAGCGCCCACACACCTGTGAAGATTTGAAGAAGGCTACTCCACCCACCCGGATAAGATTTAAGAAGGCAACTTCCACACCTATGGAAGTTTAAGTCGGCTACTTCCACGCACCTCTCTACAACAAAGACAACATGTACACCTGCTACTGTGTATAGAACGGTAAGCTGCTTACCAAGCAGCTAGCACTTAGCCCTTAAAGGTCATACGGAACAAGTTACCCCTACCAACAAATACTCACTGTTACACACTTTTTTCCTGCGCAGAAAAATACACGTTAACCCAGATATTGACAACAATTGAAAAGAATGTAAATCTCAATGGCTTTGTTTAAACACGTGGCAGCACAACCGGAAGTACGTATACGCTATTATGCGACCAGTCGCATACACATTAATGTGACTACCACACAAACGTATGAGAACTTTTAGCTGCGTACACAAAAGTGCGTCTTTACTGTGCGCAAAACTGCGACTCAGCCGCGTGTTCAATACTGCGGCACCCCTTTAAATTGTAGGTTCTATCAACAAAGGAAAACAAACTTTTTCCTCTCTTCTCCCTGGATTCTAGTCAGCGACCCTGGCTCACACGAAAACGGGTAGCGATCTCTCAGTACTGAGCGGTTGCAGGTAAACCCTGCATGTGGCCACTCCACCCTTTGGTGAGAAATCGATAACCGTAAGTGCCGTGTGAGTGGGTAAGTGACTTGACTACGAGCCCCCAACTAACGATACTGCCTTTGAACCTTATAAATACCCCTGCCTATACCTTCTATTATCCTTCCTATAAACCTCTAAGGATGACGCTATTTTGCGTATGCAGTCATACAGTAAATAAAGACTCCAGACTAGAACCTGTGGTTCCAAAGCACAAAGTATTATTCAAGTAAAAGTACAGCAGTTACTCGCTTGTTACCTGGCTGGGGATTATATGATCCTCATATAATCTTAGCGCAAAGAGATTATACAGACCCAAGTACAATTATACATACGCAGCGCTCTCTGGTCCAGATGTTAGGCATCAGCAAGAAACCCCTCGTCAATCAGCATTCAGCACGAAGACTAGGAACCCAGGGTCAGAGCACACATATTTATACCCCCAAGAAATAAACAACACAATAGAGAAGTTTGTTGCTAATACCATTGGTCCTAAAGGAGAGGGCATATGTTACAAGGCATTTAACAGGTTGGTTCAAATAGACACGATCCAGCCTCTAACAACTGGTGGTCTCTGGTTTCCCGCCCCATGCATATCCTAACAGTTGTTCATATAATGTACATTTTGTTGCTTGAAGTCTCTGCGATCTCTCCATCGATATTACTGGAATACTGTAAAATGAGTCCGCATCAGTACAATACCAAACATGGCTTACTTATCACGTATAAAATCTTAGTTACAAAATAATCTTTATTTCATAGCAATTATAGTAAATGTGCCTACTTGAATCTTATACCTTAAAGCTTATGGAACCTTGTATGTGAATATGTAATGTGTGAGTATGTGGGGTTTGATGTAAAGACGCTAGTTATCTTGGGGCAGATGCGTGTGCATGAAGCTAATATTCAGCCTTTTCATACAGGATCTTATGCATTCGCTAATATGCGACTAGTTGACAGCGCAATTGTGCATATTAATGTGTGTATGAGAACACCTAGCAGTGTGGAATGCTGAGCATTATAGTTCCATGACTTGCTCATGCTCCAGCAGCCCCCACCCTTTTCAGGCTCCAAAATACTGGTCTTTGTTCTCCCAGGACCTGTGTGGATGCAAATTAGCACAGCTACAAGACCCAAACCTCAGATAACACTCTTGGCTTTGAAGGTATTTTATTGTAGGAAGCCTGCTAATGTAAGGTGCTACAAACGACCCTCTTGCTGTATTCTAGCAGGGCCATCTGGAGTGAGAGCAGACATTATGTCCATGAAGCTTGTCTTCACAGGCTAGTTGTCACGTGGCCATTTGCTCTGTTTAGCTAATGCAATCCAATTTTGACATACTGTACAGCCATTTCTGAAATATATCCTTTAGGGGAATTATAATAATACACACATTTTATCCAGAGCACCCAAACTACGTAAAGTCATGAAATGGGCTTTTGATGAACTTATGGTGATGGTCACAGATGCAATCGCATGATGCTAATAGTAATATCGCTACATGTACTAAATGGCGCTTAGGCGGCCATTCGCAAAATGGCGTCTTGCGATCTCATTTCCAAGATGGCATCTTGCGGCCAGTCGCAAGATGGCGTCGCTGCGATCCAATTTTAAACTGATCTTAACAGTCCACCCTTTGATAGCGAACAACATGCTATCACAATCTGATTTTAAAATATAATTTAGGCTTACATTTATATACTATTTAGTGTTATTATGGGATGGCACAAGGTGGTTCTTAATCTATCAATAATGTGTCTCTAAGTGGGGACATAAAACTACTATTATACGCACACCGCGGATCTTGGAAGATCATGTGAAAGGTGTGGGGATACACCAGTCCTATAAAGGCAGTCTTGAAGGGGAAATTTGAGACTTTACATGATCTGAGGTGTTTTAAAATAACATTTCAATAATACATTCTATGCATGTCTAAATATAATACATTAAACGATGGTATTTCCTAGTTCAGGGTTGTAATGCAGTTCTGTATTTACCTCGGTATTCATACTGACCACCATCATAATTTCGTTCTTTTGTTTTACTCTATTTTTACATTTTCCACACTTCAACACAATAGGAACACACCGGACACATATGCCAATTATTAAGATGACAATCAGTATAAGGATTAAGAATTTGCCGATGCTGGCGATCACTTCCTGGACCCATTCCCCTAGACCTGAGAACCATTTCACTGGGTTCAGCCATGAAACCCATGCTTCTATCTTCTCCCCTAATTCAGCCACTGAAGCATTATGGTTCTTACGAAATTCCCATTTTAGCTGCAGAATTTCATCCATCTTCCGGTCTATCACTTCCTTAGGGTCGCTGGTATCATTGGTGACATAGGTGCAACATTTTACTCCAAATTGGGTGGCCAACGTCACGCAATACCCTCCAGTAACAGCAGTTAAATATTTTAACACTAGACTGTGTTGCACCAGTTCTTTCTTGTACGCTTGCAATTCTCTCCCTGTATACCTGAATGTGTCATCGTACATCTCGGTGATATTATCTATCAATTTAGCAAGTTCCTGAATATATCTAAAGTACCCCGAGCGATCCTGGTGGGATCCAATGCGACTAAAACTTGAAAGCCAGTTGTCTCACTCAGGGGCTGGCTGGCAACTTTTAGCCTGGGGGGCAAATGCATGCAGGCAGCCCTGGTAGAGGAGTAACGTGTAGCCAGGGTGCCCAAAGAACGTGCATGCTACGGCACCCCCCCAAGTGTTCCAGGGAGGAGGCTGGCCATATGGGATTAATGAAAAGTAAAAATAAAGATTAGGTACAGCCCCGTCATGGTGCCCATATGCAGTGCCCCTTATACAGTGCCCCCAGTAGTGGTCCCCCCTGTGCAGTGACCCTTGTGCCCCCAGTAGTAAGCCCCTTATATAGTACCCCCAGTAGTGGTACCCCCTATGCAGTGCTCCTTATATAGTGCCCCCAGTAGCAGTCCACACCCCATGCAGTGCCCCCAATAGTGGTAACCCTTATGCAGTGCCCCTTAAATAGTGGCCCCAGTTGTAATCTCCCCCCTATGCAGTACCCCCAGTATTGCCCTTTTTATAGAGCCCACCAGCAGTGGTCCCTCGATGCAGTGCCCCCAGTGGTAGTCCCCTCCCCCCTATGCAGTGCCCCTAGTAGTAGTCTCTCCCCCCCTATGCAGTGCCCCTAGTAGTTGTCCCCTCCCTTTGTAGTGCCCATAGTAGTAGTAGTCCCCCCTTGTAGTAGTCCACCCCTTGTAGTAGTAGTCCCCCAGTAGTAGTCCCCCCCCTTGAAGTGCCCCCAGTTATAATCCCCAGTAGTGGTCCCCCCTTGTAGTGCCCCCAGCAGTGATCTCCCCCTTGTAGTCCCCCAGTTGTGGTATCCCTCTTGTAGTGCCCCCAGTAGTAGTCCCTCCTTCTTGTAGTGCCCCCAGTAGTAGTCCCGCCCTCTTGTAGTGTCCCCAGTAGTAGTCTCTCCCTCTTGTAGTGCTCCCAGTAGTGGTTGCCCCTTTGTAGTGCCCCCAGTAGTAGTCCCTCCCTCTTGTAGTGGCCCCAGTAGTGGTTCCCCCTTTGTAGTGCCCCCAGTAGTCCCCCCTTGTAGTGCACCCAGTAGTAGTAGTCCCCCCCTTGTATTGCCCCCATTAGTAGTAGTCCCCCCCTTGTATTGCCCCCATTAGTAGTAGTCCCCCCTTGCAGTGTCTCCAGTAGTGGTTCCCCCCTTGTGGTGCCCCCAGTAGTGGTCTCCCCCCTTGTAGTGCCAGCCTCCCCCCCAGTAAAAAAAAACAAAAACACTTCCCTGAATCCCCGCTCCCGCCATCGCCATCCGCTCCTCTGTCTGTCCTTCCCGGGCCGGGCCGCTCTGCATTATGGGAGAGATGTCATATGACGTCATGGCGCCTCTCCCATTGCCCACTGCGGGAGCCGGAAGATGGAGCGGCTCCTGCAGTGGGCGCAGCAGCAGCTAATGAGAGTCTGACAGACCCTCATTGGCTGCTGATCAAAACAAACACACAGCTGCCGGAGCCGGCGGCTGTGTGTTTGTCACTTGTGTAGCGCTGACCGAACTCTGTCCGGTCCGCACTACACACGCGGTGCATGGCACCCTGCCCCCCGGCCCAGCCTGCCACTGATCTCACTAATTAACTGAGTGGCTTTGTGCACATTACCAGGTATCATATTTCGTTTTCCTTTGTGTTCATATTGTGTGTGAAGATATGGTGATGTTGTGTTTTTATGTATACCAAGCATTTCAACATGTGTGAGGGTCATAACTTCTGGGACTACTCTTCCCAGGTAACACAAACCTTCGGAACTCGGGGAGAGTCACTTATACGCTTTTCTTCCACATATAAAATATACATTATCAGGGAGAACATAAGGAATGGTATGCATCATTATCATTAAGTACATTTCCCTTGCAAACAATCCTATTTCTGGGTCTTCCATCTGGTACATGCAAGTTTCTGGCTGTATTATTTTAGCACAATAACTGGCACCTTACCAATAATTTCTTTGGTAGAACTCAATGCATACCGATACCTAAAATGTCTCCCACTAGATTTAATTGAGCGTAACAGATCATGGTTTATGGACTCATTATCAGCTGTTTGTGAGAAGGTCATCGTCTGATTATTCCCTGTCACTTCCCAACTCCCGGGTTTATTGGGGTTGGTTATGTTTAAACACAAAAGTGATCTATCTACTTGGAATTGATAGAGTTTGAAATGAGGTGGTTTGGATGAGAGGAATTTTCCATCCAATGTTTTCCCTTTCTGTAATTCTAAAATTTCCGTGATATTCAGTGCAAATGGCACCAACCCTACATTATGCTGTCCCTGTGGCACATGTGAACACACCCAGCAATCAGTTTGATTTAACACTTTGCCTACCATGCTGTGATAATCCTCTAAAGGATACCCACCCCAGTACGGGTTATATTTAGGCTGGCACCGCTGGATACAATTCTTATCAACTAGTGACCCACAAAGCTCACAAATACAGGAATCTTCAGACGATAAACCTCCACACCGTCTCCGAGTATCCGGAATAACAGCTCTCTTAACAATAACGGTACTAAGATTGGTCAGACACTCCCCTGATTGGCATTGCACTCCTTATGACTCCACTCCATCAGCGCTGCCATCAGCTCCCATTTCCTCTATCGGTCCTCCATCACAGAAACTGGGTATCCCCAAACAGATCATCACGACAAAAACTCTGGAAGAAAGAACTAGGATGACCACAGCAGACCACTCCATTGCTGGGAGCACTGATCTACACATTTCTTTAGCTCAGGTATCTCACCGTCACCTTTTTAATCCTTCCGGCACAAGCTCACGATTAACAGGTCCACGTTATCGGCCTCGTCTCCGCCGGTTGGTTAACCTCCCTATAGTGAGTGGAATGGACCCACGTATCTTCCCCGGCCACCCTTTGAGGATGTGGTACTTTGTCAACAATCGTCAGATACGGACCTTTCCACCAATCAGTCAAATGACCTGAGCTAAAAAAATTCAGATCATAACAAATTCCCCAGGTTTGACATCATGACAGTTTGCATTAGACATGTTAGTTAATAACACTTTCAATTTCTGTTATTCTTATTCATCTTCGTATCTCAAAGGGGGGACAGATAAAAGAAATTACAGTCTGGAACGATCTTGGTTTTATTACCCATCACCTTACACATGTTCTGGGAAACGTCACCTGTAAAATGAGTCCCCCTATCACTTTGAATCGTTCTAGGGATATAGTATCTGCATACAGGTTCCTGCAATTAAATCTTGTTATTAATAGCTACTGCTCTAAATAATGCCTGGGCCTCTGGGTTGGATAGTATTCCTAGTATTTGACCTTAGCCTGGCATGGCTGCCATTTATCCTTAGCAACCTTGTGTCCTGTGTGTGAGAGATAAAGCACAACAGTTAAATATCATTTAAACATGACCTAAATACAACAATAAATCGTCCACATTTTACATTAGAACAGTTCCATTGGCAGGTTGAAAAGATTGTAAACATATAAGGCCTGGGAGAAGATAGTGGGGTTGCCTATGAACAATTGGGAAACCCGTGTTCATGTGTGGTGTTTTTCGCTCTGGGTCTCTCTCTTCTTTGAGATGTTTTTATCATGTTCTATGACAGATTCTATGAGGGTATCTATTGTGACTCCCCTCCAACCAGGCTGTGAGGTCTGAACCCGGGTAATATTATCTTTGTTTACTTGGTCTGTTAAGGGAACGTAACCATCCAATACACAATCCGTGACAAATTTTGTCACGTCGGTATTGTGTGGTAGACAGGCCCTTAACACCACACGCCAATCTTTATTAGTTGGCTCATGAGAACTACACAAATTCCTCAAACATCTCTGACATTTGGCTAGTTCCTTTTTGGGATCGGGGAAATCATTTATGATGGAATTTAGTTCTGCTCTTGTCCAAGGACAATGCATTACCACTTCCCTCGTGGGCACTACACAGTTCGCATCTGCATTTCCATTCGGAACAGTTATTGTCCGAATGGGATGCAGACCAGCAGCGTTGCTACCTTTGACCTTGTTACCTGGCTGGGGGTTTAATCTGTTGCTGCTATGTATGGTATTAACAACTTCCTCTACGGGTGCAGAGGGTGTTAGCACTTCCCTTACTGTTACCAATGGAGATGGCGGCACCACTCGTGATTGTTGTGATGCAGCATCTATCATCTGTACAGCATGGGAAATGGCAGACATTACAATAGGCTCATCATCCACATCATGAACATTTTCTTTATAGTTGCTTAAGAGAGGGTACAAATTGCTTGTTACATTTTTATGGGTATTTTTGATAACTGTACTTGCACCTCCATCCACATAAGGTGGAGGTGGTGTGCGTGAACTGCTGACAATACCTTCTACAATGCTACCTTGCCGCACATGCGCGCCATTTTGCGGCTCGTCCGCATTGCAATTCAGCATCGCAGATGTATTCTCTGGCAATGTGCTCGCAACGCTAGTTTGCGTTGCTTGTGCATTTTTAAGCCACGCATCCCCTTCATGCTGCCACAACTTTAAACATTCATAATATTTGACATTTTTCTCTCGGGAGCGCATCAGACTGATGTGATCCTGGACATTATCTAATACATCTTTATCAAAACTACCAATTCTGGGAAACGGTCTAACACTCTTCATCGTCATTTTAAACCATACATCACAATACCTTATTGCATAAGTACCGTACTTAGTATGCATAATACGACGGGCCGATCCAAACGGCGCTTCCATTAGCAGCACATCATTGTCTAACATCTCTATTGTTTCTATGGCTCCCATTCTGAGACAACTCCTATGTTGTTCAATAAAGATTTAAACTGGTGAAAGACAGTCAAGATACTTTCACTTACCTGTGGACGATTTAACGGCAGCGCCCACACACCTGTGAAGATTTGAAGAAGGCTACTCCACCCACCCGGATAAGATTTAAGAAGGCAACTTCCACACCTATGGAAGTTTAAGTCGGCTACTTCCACGCACCTCTCTACAACAAAGACAACATGTACACCTGCTACTGGTTATAGAACGGTAAGCTGCTTACCAAGCGGCTAGCACTTAGCTCTTAAAGGTCATACGGTACATCTAACTTTAGGGAACAAGTTACCCCTACCAACAAATACTCACTGTTACACACTTTTTCCTGTGCAGGAAAATACACGTTAACCCAGATATTGACAACAATTGAAAAGAATGTAAACCTCAATGGCTTTGTTTAAACACGTGGCAGCACGACCGGAAGTACGTATACGCTATTGTGCGACCAGTCACATACACAATAATGTGACTACCACACAACCGTATGACAACTTTTAGCTGCGTACACAAAAGTGCGTCTTTACTGTGCGCAAAACTGCGACTCAGCCGCGTGTTCAATACTGCGGCACCCCTTTAAATGTTAGGTTCTATCAACTTAGGAAAACAAACTTTTTCCTCTCGTCCCTGGATTCTAGTCAGCGTCCCTGGCTCACACGAAAACGGGTAGCGATCTCTCAGCACCGAGTGGTTGCAGGTAAACCCTGCATGTGGCCACTCCACCCTTTGGTGAGAAATTGATAACCGTAAGTGCCGTGTGAGTGGGTAAGTGACTTCACTATGAGCCCCCAAATAAGGATACTGCCTTTGAACCTCTATATACCCCTGCCTATACCTTCTAATATCCTTCCTATAAACCTCTAAGGATGACGCTAATTTGCATACGCAGTCATACAGTAAATAAAGACTCCAGACCTAGAACCTGTGGTTCCAAAGCACAAAGTATTAGTAAAAGTACAGCAGTTACACACTATGATCCTCATATAATCTTAGTGCAAAGAGATTATACAGACCCAAGTACAATTATACATACGCAGCGCTCTCTGGTCCAGATGTTAGGCATCAGCAAGAAACCCCTCATCAATCAGCATTCAACACGAAGACTAGGAACCCAGGGTCAGAGCACACATATTTATACCCCCCAGAAAAAAACAACACAATAGAGAAGTTTATTGCTAATACCATTGGTCCTAAAGGAGAGAGCATATGTTACAAGGCATTTAACAGGTTGGTTCAAATAGACACGATCCAGCCTCTAACAACTGTTGGTCTCTGGTTTCCCGCCCCATGCAAATCCTAACAGTTGTTCATATAATGTACATTTTGTTGCTTGAAGTCTCTGCGGTCCATAAGTTGAGAATGCATGTTGTGATCTCTCCATCGATATTACCGGAATACTGTAAAATGAGTCCGCATCAGTACAATACCAAACATGGCTTACTTATCACATATAAAACCTTAGTTACAAAATAATCTTTATTTCATAGCAATTATAGTAAATGTGCATACTTGAATCTTATACCTTAAAGCTTATGGAACCTTGTATGTGAATATGTAATGTGTGAGTATGTGGGGTTTGATGTAAAGATGCTAGTTAACTTGGGGCAGATGCGTGTGCATGAAGCAAATATTCAGCGTTTTCATACAGGATCTTATGCATTCGCTAATATGTGACTAGTTGACAGCGCAATTGTGCGTATTAATGTGTGTATGAGAACACCTAGCAGTGTGGAATGCTGAGCATTATAGTTCCATGACTTGCTCATGCCCCAGCAGCCCCCACCCTTTTCAGGCTCCAAAATACTGGTCTTTGTTCTCCCAGGGCCTGTGTAGACGCTAATTAGCACAGCTACAAGACTCAAACCTCAGATAACACTCTTGGCTTTGAAGGTATTTTATTGTAGGAAGCCTGCTAATGTAATGTGCTACAAACGACCCTCTTGCTGCATTCGAGCAGGGCCACCTGGAGTGAGAGCAGACGTTATGTCAATGAAGCTTGTCTTCACAGGATAGTTGTCACGTGGCCATTTGCTCTGTTTAGCTAATGCAATCCAATTTTGACATACTGTACAGCCATTTCTGAAATATATCCTTTAGGGGAATTATAATAATACACACATTTTATCCAGAGCACCCAAACTACGTAAAGTCATGAAATGGGCTTTTGATGAATCGCCGTAACTTATGGCGATGGTCACAGATGCAATCGCATGATGCGAATAGTAATATCGCCACATGTACTAAAGTGTGAGTTTATCTAAAATGGCGCTTAGGCGGCCATTCGCAAAATGGCGTCTTGCGATCTCATTTCCAAGATGGCGTCTTGCGGCCAGTCGCAAGATGGCGTCGCTGCGATCCAATTTTAAACTGATCTTGTCTCAGTCAATAATCCAGCTTCGACATTAGTATCACCCCAATGTGTGACGGAGGGACTGCAGCAGCCGACAGCAACCGCAGCCCCCCCCTTGGGATTTTCGGCGTCAGTATTTAGACGCCTATCATTAGTTCCATGCCGGGATTTCACTGTCGGGAAGCCGGCGGTCGGCATTTCGACCGCTGGCTTCCAGACTACATCCCGTAAAGCAATCTAAGGGCCTGATACAGAGACGTACGCTAATGCAATCACAACTGCATTCTCTCAGGGATCGCAGTTGTTAAAATATGTTAATGCCTCCCAAAGCTTAGCCGAGCACATGTGCGCCCACTGCTGGCTTCTTACATCGTCCGACGACGTACAACAGCATAAACATTGGTAACGTCAATGCAGATTGGGAAACAATGCAACACATGCAGCAAGTCTAACCAGCTGCAAACACTGCAGGTCTCCTAAAACGCGGAGAGCTTTCATACTGCGAAGGAGATCGCAGTAGCTAATTTATGCAAGCCCATGAAACCGGTCAGACACGCCTGTGTTTGCCTAGCCACTCCCCGTTACCTCCCCCAAACGCTGACTTCCTTTCACTTTACGAATGAATCCTCTGTGTGGGCGTAATTGCAAAACAATCGCTGCGCCTGCGTAATGGCAATCATTTGATCTGCGTAACAATCAGCATTGTGTACATCTCTGAATCAGGGCCTACGTTTTTTGAATATGTCACATAGCTGTATGTGCAGACTGTGCCAGGGATAGTACAGTAAATTAGATTTTCTCTTCATCTTGGTGACTTCAGACTGAGTGAAAAACCTGTGTAGGATAGAAATGTGAGAAGCGCTGGGCTGCTAGGTGTAGAAAGATCTCACAGGATATGTATCCGGCAGCCAAGGGATTTCAGCCTAACAGGTTATTTAAAGGGAGAGTTACAGATGTTAGAACTTAAGTTAGAGTTAATTCTCAGAAGGGTGTGATAGGAGCCCAATCAGCTATTACTGATCATTCATAAGATCCTGGAAGGCTTATGTATATACACCCAAAAAGCAAACTTAACTAGTGAAACTTGCAAAATGACCATTCATTTCAGTAAATAGGTAATCATCTTAGGGCCATCATCAGCGGAACGTACATCTCCGATGGTGCTCGCAAATGCAGCAAGGAGGCGTCTGACACCTACTTCTGCATTAAGAGGGACAGAATTGCAAAGCTGCTTATGTGCGGCCTGCAATTCCGTCCATCTCTGAATCAGGCCCTTAAGGAGCATACACGTTCAGATTTGTCAGATGAACGATATCGCTCAACGATTTGAACGATTTTTTGAACGATGAACGATTTTGTCAACGATTTGAACGATTTTTATGAACGATGGACGATTTCAACGATATTGGACAAATCTGACACTATTTTAATGAGGGAAAATCAATTGAGAATGATTGGTCCAAACACAATGATTGACAGGTGTGTGTGTGTGTGTGATATGGTGGGTGTGGCTACCCTGAGGGAATAAAATGGTGAGGGCCATTTTAAAACTGCATTTCTTGCTCTGTGGCTAGTTTGGTTCGGTTTATACCAGCTAAACGTCGTTGCATTGCTAATTAGCTCCGCTTTGTTTTTGGCTTGCCTTTTACAAAGTGTGTTTATTGTGCAATTGTGACATGAAACCCATTCGTCAGCGAATGATGGTGGCCTACGCAGGCCTCGCTCTTGCTGGACAAAGGAGTGGCTACTGCGGAGGGATACCATGTCCCATATGCATTTGTTGATGGAAATCCGTGAGAATAATCCGGATGACTACCGGACTTTCTTGCGGATGGACGACGTCGTCTTCCAGGAGTTGCTGCGGCTTGTGACTCCTGTTATCCAGCGACAGGATACAAATATGAGGGCCATATCGGCTGAGGAGGCTGATGGTTACCTTACGATATTTGGCTACCGGAAGATCTTTGGCTGACCTGAAATTTGGTTCCCTCATTTCACCACAGGCTTTGAGCGTCATCATACCGGAGACGTGCAAGGCCATATACCATATGGCCCTCAAGTCCCAGTACTTAAAGGTAATTTAAATTAGTACTTTTTGTACTAACTTAATTGCATGTAATGACACACTGGCTTTTTTTTTTTTGCAAACTACTGTTTTGTTTTGTTTTTTGTGTGTGGTAAACTTTAGTTGGTGATCTTATTTTTCACTGTCAAAATGTATCCACATATTAATTTCTTTAGATAATTATATGGTGAGGTAAATCTTTGCAATAAAAATGCATTAATTCCTTTGCGTATGAATGGAGTTATGCAAAAAGTGCTGTAGTTGTATTTGGGGGTTAGAAATGTTAGGGAACCCCCATGCAGCCTTACGGCAGACCCGCAAAAGAAATATGTTGTGTTTCAAATCACCTGAATAACAACAGGACATGTGGCCCTTTTTTTTTGCAATGTCCATAGTCATGGTTCACCCTAATAAGTAGTGCCTTCTTTATTAGTACCCCATATGCAGTGGCCACAGTAGTATTCCACCCCTATATAGTACCCACAATAGTAGGCCGCCGTATTCATTGCCCCCAGTAGTAGTGATCCTTATGCAGCGCCCCCAGGGTTAATAGTGCCCCTTATGCAGTACCCCCAGGGTGGCCCCTTATGCAGCGCCCCCAGGGTTAATAGTGCCCCTTATGCAGTGCCCCCAGGGTTATATGCAGTGCCCGCTGGTGAGGCCTCAGACATGGGCCCTGCTGGTGTCTCCATTCCCTCACCCCCCCACCATTCAATCAAGGCAACACAAAAAGTGCCCCCTTGGTGCCTGCCCCTGCTGCTGCCACCCCCCACATAGGCCCGTTTGGTCATGCTGGATTAAAATAAAAAAAATAAAAAAAAAACTTACCTTATTATGAGGTGTCTTGGGCTACGCGACTTCTGCTGTGCTTTCTCTGCGTCACATTGAACACAAAATGGACACTGGGGAGTGGCTACCTAGGAAAAAATCGATCAAATCGTTCATTGATGAACGATTTGAACGATATCTGAAGAGTTATGAACGATATCTGACAAATCTGACTACAAACATGTCAGATATCGTTCTCAGACAAACGTGAACACGCATCGTTCAAATCGTTCATCTGACAGATTTGTCAGATTTTCCTTCAGATATGAACTATTTTTTAAATCGTTATCGTTCAGATCTGAAGGAAAAATCTGACCGTGTGTATGCACCATTAGTCTACAAGCATGAAGTCAATGACTGCTATTCTCTGTCTCTTCATGTGATTTCTACTGCACAGAAGTAACCTATAGGGCTCCTTACTGTGTTTGTGTATATATATATATATATATATATATATATATATATATATATATATATATATATATACAGGTTGAGTCTCCCATATCCAAAATGCTTGGGACCAGGGGTATTTTGGATAACGGAATATTCCGTATTTTGGAATAATTACATACCATAATGAGATATCTTGGGCATAGGGCCCCAATATACACACAGGATGCATTTATGTATTATATACACCTTATACACACAGCCTGCAGGTAATTTTATACAATATTTTCAATAATTTTGTGTCTCAAACAAAGTTTGTGTACATACATGAAATTCATTTATGTTTCATATACACCTTATACACACAGCCTGTAGGTCATTTTATACATTATATTTAATAATTTGTACCTTAGACAAAGTTTGTGTACATTGAACCATCAAAAATCAAAGGTTTCATTATCTCTGTCATGCCAAAAAAATTCTGTATTTCGGAATATTCCGTATTTCGGAATATTTGGATATGGGAGACTCAACCTGTGTATATATATATATATATACAGTCAGGTCCATAAATATTGGGACATTGACAGAATTTTGGCCTATATTCACCACCACAATGGTTTTGAAATGAAACAAACAAGATGTGCTTTAACTGCAGACTTTCAGATTTAATTTGAGGGTAATTACATCCAAATCGGGTGAATGGTGTAGGAATTACAACAGTTTCAATATGTGCCTCCCACTTTTTAAAGGGCCAAAAGTAATGGGACTATCATCTCAAAAGCTATTTCATGGACAGGTGTGGGCTATTTCCTCGTTATTTCATTATCAATTAAGCAGGTAAAAGGTCTGGAGTTGATTCTAGGTGTGACATTTGCATTTGGAATCAGTTGCTGTCGACTCTCAATATGAGATCCAAAGAGCTGTCACTATCAGTGAAACAAGCCATCATTAGGCTGAAAAATCAAAACAAACCCATCAGAGAGATAGCAAAAACATTAGGTGTGGCCAAATCAACTGTTTGGAACATTCTTAAAAAGAAAGAACGCACCGGAGAGCTCAGCAACACCAAAAGACCCGGAAGACCATGGAAAACAACTGTGGTGGATGACAAAAGAATTATTTCTCTGGTGAAGAAAAACCCCTTCTCGACAGTTGGCCAACTCAAGAACACTCTCCAGGAGGTAGGTGTATATGTGTCAAAGTCAACAATCAAGAGAAGACTTTACAAGAGTGAATACAGAGGGTTCACCACAAGATGTAAACCATTGGTGAGCCTCAAAAACAGGAAGACCAGATTAGAGTTTGCCAAACAACATCTAAAAAAGCCATTACAGTTCTGGAACAACATCCTATGGACAGATGAGACAAAGATCAACTTGTACCAGAGTGATGGGAAGAGAAGAGTATGGAGAAGGAAAGGAACTGCTCATGATCCAAAACATACCACCTCATCAGTAAAGCATGGTGGTGGTAGTGTCATGGCGTGGGCATGTATGGCTGCCAATGGAACTGGTTCCCTTGTATTTATTGATGATGTGACTGCTGACAAAAGCAGCAGAATGAATTCTGAAGTGTTTCGGGCAATATTATATGCTCATATTCAGTCAAATGCTTCAGAACTCACTGGACGGCGCTTCACAGTGCAGATGGACAATGTCCCGAAGCATACTGCAAAAGCAACCAAAATGTTTTTTAAGGCTAAAAAGTGGAATGTTATGCAATGGCCAAGTCTATCCCCTGACCTGAATCCGATTGAGCATGCATTTCACTTGATGAAGACAAAACTGAAGGGAAAATGCCCCAAAAACAAGCAGGAACTGAAGACATTTGCAGTAGGGGCCTGGCAGAGCATCACCAGGGATGAAACCCAGCGTCTGGTGATGTCTATGCATTCCAGACTTCAGGCTGTAATTGCCTGCAAAGGATTTGCAACAAAGTATTAAAAAGTGAATGTTAGATTTAGGATTGTTTAGTTTGTCCCATTACTTTTGGCCCCTTAAAAAGTGGGAGGCACATATAGAAAGCGTTGTAATTCCTATACCGTTCACCTGATTTGGATGTAATTACCCTCAAATTAAATCTGAAAGTCTGCAGTTAAATCACATCTTGTTTGTTTCATTTCAAAGCCATTGTGGTGGTGAATAGAGGCCAAAATCTGAAAATTCTGTCAGTGTCAACATTCAGAATGTTGACATTTTGTACCACCCCCTATCCTATGTCTAAAAGTTTCTGACATGGAGATATGTGTAGTTAGATAAAAAAGCTTCCCCACAAATAGGGTTATAGAATGTAAATCCACACATACATGAGTCACTATTTATGGCTGTAATGCATATATTCACATGCCTCCTACAAGCAGGTTTTACTAGAGGCAAGTAAACTGACAGTGATAATTGCACACAGCTATGTACCAAGCGTTATTCACATATGTATGCATGTTCTTGTAACCCTTCTGATGAATCACGTTTTATGGCTGTAACTGTAATGCATATATTCACATCACTGGTGTAACTACCGTAGCTGCGGCTGCTATGAGGCCTGGATTTCCTCCGGGGCCCGGCCCTCCCCCTGCACGTAAGGTTCCAGACCAGCACGTCCTCCAGCAGCAGCAGTGCCAGTGTGCTGCACTGCACAGGGCAGGCACATCTGCCCTCCTGGTCGGCTCCATCTCTCCTCACTGACTGATACTGGGAGGTGGTGTGCCTGTGATCCGGGAATGTCCCAGCAGGCTCACCACGGCTCCTCCCAGCCTCAGTCAGTGACGAGAGATGGAGCTGACCGGGAGAGGACATGTGCCTGCATTGCGCAGCACACTACTGAAGGAGGACGTGACCACTGAAGAGAGGTAAGGCACGGGCATTGGATCTACAGGGGCCAGAGCCAATTTTGCTATGGGGCCCCCCAGGTCTATGTACGCTCCTGATTCACATGCCTTCTACAAGCAGGTTTTACTAGAGGAAAGTAAACGCAGAGCCGTAACTAGACTTTTTGGTGCCCTGTGCCAGAGAGAACATTGACGCCCCCATTTTTTAAATAATTACATAAGATAGTGCACCTGAAAAAGGGCCATACCCTCATGGGGAAGGGACAGGGAAGAGATAGGGGAGGCCAGGAGCTGCTGGGGATAAAAGAAGAAGCTACAAGTGAAAATTATAATAAACAGGAAAACTGGCAGGCCCAAACAGCACCGCCTGCCCTGCAGTGCCCTGTGCCATGGCACTGGTCGTACTACCCTAGTTACGGCCCTGAGTAAACTGACTAGCACGCAAGTGAAAATTGCAGTAACGCTATGTAGCAAGAGTTGTTCACATATGTATACATGGTTTTGTAATTCTTCTGATGGCTTGTCAATATATATGGGGGTCGATCCAATTAGCTGTGAAGCGTGCGAGTTGCCATTGCAACAGTGTTAAAATGCCATAAAGTGTGGCCATTGCCATGATGGCTCGCGCCAGCAAGATCATCGCAGCTAATAGGATCGACCCCTTAGCATTCTCGGATCCCCAGGTAGAGGCACATGTTAGTAGAGATGAGCAGTTTGGTATTGGCTTGGATCGTCCTGCCAAGTCCGGATCTCTGAACGAGGCAAAACATCATCTTTCACGGACATTTTGGCACAGATGTCTGACTTTTTGCCCATATAAGATGATGGTTTACCTCGTTCTTTCTCGGCCTGCCTCATTCCCAGATCCAAACTTGGCGGGAATATCTGAGCCAAAACCAAACCGCACATCGCTACATTTTAGTAGGTGCAGAGTATGAGCTTTTTCTGCATAAAGATTTGTTCACATACATCTAGTCTCCTTGCGCACTAAACAGCCCTTCTAGTCACGCCATGCTGAGTCACACAGAGCTCCCGCGTTATGTGTGGCGCGACTTGTAGCGCACAAAGGATAGATGTATGTGGACACATCTGTATATGTGCATATTATTTTTAGAAATAATTATATTGGGAACAGACAATGAGGAATAAAAAGACCAACTTGTAGCAGGTGGTTGGGTTCATGTGGGTCTGTATATTTCCACTACTGAGTCTGAATAGGAAATGTTGGGACAGCCTTTCAGCCATGGGCACAGAGAGAGTACAGATGCTGATCCTATAAGAGAGTTACCATCAACCATGTAATGTCATACTTGCAAACCCTCCCTCATTGTCAGGGAGACTCCCTGGAATAGTAGCAGTCTCCCTGACTCCCTGAAGAGTCTAGCAATCTCCCTGATTACACCTTACCCCCTTATGAAGTTGCTATATATAAAATAAAAACCCAGAGATATATACATTCAAATGGGATAATTAGTATAATTTCCCTGCACTGGTTATAAGGCACAATGAGGCATATGTATCAAAGCTTGATGTGAGATAAAATTGTGAGATATATATCACCAATCAGCTCCTAACTATCATTTTTAAACACAGCTTGCAAAATGTAAGTTAGAAGCTGATTGGTTGGTCATATATATCTCACAAATTGATCTCACATCAAGGTTTGATACATATGCCCCAATGATCCCTATGGCTACATGCATTTTCTGAGAAGTATCAGTGTGTTTTCATCAACAAGTAGATCTTACTAACTGCTTTGGGGCTCATGCTTCTCAAGGCCCCCATACATCAGAGATGGATTGCAGCAATCGTGCAATTTGCAATCGATTGTATATAAAAATCTTTCCCTTTTTCAATCGATTGTGGCTATTCTGCAATCTGAAATCGATTGAAAAAGGGAAAGATTTTTATATACAATCGATTGCAAATTGCACGATTGCTGCAATCCATCTCTGATGTATGGGGGCCTTTAGATGTAGCAGTACACGTCCACCTTACTGACTCGCTCATAGGTGCTGCTTTCACAATCTCCCTGAAAAGCTTTTTCAAAAGTAAGCAAGTATGTGTAATGTGGAAACACATACTGAAATGCAGACGTTCCTTGTTATGAGTTCAAAATCAGGCTGAATGCCAGTAGTCTGTACGGGATACGTTTGGGAAGCCGGCGGCCGCAATCCCGACCACCGGCTTCCCAAATCCACTATCCCGCCTATGGATAAATAACAGGCGTCTAAAATCTAGACGCGTGTCATTTTTCCGGCGCCGGGAGACAGGCGTCCGGCATCCCGATCAAAGGGATGCCAGGCACCGCGAGTGGACAGCCGCGCGGGGGGGGGAAGGGTTAGGTTTAGGACACCCGGGGGGAATTGGGGTTAGGCACTCCCCCGGGAGGGTTAGGCTCCCCCCCGGGAGGGTTAGGCTAGGGGGAGTGAGGGTTAGGCACCCCCCCGGGGGACTTAGGTTTAGGCAGTGGGGAAAGGGGGGTTAGGCACTTAGAGGGGGGAGGTTAGGGTTAGGCACTTGGGGGGAGGTTAGGGTTAGGCACCCCTAAGGAGGGTTAGGGGGGTTGGTTAGGTAAGTAATTACTTACCTTAGGAACGATCGGGATTTCCAGGGCTGACGGGCTTCCACTGCCGGGCTCTGCTGTTTAGTCGGGCTTCCGCAGCCGGGAATCGAACTGCCGGTCATGCGGCAGCCGGCTGTTCATCCCGAATGCGCCTGTACGGTGCTGCATGATTAGTGACTGGGAGTCTGGATTGGCATGGCTCATGTGCTAACTGTAGCTGTAAATGAGATGCCAACCTGACATATTACGCCCAGTATAACATGTTCTTCTCCAGAATTCCATATATGCAGTATTTTCATACTCTAGTGGCCATTGAGGTTAAAAAAAAACCTTGTTATGAATTAACTGTGTAAATTATGGTCTATATCTAGCTCAGAATTCTGACTGAATTGGAGCTCGCCCAAATGACCATTTTGCAGTATTTTTGCTTCATTCCAGATAAAAGCGCACTACTCTGCCAATCATGCAGGTACTGTATATGGATGATTTCCTGGTGCTTTGCTCTGAGCCACCATTTACAGTGCTGCTTGTGTGAACAGCAGATGTATGCAGGCACCAGGGACACTGATTACAGGACATGAGAGCAGACTGCAGTTAGCATGTGTTGCATTCTATCTGGAATAGGCCGTGAGCACATTCTGCCACTAAACGCATTTAAGCAAAACTACCTTTATGTTAGTTCTTAAACTGTTGTTAAATAAACTGGAGGAGACAATTCTCTTCTGAATAAAATAAACCATATGCATGTTGTTTGGGTCTCCTCACAAGTGGACACACCAGACTGTTAGGACACGTATTACTTCACCTGTGCTCCTGTGCTGAGATCCAGTAACAATGCAGTGTTGGTGAGCCCTAAGGACAGATTTGAGTACCAATGGTAAAGCCTAAGGTGTGGCTGATTGCCTTCAATTGTGTTTTGTTCCTCTTTGTTTGCACTGCAGTGAGTCTGTAGCCCCACCCAGAGACTATTCTGTGTCAGCTGAATCAGCACAGTCACCTACTTACTCTAGGACACATCATCCTACAGTAAGAAGTACGTATGTTAGTGACATGTGGAACAAGTGAATACTGATTTATATTAGACTAATTCCACATAAAGGGACTCATGTAGTTGGACATAAACAATTTACCATTTTTCTACTACATATGTCCAATGAAAACTGATTGGTGATTGGGATGCATTTTGCACTTAGAGAGGCAGAATGGACTTTAGAGGGGCACATTTTTGCTCCCCCCTCCCCCTATAAAGGTGTGAGCAAAAATAAGCTAGGCTGGTTGTGGGACTTCTAATTGAAATGCTCCCAGCACTTTACCAGTGCAATGTAATCAGGGCCGTAGCTAGGGTAGTGCGGCCGGTGCCATCGCACAGGGCACCACAGGTCAGGGGGCGCTGTTTGGGCCTGTCAAATGTCTGTTTATTATTATTCTCACTTGTAGCTTCCTCTTATTTTATCCCCAGCATCTCCTGGCCTCCCCTATCTCTTCCCTGGCCCTTCACCATGAGGCCATTCCCCTTTTTTGGGTGCATTATGTCCCTTTGAAAAATGAGGGGGGCACCAATGCTCTTTCTGGCACAGGGTACCAAAAAGTCTAGTTACGGCTCGGAATGTAATACCCCTTTTACACCGACATAAAAATCCCGGGTTGATGCACGTGAACGTGCATCAACCCGGGATTTTTGTCAGTGTAAATGGATCCACCCAGGTCCAGGGATCCAACTCGGGTACTTTGCAGGGTTGGCCACATGTCGTTCCCGTGGCACCCTGCAGTGTAAATGGCGCGGTCTGGGTCACGATGACCCAGGTCGTACCACATGCCACCCGATTGGCCGACTTCAGTGGCACTTGGAGATTACATAATCTCCAAGCTATAACAAATGGTAAGTGGAATCCTGGCGCAAACAAAGATGTCAGCCCAATCTTATTACCTACGTGCCTTCCCAATAAAGGCAAAAGGAAAGGTAATAGAAAAATGGGTGATAAGATCTAAGGCGAAACTAACATAAAAATAAAATCAAACCACAATGTTGTAAGGTGACTCCTCTTTCATGAATGGTCAACTCCAAATGGACAGGATATGTAAACAAAAACAAACAAAAAGGCACAGATGTGAAGTACATCAAGATAATCTTAATAAATGCTACAACAATTTTCCCGTGTGGAAATGGAGCAGTGTACCAGTTTGAGGAAGATCCAAGGGATAGAGCCTCGCCACCATTGATATATGAGCTGGGCGTACCATAAACTCACATGTATCAAGGAATGGAAATGTATATCAAGGTATCTTTAAAAATGGGCGTACCCCAACTCACGTTCATGTGATCAATTAATCAAATTGTAGAAATTTCACTTTATTCCAAAATGAAAAGGTACTAGGTACAATCACCAAGGTCCCAGATTTTCCAATTTTAGGAAACAGAAAAATCCAAACACAAGTAGAAGGTCCGGACTTAAAACAGGTAATGGACTCACTGTGTATCCTCCAAGCGCCACTGCAATGCTGGAAGAGCTCCAGTGTGAACGGTGCCGGCTAGGAAATATCCTGGGTCAGCTCCGCAATATGAAAGGGTTCTGTGCCAGGTCTGATCCGGGTTGGAACAGTGGGCCTGATTCAGCAAGGATTGCAACTGCACGCAATCGGCCGATTGTGTACTGCGCATGCATCGCAGTGTGTGAACCGGCCACTGCGATCGGGACTGCGATCGCTGTGACTATGCAAACCCATTGCAGAGTGATTGACAGGAAGTACCATTGGTGGTCGGAGAAACGCAGGCATGCCAGTGTGGTTGAACGCTGTTGCATGGGCGTGCATAAAATATCCACTGCGATGCCTTACGTAGCCTGAGTACTCACGGTGTGCGGCGGGGTTAGCAATTCCTGAGTAAGGTCAGAGCTTGTGCAAGTGTGCGTGAGGCTGCGATGGAACTTGATGTTACTGATGGTTTTGCAGTCTTGCTAAACATTACAGATATATGTAAGGTAAAATGGGCGTCCTTATGTTGTGCTGCAACGGCATAGTGATCACAATGGATTAGCATACTATTGCAGTGAGACTGCGTGCGTAATGGCTATTGCAATCCGTAATGAATCAGGCCCAGTATTCCAACTCCGGGATCAGACCCGCCACTTTGGTGTAAAAGTGGTATTACTCTCGTCTTAATGCACCTATAAACCAGCCGACAGACTGCACGATCCTCTGATCAGAACGTAAACGGCGATCCGACAGTCGGAAATGCGGAGGCGGTCATTGATGGTGACCAATAGGAGGATTGGTGAAATTCTACATGTTAAAAGTCACTGATTTGCATATCATGATCCTATTTTGGGCAGCACAGACAGTGAAATGGTTAGCATTACTGCCTCACAGAACTGAGGTCATGGGTTCGATTGAAGCTACGGCCCTAACTGTGTGGAGTTTGTATATTCTCCCTGTGCTTTCCTAGGTTTCCTCTGGGTGCTCCGGTTTCCTTCCACATGCCGAAAAATATACTGTTAGGTTAATTGGCTCCCAACACAAATTAACCCTAGTGTGTAAGTATGTGCGTGTACATGGGTAGGGAGTATAGAGTGTAAGCTCCACTGGGGCAGGGACTGCTGTGAATTGTCAAATATTCTCTATAAAGTGCTGCGGAATATGTGTGCGCTATATAAATAACTGGTAATAAATAAATAAAATAAATATTTTGATCGTGATCGACAAATCAGTGATATCCAACATGTTAGATTTCACAGATCCTCCAGTCCCGGATTCCAGGGATCTCAGGATTGCAACAATCAGTCGCTGGTGTATGAGGGCCTTAATTGAATCACCCCTAAAGGCATGTTTACACAAAACCATCCAATGCCGACAAGAAGATATATATGCATCTGTTAGGAAGCGAATCACTTGCGCGGGCTTGACCCCTGGTGCAAAATGTGAACTCATGGTGATACTGACGATCAGCCATGGGCGTAGCTATAGTGGGTGCAGGGAGTGCCATTGCTATAAGGCCCAGAGGATTAGCGGGCCCACCTCTGGGGCCTGACTCAATTACACCTAGGTCTTAGAGTTGTCTGCCAGGTTTTCAGAAATGCCCGCTAAGCACTGTGTGGCATGTGTACTGGCATCAGTACAATGAGACATATTGTCAACTTGGAGCACTATAATGTGACATAATATAAACTTGCGACTGATGGTGGCCTCTAAAGACAGACCAAACGGTATGACAGCGTCTAAAGATGCACAAAGTGGGCACATTCAGATGCACGAGTTTGGGAACCTGTGAAATAGTATATCTTTCAAAATATAGTCAGAGTTGTCAATATTGATTTACATGTCTTTTTGCAAATGAAGTTACTCACTAGGTATTCATGAAACGCCTCAAGTTGGTATCTAGGAATATTAAATAGTGCCACAATATTTAGGCATTAATCCAGTCATTTTTATTTATGTTAAGAAAGTGATTGTTGAAATTGCTATTAAAAGCAATAGCCTTTATTCTACTAGTATAATTAATTATTTCTGGGTTGCCATTAATAATCCTAATACTTGTCTTTATCTAGTTGGGGAACCCTTACCTCTCTGCTGGCTAGCCAAAAGTTGCTGCCGATGTAGAGAAGCCACCAAGACTGAAACTTCAGCTTGGATCCCCTCCACACCATCACTCACTTTAATAACATGTTCAATCAGTGTCGTAACTAAGGGTGTGCGAGGGCTGCCACTGCACAGAGTGCGGTGCCCTGTGGGTGGTACTGCCACTCACCCAAGGCTCCTGCATCTGGCTAGCACCCTGCAGCCAAAATCGCTGGCAGGCCCCCTACAGCTGTAACAGCCCCCCTGGAATGATGCTCTGGTCAGAGATGTAATTACTGGGGCTGCCAGCCTCGCCCCCTCATGGTGTCATACTCCCGGGAAGAGGGGGGCATGACCTTCACAGGGGTGCAGAAAAGGTATTACACCTATATTAGTTAATGACCGCTTCTCTCCCTGGTGGACATTTAAGCAGTGTAAGCTACATGTTCCAGTCTGCAGGTTTCCAAATCATTAAAGGGCAGTGTGGGATTTTCTAATAAGCAGGGTGTATGTGGGGTGGTCTAATTGCATGTGTGGACGTCTGAGGGGCATGTAAAGGAGAAGTGGGAAGATCTGGTGGATATTGAAGGGGCATGTGGGGTTGTCTGAGAAACATTGAAGGGGCATGTTAGGTGATCTGATGGACATTGAAGGGGCATGTGAGGTAGTCTTAAGGGAATTGAAGGGGGTATTTGAGGTTGTCTGATGGGCATAGAAGGGGCATGTTTTGAGTGGCCTGATGGCATGTGGGGCAGTTGAATGGTAAAAAGTTTAAATATTATACAGCATATAATACTATGCTACACTTGAGTGTCCCAATTCATATTATGCTACACATCTGTTGCAACATGTTGCATTCCAAATATTGCCCTTAAAAATGAAAATGTGCCCTCCTCAGTGATCAGCGTTGTGGGCCTGATTCAGAAATGGATTCAGTTCATATTGTTAATGCAGCAGGAGGCGTCTGAGGAAAAAAAGGCGCCTCCTGGCAGCATCACAGATCTGATTACTGCGACCGAAGGTACAGCATGGGATGGTCGCAATGATTACAGGATCGACCATCTGAGAGAGTCAAAGGCTACTCAGAATGGCTGTCTTACTTGCGTAGCCGAGGACAGAAAATCTGTGCCTTCCAACGCAGACCCTGGCACGTGACCTTCCCAGAAAACGGGGGCGGTATTTCGGTAACACAGGCTCCACCTACTCACAACCCCCGCCGCCGCAGCCTGCTTTGGGGAGTGGCAAGAGAAGATGGATACGTGCGCAGTACAAATCCTTCGCATGTGCCGATCTTCTAAAATCGGAGGTGAATGCAAACCATCGGGTTTGCATACTTCTCTGAATGAGGCCCTGTGAGTGAACACTATACACCAATGCTTTAATAGCTTGAACATCCATCAAAACACTAATATTTTACAATGTTTTGGTCCTTCAATTTAAAATGAAGTCGAAAGTAGCTGAGCATATTTTTGACTTTATTTGTATAATTTTCAATTATTCATATACAGCATTTTTAAAATGTTTCATTTTCACCAACAAGAAGATTCTGACATGTTTTGGTGTTTACGATTCCCCAGACATTCCTGTGTAGCCTTCAACATTGGATTTCTAACAAGGGATGAAAAGGTAACTGTTCACTTCTAACCACCTGTTCCTGGCATTGGAAGTTACCGTGGTAACCTCTTTATCATATTATGAGGGAATGTCATTGTCAGTTCTGTCAATGTACAGTAGTGCTGTCTTATTTATTTTATACCCAGCTACAAGTACATGAAATAGAAATTTGGTTGCCTTTTTAAATTCCTGTTGATTTGTAGTGATTGCACAATGGCAGGAGATCAAAAGACAGAAGCAAAGCAATAATCAAGAATTGTATCTGGATACAAGGCTACAAAGGATGTTGAAAAATAGTGCACTATGGCCTGATTCAGAGTTGTACGCTATTTGCATCGTCTTTGAAGGCAGCAATTACGCAAGACATGCTAATGCCGAAGGAGGCGACTGAAGGCTAAACACACCCACTGCCGCCTTTGAAGATCATAGTGCTGCATCCGATGACACAGCACCGGATCACCATTGGCCATCTGATTAAGCCTGTTAACTAATAATGGACACCGAAACTCCTCTGCCGGGGCTAACATACCCTGACATACCTCACCGTCACCACCCCTGTCCCACAACGGCTGCGGCTTAGGGGGCACTGCGAGCGATTTTGTAGAAACTGATTGGCACATGCGCAGTATAGATCCTGTGCATGCGCCGATAAGCCACCATTGGAGTTGTACATAAACCATTGGCCCTATGGGCCTGATTCAGAGTTGTACGCTATTTGCGATGCAAAAAATGCTAATGCCACACGAGGCATCTAAAGGCTAAAAACGCCCCCTGCCGCCATTGCATATCCGAGTGCTTGTCCAAAGACGCAGCTTCGGATCACCATCGGGAAGCCATCGACCATCTGAGTAAGTCTAAACTTACTCAGAATAGCTGTCCGTACTCCTCTGCCGGGGCTACAAAATCTGCGTCGGTAGACACAGACCCTAGCCGTGGCTACAAAACGGGGACAACATTGCTGTCTGCCTGCTGTTCTTTTCAGATATGCATTTTACTGAGTGGGGGGTGGGGTGGTCCGTTGCCCATGGATACCACATAGATTTCCCTTGCAGAGAGGACAGAAGAGGTGAAATAAACAACTCTACCTCATGATATAAATACATGGATGGAAAATATAGGTGGGAAGCCAGAATGATAAATTAATTAATTTTTTGGAGGACATGTACAAACCAATGAATAAAATCAACATTAGATTTACTCACTGTTTAAATAACAGTTTTGGCTCAAGTTTTTTATTGCATCTGCTTTCTTCCTTGTAAAACTACTGGGGGCATACAACTAGGGACACTAGTACTGGGGGCACTACTACTAGGGGCACTACTACTGGGGAAACTACTACTGGGGGCATACTACTAGGGACACTACTACTGGGGGCATACTACTTGGGCATACTACTGGGGGCACTACTACTGGGGGCATGCTCTGTCGCTTAGTAACCAGTCAGCTCACTGCAACCTTTGGCCAATAATGGTGAAAACAATATTATAAGCTGTGAGGTGGTCTAAATTGACTGTAAATTACTGGAAATTAATGTTATTGAGGTTAATAATACTCTAGGAAGAAAAAAAAAGTCAAATTTATGTGATTTTAGTTTTTTTGGTAAATTTTTGTAAAAAATCCAAATCCAAAGCCAGTCACCACAGTTTGGCAAATCCAAAACCAAAGCCGGACGAAGAAGTAGAACCAAATCCGGCAAAAAGGTCCGGCGCACATCCCTAAAATAAATAAATAAATAAATAAATATATATATATATATATATATATATATATATATAATATACTTTTTTTTTTATCAGGTTGAGTCTCCCATATCCAAAATGCTTGGGACCAAGGGTATTTTGGATATCGGAATTTTCCGTATTTTGGAATATTTGTATACCATATTGAAATGTCTCAGGAATAGAGCCCAAATCTAAACACGGAATGCATTTATGATTCATATACACCTTATACACACAGCCTGAAAGTAATTTTATACAATATTTTCAATAATTTTGTGGTTCAAACAAGGTTTGTGTACATACATGAAATTAATTTATGTTTCATATACACATTATACACAAAGCCTATAGTGGTCATTTTATACTTTATTTTTAATAATTTTGTGCCTTAAACAAGGTTTGTGTACCCTGAACCATCAAAAAGCAAAGGTTTGTTCCATATCTTTACTTGAAATGGTGAAAGGTAAGTAAGGTTTGTCAAAAATACAGGTAGGCATTCCTGCCTAGAAATCCCAAAATAGACACTTTTAATTTGTAGCCTTTTTAACTACTTTTATTAAAAGGAATGAATATATTTTTCTCCTCTGCCACTCTATACAGCTCTATGACAGTAATGAAAAGAATTTTTAATTTTGCACAATCCCGTAAAGAGACAGAACAATTATACAACTGAGAGCCCAATTAGATACAGGATCTTTCTTTTTTGTTTTGTAATTTGTTATTATACTTGTGGGGTTTTGTCTCAAATTTTTTTTTTTTTGCATCTGTTTTCTTCCTAGTAAAACTATTCTTTATCTGATATGCTAATGAAGAGCACACTTTACCCTCCAAGGGAATACATGGTGTGACTACAATTATGTATGTCATGTGCAAAAGTGCTTACATCAGACAGTTACGTTCTATGATTCCACTGCTCATGATCTCCAATTTACATACCTTCTCAGATCTGCTTCTAATGAAGATGCAGCACTGATCACTCCAGCGTCCATCTCTGAATCAAGCCCGTAGACAAGGAGGGGGAGGGGGGGGAGGTATACAAGAAAAAAATTTCTATTTGCAAAATCAAATCTGAATTAGCATTTAGTTATTTCTTGTTAACAAATATTAAAATAAAATTAAAATTTTATCTGCAGTAAGCTACACAAATTATTCTTACACACTTACTAATTGTTCGGCGGGTTTGTGTCTGCTCTGACATCACAACTTGGCAAGCATTTGAATTTGCCCACCCAGCTGAGATATCAGTCACCAGTGTGTCCCTGCACCAAGTGTACGAGCGGTCGGCGGATCGCTTGTACACACAGCCATATGTGCCGATATACAGTACCTGCAGGATACATCGGCATCGGCTGTGCTGCAGGGCAGATGCGATATGTCTGTGCACTAAGTTGTTCACAGACATATCGTCTGTAGACAGCCGCTGATGCACTAGAGACATATCACAATTCAATGGATTGGGCGATATATCTGTCAGTGTCTACCCAGCATTATGTTAACTATAATAAAAAGCCTTCTTGTTTTAGTTGTAATGTACTACTTCCACACTAACATGAATCCTGGGGGCTGGATTTCCCAGAGTTCCTATGTTTCTCTCACAGCCTCAGCCCAAAAAACGAGGGAGGTTAGGGAAGGGTGTGCAAGAGAACCTATTGCACACACTCCCACCAACATTTTATGTAGGTTTACATAATTAATCTGCCAATACCACAAAACCTTGGGGAAAAAAACCACAGCTGTATGTTGTAGCCCTGGGCTCATGCTAGGGGGCACCTTAAGGAAATAGGTGGTAGTGCACTTTTAAAGTTTTCTCATTCCCCCTGGACCTTCTAGGAGACTTCGGTATCAACATGGGTTCGCACACTATCCTGAGTGAGGTGGGATGCTGATGAACATTGTTTTATCTAAGGATTTTTAATCCTGTATTTTTTATTATTTTTAATCTTTTTTATTATAGCAAATATAATAATAAAAAACAGGATACAATTACTTACAATACAGGCAACAGTAATCATACAAAATTAGTGTGATCAAATTGAAATATATTAATTGAAAAAATCGATCAAAAACACAGGAAGAGAAAAAAAAAGGGGGTCACCTCAAGATAAAGCATATACTATTGAGGAAATAACCTCATCAACATAATTGTAACCCAAATTAGAAAATACAAATGAAGTAACTGGCATTAATTGGAAATAAAAAGGAAGGGTGGGTAGGGGAAAGGTAAGCACCGCAGTGGGACTAGAGACAAATATTATCAAAGTGTATTTTACACAGCATGAGCAGAGCCTAAGATAGGCTAGATAGCATAGCATACATTCTTATGGCTTTAAGGGGTACACCAGTATTCCTCAAATAAAGTTATGATTTATGATAAAGTGCGATAGAGGTACCAGATAGTGGTTTCAAACACCATCATAATTCTTAAGTGTAAGGGAAGGTGCTCCAGGTGGAGGTGCTCTGGTAGGGATGCGATGAGCCCTTTCTATTGCAAAATGAGTAGTTAAAGCATCGCCACCATAGGTTTCCAGAAGCCATTTCTCTAGAAATTCTTCAGGGTTAGGCCCCTCTTCCTTTTCCGGCAAACCCACAAAGCAAACATTGTTGCGGCGTAGTTACTGCTTCACATCTGACAACTTGCGTTGCACGGCCGCCAACTGAGAATCCAATTTGGTAACGTACTTTAAGCAGGGAAAATGAGTCTTCCAAGGTGGAGATGCGTTTCTCAGCCAGACTGTACAGAGCCAACCTGCTCAGCCAGGTGCTACTCACTGGTAGTTACAGCATCCAACACCTGCTGTAATGTGATATCTGGGGCCTGTGAGGCAGAAGGAGCAGCAGCTGAAGGAAGTATTTGGTCAGCATAGCTGAAGTGCAGCACAAGTTGGAGTTATATAAGAGAGATGCTGCAACCATAGAGACGATGGGTTAACTGGTATAAGATGGCTGCTCCCAGTTAATCAGGATGCAGCTTCACAGCCTCGGATAGAAAAAGAGACCAGAGCTGGGAGGCAGGGGGAAGAGCAGACCGGCACCGCCTGTCATAACATCCGGAGGTGATAAGGAGGGTGCCAGGCACGCACTACTATCTGCCGCGGGTCCGAGTTCCTGTGGCTGCAGGGTCTCCCGGCGGCACATGTGACATGCGGCAGTCACAGGGCGCACCCAACAACAGCAGCGAGGACAGACGGAGGAGGCGGCTCTAACTGCTCCCACAGCAGCAGTGCACCTTCCCACACCAGCTAGGTACTGTGGACACCACCGGGCAGAAGTCAGGATTGAAGATGGATAGAGCGCGACTGGAGAGCTCATTCCAGAAGCTAGCTACCCCATGTCTGCCATGGCCACGCACCTCACCTTCATAATTTTTGACCTCGTAGTGGAATTGAGTGACTCAATGTAGGCCCCCCATTTTTTATAAAATGAAGAAACACCAGTCTCTATAGCTGGGAGTATAGCCTGTTTGTCATAATAAAGGGTAGTAAGCAGTAAGGAGCAAAATGAGCTCAGAAAAGGAGGAGTTGGAGAAGTCCAATTGCATAAAATCACTTTCTTTGCAACAGTAACTATGATGGTTAGTAAAGGAATAACAGATTTCCTGTAAGGACCCAGATCCCACTCAGTAAAATTAGCACCCAGAAGTGCCAGCGCATCATTTTTGACCTGCAAATGAAAGCTATCATTAAAATAATGTATCACCTTCCCCCAAAATTTACGTATTTTCGGGAAAAGCCAAAAGCTGTGAAATAATGTTGCATGTGGGGGCGCCTGCACTTAGGACAATCACACGACTCCTCCTGTACCATGTGCCTCCTACGTGCCTGAGAAATATAGACTTAATAGTCTTGATATGCACCTCTTGTAACCAAGAGCAATGGAGGAACCGTAGGGATGAATCAAAGTGATCCAGTAGCAAATTGCTGATTTCCTCCAAGAGACAATTGTTTGTTTCCAAATCTTAATGTGTGAATTGCCAATGATATCAAGACTGAGCTATTTGGTTTTATAGGGGTAAGTCAAAAAGAATGAAAGTACCTTTTGGCTCGGGTCCAGAGTAGCACTGTTTCGTGCTTGCAACTTAATAGACCGAGCAAAATGGATAACCTGGAGATACATGTAGAATTGTTTATGGGGAATGTGATATTGACTATAAAGCATACTGAAAGGGAGAACCGCACCACCCGGGTTGAAAAAATCTTTGATTTTGGCAATACCCTTATCCTTCCAGGCCTGAAACATGGGCTAATTCAGACCCGGAGTAAATAACGGATTACCCGTAAATGGAACATATGTGGAGAAGGAAAAAGGTCTAGAAGTATTAACACAGATAGCCTTCCAAGCCTTCTAAGTATCTTGGAAAATAATATTAGAAAATATACGTGGTGGAAAGAGGTTCTTAGGAGAATGAATAAGAGCTGCCGTTGAAAATGGAGCAAACATAGCCTTTTCAGTAGGAGCATGGGTGTATGTTTCCCTCTCTAATAGCCAGTCACTAATATAGCGAAAATGGACAGCTCTTGTAAATGTTAGAATATTAGGCAGTCCTAAACCACCTTTAGAACGTGGAAGTTGTAATTTGGTCAGAGCAATGAGGGTGACCTCCTTTCCACAGAAATGTAGTGAACATTTTAGTACAAAGTTTCACATATAAGGATAGGGAAATAGGTAACATTTGGATAATGTAGAAAAGCTTAGGGAACACCACACTTTTAACTAAAGCCACCCTTCCCAAAAGTGACAGAGGAAGTAGTTTCCAGGCATTTAGTAATTTGGCCATCTGAGAAATAACTGATGAAAAATGTAAACGATAAAAAGACGATAGTACTACTGGAATATTGACACCCAAATATTTGAAATAAGTAGTATTAACACGAAAATGACAAAAGGCAGGATGTTGCAGGTACATAGGGGAAATATTAGCCACCGGGACTAGTTCTGACTTATGAAGGTTGATTTTATAAGCTGCAAAAGAGCCAAACTTGGTTAATAAAGAAATTATGGCTGGAATGGAGGATAAGGGGTCGGTGGCAAACAGGAGCATATCATCTGCAAATAAAGATATTTTAAATTTGATTGCGTGAGTACAAATACCCTTAATTCAGTCGAGGCCTGGTGGGCAATCCCAGGAGGTTCCAGGGCTACTGCAAAAAGGGGAAAGAGGGGGGACCCCTGGCGAGTGCCTCTAAGTACACAAAATGAATCGGATAAGTAGCCATTGCTAGATACCTGGGTAACCGTGAAAGTGTATAAAGTGGACAAAATTGGGATGAATTGGGGAGGAAAGACAAATCTAAATAAGGTATGAAAAAGAAGATCCCTTGTTAAAAGGTCAAATGCCTTTTCAGCATCCATTGATATAATAGCCTGGGAATTACAAGCAATAGCTGAGTCAGCCGAGTGTAAAACTGCCAGCACTTTACGTATATTGACCGTGGAATGGCGGCCCCAGATAAAACCAGTTTGATCAGGGGCAATAATAGTAGGCATTATAATTTTCAATCGATCTGAGATTATTTTCATGAACAATTTATAGTCCACAGCTAGTAGGGAGATCGGCCTGTAAAATGCTGAGAGGAAAGGGCCTCGGCCTGGTTTAGGCAATACTTTTAGAACTGCTGAATTAAAATAAGGAGGTATATGATTATCTGTGAGGATGGAGTTATAAAAAGAAACTAAAGTTGGACAAACATGGGTAGGCAAAATTTTCAAGAATTTTACTGAGAAACCATCAGGTCTCGGGGCCTGTAGAGACTTTGGGGCATATCCAATTGGGCGCAAGGTTTTTTTTTTTTTTAATTCAATACATTTTTATTGATTTTTATAAGCAGTTACAAGCATAAAAATATACTAACAGTGCTGAAACATTGTAAAAACAGTATATTGACAATTGTTGATTCACAATAAATTGTATTTCACAGAGAAACCTGGTCGTGGCCTCAATTTGTTATAGACAAACATCAACATATAGTATAAAGAAAAAGCATCTTCTAAGAGGATCTAACATAGTCGTTTAAAGTTAATTTCGGCCAGCCAAATCACAAAAATATGTATCCTTTGAATCACAGCTAAACATCATACAAATGTAAAGCTATTATATCAGGCATTTGATATTTATCATCAAGATTCAGTAAGCAATCAGTCACCGACAGATCTCGAGCTGGTATGACCAGCATGTGTCGATTCAAGCCATCTAGACCATATCTTAAGAAATTTATTTTCTGACTTCCTGGCTATAAATACATATTTTTCATGCGAGGCTACTTTATTTACCAGCGATATCCATGCGTTAATGCTCGGGGCGCCATCCACTCCCTCCCTCGCTATGCAAATTTTAGATAGCATGCACATATTATTTACAAATAGTTTAGAGCAGCAGTTCTCAAACTGTGGGTCGTGACCCCAAAGTGGGTCGCGGCCATCTCAGCTTGGGGTCGCGACTCACATGGGGTCAGGTTGATGACTCCTCTGATTTCTCAGCCAGTGATCTGAGAAGAGGGAAACCAGTTGAGCTGTTTGTTATTTCAGACTCCTTGGATCACTGGCTGAGAGATCCAGGGGGGGGGGGGGGCACACACAGAATGTGTGATGATTGCTGTGGACGGGGAAGAAACATCAGCAGGGGAGTATGAGGAATGAGGGGAGTGCTGAGCACAGAGCCCATGGGGGAACAGGGGAGCACATAGTGTAGGAGCTGGAGGGGGGAAACAGAAAATAATTGAATGTATTAAAAACCCACTGCCTCCCCCGTCATCAACCGCCTCCTCCATGAAACACACTGCTCCCCTCTGTCTTTCTCACTTACTGCCTCCCCGTCACCCTCTGCCTCCCCATCACCCAATCACCCCCTGCCTCCTATGTCACCCTTTGCCCCCCCACTGCCTCCCTAGTCACCCACTGTCTTTCCCGCCACCCTTTGTTGATCCTTGCCACCCACTACCTCTCCGTCACCACTTCCTCCCCTGTCACCCACTGCTTCTTGCTGCCTTCCACTGCCTCCTCCTGCAACCCACTCCCTTTTCCTGTCATCCACTGCTTCTCCCTGCCACCCACTGCCTCTACGTCACCCACATACACCCTCTGCCTCCCCCTGTCACCCACTGTTCCTCCCTATCATCCACAGCCTCCTACATCACCTATTGCCTCCCCAGTTACCCTCTGCCTTTCCATGCCACCCTCTGTCTTTCTCACTTACTGCCCCCCGTCACCCTCTGCCTCTCCCTGCCTCCCCGTCACCCAATCACTCCCTGCCACCTGTCTCTCCCTTTCACCCTCTGCTTCCCCATCACCCACTGGTTTTCCGTTACCCACTGCTTCCTATGTCACCCTTTGCCTCCCACCGCCTCCCGTCACCCACTGTCTCCCCTGCCACCCTATGCTCCTTGCCAGCCACTGCCTCTCCATCACCTTCCGACACACTCTGCCTCCTATGTCACCTCCTTATTACCCACCTCCTATGCCACCCTCTGCCTTTCCATGCCACCATCTTCCTCACCCGTCACCCTGTTTCTCCCTGTCACCCACAGCTTCTGTCATCCACTGCCTCCTACGTCACCCTTTGCCTCACCAGTAACCCACTATCTCCTCAGTCACTCTGCCTCACCTTGCAGGGACAGGGGCTTTGAAAATAGCTCATCCCTGCAATGTGTAAATGATCGCATTATCGGACACCTCACAGTTTTGTGTCTCCATAGTGTTACTGTGCATGAGCGGTCTGCTGACCACACGTGTGGCAGTCATTCTGCAGTAACATGCTGGGCTCCTGTAATAATTTTTATTGTTAGATGGGGTCCCAGAGCAAAAAAGTTTGAGAACCCCTGGTTTAGAGTATTTATCAATAGACTCATCTTCAATGTTAGCTAGAACACAGGACACTGGGGTGAGAGTATCTTGTGGTATACCTGTGTCTGATATAATACGACATATCTCTTGCCAGAAAGTATTTATCTTTGGACATTGCCATATGAGATGCCATAAATCTCCCTCAGTTGAGTTACATTTGGGACATTGTGAGTTTGCCCTACCCCCAATTGCGTATAATCTAGTGGGTGTCATATAAACTCTATGGAGTATAAATAGCTGTATCTGTTGAAATCGAGCAGACACTGTGGCATTGCGCGGACTGGTCAAGGCCAGTTGCCATGTCTCATCAGAGAGTACACCAACATCGTTTACCCATTTTTGTCTAATATGCGCTAGGTCAGATGCATGATGTTCATCCAGTAATTTATTATATAAAATAGAAATCAGGCGGCAAGAACCCAGCGATGTCATCATTGTTTTAAGCGGCGAGTCACGAAGAAGCAGTGGAGCCCCTCTGAATTGAGCATTAAGTGCATGTCTTAGTTGAAGAAATCTGTAAAAGTATTCCCCAGGGACTTTAAACTCTGCTTGAATTTGCTGAAAAGATATCAAAAATCCTTCTCGATATAATTGCCCAATAGATGTCACTCCCCATCTTCCTCATACTTCCCCAACTTGCAACTCTGAAAGCTCAGAAAGTGCTCTTGTATGAGCTAACGGGGCATCTGGATCTAATCCCTCGACCTTTAAAATTTGCGAGGCCAATCTCCAAATTAATACAGCTTGTTTAACCAGGGGGATTTTGACAGTTACCAAGCTATCGCTAAGGAGTAATTGAACCGGAGACAAACCCGTGTCGCTCTCAGCTATGATATGATTAATCATTGAGTCTACCTGTAGTGCTTGGAACCACTCCCATAAATGTGCCAGTTGCGTGGCATAGTAATATAATTTAAATGAGGGCAATGCCAAACCGCCTGAGTCTCTACGCCTAGTCAACGTATCAGTTTTAATTCGGACTCTCCCACTAGACCAAATTAAAGAGGAAAGCAGACCATCAATCTGTTTAAATATTCGTTGTGGATTATATATTGGGGAATTATGAAGAACATATAGTATTTTGGGTTGTACGACCATTTTAACTATGTTTACCCGGCCTGTCATAGTAAGTGGCAATTTGCCCCAGACAGAAACTCGAGTTTTAAGAAACTCCAGCTGAGGATTAATATTAAGGGGTAGATACCTAGAGGGATCCTTTGTAATCCAAATCCCGAGGTATTTAAAAGAGTTTACCCAATGCAACGAGTAACATAGCAAAGAATCAGTTGGGCCAGAACCCACAAAAGGAAGCACGTAGGACTTATCCCAGTTCACACATAGGCCCTGATTCAGACCCACCCGCGAGCGGCTGTCCGCTCGCAAGTGGGTCGGTGGTCTGCACTGCGCATGCGCACGACGGAGGGAGCTCCGTCGTGCGCATGCGCGAGACACGACGAGCGAAGGACTTTCCTTCGCTCGTAGTGTCTGATCAAAGGGGGCGTGCTGTCGATGTTGATTGACAGCACGCCCCCTTTGGTGGGCATGCCGGGGGCGTGCCTGCCAGACGGAGACGTTCCCAAGGGAACGCCTACCGTCAGAAGCCGGCCCCACTGACATCACTAGTGATGTCAGTGGGAGTGATTTTGGCTCTGATAGAGCCAAAATCACTCCTGGCCTTGCGGTTGAGAAACTCAACCGCAGGCTTCTGCTCGCAGTGGCGATGGTCGCGATGGTCAAGACCATTGCGACCATCATCCTGCACGTTCATATATGCTGTGGGTGGTGACCCACAGTTATACGAGCGTCCAGGAGGACGCTCCATATTTATGGAGGTGGGCCCTGATTCAGAGCGAGCGCTCTGGTCAGAGCGTCCGGCTCTGAATCAGGGCCATAGGCGGGAGTATCTACCAAATGTATCTATAGTACTTAAAACATATGGGATGGAAACTGTATAGTTTGAAATAAATAATAAAATATCGTCTGCGAATAGCGCAATCTTCTCTACTTTGGTTCCGACGGTAAGTCCTAGTATATGAGGGCAGGCTCTAATTTTGCATGCCAAGGGCTCAATGGCAAGGGCGAACAAAATAGGAGACAAGGGACAGCCTTGCCTGGTACCTCGGAACAGTGGAAACTGGGGGCAAACAAATCCATTTACAGCAACTCTTGCCACAGGAGCAGAATATAGTAATTTAACCCATTTTATATATCCCGGACCAATTCCTTCAAGTCTCTCCCACAAGTATTCCCACTCCATTGAATGAAACGCCTTAGCGGCATCAAGAGACATTATGACAGATGTTGAGTCATCACTGCGGGGCACTTGTAAATGTGTAAACAGGCGTCTGAGATTAATGGCAGCCGATTTGCCAGGCATAAAGCCCGTTTGATCCGGGTGAATTAATTGTAGTATAACCTGGTTAATTCTAGTAGCTAAAATGTTTTCAAGTATCTTAAAATCAGTGGGTAGTAATGATATGGGCCTGTATGAGTCAGTAGAGGAAACATCCTTATCAGGCTTGGGTATAACAATTATAAGAGCTTCTGACATAGAGTCAGGGAGTTTGTTATATTCATATATTTGATTGAAGAGTTTAAGCAGGCAAGGCAAATAAAAGGCTTTATGTTTCTTATACAACTCAAGAGGGATCCCGTCCACCCCTGGAGCTTTGCCGGTGGGGAAGGAGTTAATGGACAACTCAATCTCCTCTATGGTTATGGGGGAGTCTAAAAGATCGCGTCCTTCTGGACTAAGTTTTGGAAGACATATATCTGCCAAGTAGTTACGGATATCCTGTATCCCATCTTTCAAGCGTGAGCTATACAACTGAGAATAGTATTTCGCAAATTCCATGGCAATATCAGGAACCTTATTATATACCACTCCATCATGGTCAATAATCTCGGCTACATTTATAGACGATCTCTCGCCTCTAGCTAAATTGGCTAGACATGATCCATGTCTCTCCCCTGAGGCATATTGGTGGTGGGAAGAGAAAAGCAGTTTAAAATTTGCCTTATCCTCCAAGCATTTTGTCCACGCCTTTTGCGCATCTACCCAGTCCTGTCTATTAGATTCAGTATTATCTGATAGGTATGTCAGCTCCAGCGTTCTACACATTGTCTCCAGCTCAGACTCCTGTTTTTTATAGAACAATTTTAGGCTGGCCACCCTTTGTATCAACGTACCCCTAAGGAACGCCTTAAAGGCATCCCACAAACTGGGTTGAAAAAACGGTTCACTATTTAAATCAAAAAATTCTGACCAAGCAGCTGCCAGTTCAAGAACAGCATCCATTCATGTTAGCCAAAACGGATTTAGTTTCCAGAAAGACTGTCCTCTATGGCCCTCTAAATCAATGATCAGTGAAATAGGGGAGTGGTCAGAAATGCCCCTAGTTTGATAATGGATCTTCTGTATACGAGGCATCACATTAGGTGTTACCAGGGCCAAGTCAATTCTAGAGAATGATTTGTAAGTAGGGGAGAAATATGAGTATTGCCTTTCCCGTGGGTGCCTAAGTCTCCATGCATCTAATAAACCCATCTCAGTCACCATGTTCGCAAACCCAGTTCCCCGATCATTACCGGCTTGGCCTGTGCCAGTATGCCTATCCAGCGACAAGTTCATCACATTATTGAAGTCAACGGCACATACTATTGGTAATCCTGGGAAGAGAGCTATAAACTCAGCCGCCTTTATAAGAATTTCGTGTGAATACGGGGGAGGGACATATATTGCCAGGAGCAATAAAGACAAAGAATGTATTCTGCATTTTAGGAAGATAATCTACCCCCCACATCAGTTTGTATCTGATCCAACACAAAGGGAACGGATTTCCGTACTAGTACCTCTCCTCCTCTTATTTCTACGACTTCTATTAGTCAACTAAGGCAGTGCAATTATACCACTACCCCACTACATACACAATATAAAAAGGGCAAAAAATATAATGGCCCTAAGGCATAACACACATAAGGTCTCCAGGTCTATAAATGCGTACCCAGGACACCATAAAGGAAGACATATAATTAACTTTCCACTAACAATATGTTTGTACCTTAGCATACAAAATTTTGAATTAGCTAATTATATATATTGTCAATACAAACAAGATAGGTCACATTCAAATACTCGTATACATACGGACTTTCAGTAATTGTAGCAATTCAAAAGTCACACCAACAGAAAAGAAATATGCAAGGTTTAATCTTGGGCTATCGGGAGCCTTGCCGGCCTGCGCCGGTCCAGCCACAGGGCTGCGTCCCACGGGGTTGCAAAGAATTTTGTTTCTCAGTCAGCCACCACCCTCAATTTGGATGGATAAATCATGGCATATGATATGTTGAGATCTCTCAGGCGCCTTTTTATAGTTGAGAACTGTGCCCTCTCCTTCTGGATCTCTATGACAAAGTCCGGAAACACGGAAATCCGAGACCCATACCACTGCAGGGGGCCGCTCGTACGGGCCAGTCGAAGAATAACATTTCGATCTTTGTAATGAAGAAGCTTTGCAATAAGCGTATGAGGCGGGGGCCCCGGTGGCAGAGGCCTAAAGGGAATATGATGGGCTCTCTCCACTGAGAAGTATGGTGAAAACGAGTCTTTACCAAAAGTGTCGGTCAGCCATTTTTCAATAAATTGCTCTGGATTACTGCCCTCTTCCTTCTCCGGCAGTCCCACAAATCTCACATTATTTCTTCTCAACCGACCCTCCATGTCCGATAGCTTTTTCTGGACCGCTGACATCTGTGCATCTAGGGATCCAACTCTGACACCTAAAGGTGTTATTTGATCTTCTAAGGTGGACGTACGGGTTTCAAGCTCGCCCACTCGTTCCTTGACACATTGCAGATCATGGTGTATTAACGATAGATCCGATTGGACTTTACCAATTTTATCAGAGAGTCTGGTTTCGCATGCCGTGACTGCATCGATAACATGCTACATTGCAAGGTCTGAAGGGGTATCTGGAGTTGAGGCTGCAGAATCAGCAGGAGAAACAGGAGGGGAATCACTCCCATGATCAGAGGTTTTAGGTTGAGCACCAGAGCCTCTGGCATATTGTACTAACTTTGCAGCCGCGGCTGAATGATGCTGATGCTTTACCATGTTTATATATGCATATAGTACAGTCCGTGCAAGTATGCACTTTCGCACAAAGAAAGCTCAGGGTTTTGGAGATGATTTATATAAAACACCTGCAAGTCTATGGTGAGAAGACTGATTGTAGGATACTGCAGGACAAGGAGCATTAACAGATCACACAGGAGATAGTAATATAAGAATGAGCCACTCCGGGTAGCTCACCTGTCACTGGTCTCCCCACAGAGCATTCAAAGCATATAGCGCAGTCCCCTGACTTAAGGGAAGATGGCGCCAGCTGGTCACGTGGTTAGGCTAGCAGGCCTTGAAATGGAGGCACCACAAGCTCCGCTTCCATGCCGCCCGTCTGTCCCGCCGCTCCCAGCAGAGTCCAGACGCTGTGATCAGGCAGCAGGGAGGACGACTTGCCATCCGGATGTATTGAAAAGGTGGCAGCCCGACAAAGGCGCCGCCGGAGTATCACGCGGCTAGTCCCGACAGCAGGCCTCAAGGTGCGGGCGTCCCGGCAGCACCATCAAAGCGGCGCCACAGCTCAGATGGCACACAGGAGGATCTCCTCACCTTCCATCACCAGCCGGTATGTATTTGGGTCCCGGGGGAGAGCCGGATAGTAGCTGAACGTGCTACTCCATGCGCTCCTAGGCCACGCCCCCAATTGGGCGCAAGGTTTAGCGAGGTAAAAACCTTGCACCTCTCACACCCAATTTAGAAATACCGCGGGTATGCGTGCTCCCAATACCCGCAGTATTCAAATCCAAAAATACTGGTCGTGGGGTTTTCAGTTCTGAAAAAAAATACTTATCTTACCAGGGGTCTGCAGTAGTCTACACGGCTCCCGGTGGCCTCCCCTCTCTCTTATTACTTGAGAGGGGGATGCTGGGAGTCCCAGGGGCTGGAGGGAGGAGCAAGGGCTGCTGGGAGATGTAGTTCTCCCAGCGCCCATTCCGGGGGGCCACACTAACACTGCGGGGACACAGTGACAGTGGGACACACACACACACTTACATCCACCACACACACTGACATACTCACCGCTGCTGCAGAAGAGGCGGCTCCCGACCCAGGATGAAGAAGACATTGCTGCTGAAGGTAAGTTATTAAGGGCTAATTGGATACTTTCAATTGCTTAATTAGTCCTCTGGGGAGGGCGCTACAGGGGTGTCAGAGCAAGTGTCGGTGATTTAACCTAAAATCAACGATTTTAGGAAAAATCACGCTTGCTCAGGAGGTGCATGGAAAAAACCTCCTGACGCATGTTTAATAAAAAACCACGCACCTAACAGAACAGCAAACAACCGCACCTGCAGGAAAAAGCTTGCAAGTGTTTTTTTTGCTAATCTTGCAGCCTATTGAATATGCCCCTTTAATTGCTTTATACCTTTAGAAACTTCCTCCAGGGTAATTGGAGCCACAAGGTGTTCTACCTGTGACGAGGTAAGTAGGGGCAAAACCGTAGTGTCCCAAAAAGCTTGGTTCTGAGCCAAATCTATCTGACGATTGGATTACATTTCCTTGTAAAAATCTCCAAGTAAGTTTTCCTTTAGTGATCATAGTACCACTAGTGGTCTGTAAAACAGTTATAGATGTAGGTGAAGAATTAATACGGAGGTATTAAGGGGATGAAGTCCCATGGATGAAACGCGTTGGGAGAGCTGCCTTCATGACTGAATGAACTATACAGATAAGCACTTTTTGCAGAAATTTCCCATTTATATTCTTAGAAAAAGTTTTTATACTTTTTAGAGAATTTTTTTAAATATTCTCTTTACTTGGTTTTATCCACTGATCTCTTTGTGCGGTTTGGCTTTTTAAATATTTAAATTAATATACTCCTATTGCTTTTAAGATGTATTTATGAGTATGAAATGTATTTTATAACGTCATCTTAAATATTTATTAGCACTCTTTTGCACATTGTGGTAACCTGTTATTTTGAATCATCCGTGCTTGTATGCACAGGATTTAGAGATATATATATATATATATATATATATATTTTTTTTTTTAAATTTATAAACAATAAATTGTGATTATATAGTTTTCACTGTGTATTTTATATTTCACTGGTTTATGCTTACACACTTTTCACTATACGTCAGTCGCTGGTCACCTGACACATTTGCAACATATATATATATATATATATACACATACTTTCTTTTTAATATATATAGATATTTATATTTTTTCAGTTATAACACTTACTACATGCAAGCACTGTTTATTAATTTCTATATGTCAACAACACAGGAAAAGAGGGCATCAATAACAAACAAGGTGCATTGTGGGCAAGATAATTTGCATATATGCAAATTACCTTGCGAATAGAGCATTGTGGTTAATGTGGTGCTTGCACTCTTTTCCTGCAAAGTTGACATATGGGAATTAGTGAGTGGTGATTGGTATGTGGTGGGTATTGTGGGAGAAGAGATATAGGGCCTGATTCAGACCCGTTCGCTATTTGCGGTCGTTCGTTCAAAAACAAGGGGTGGCTATTCAAATGATCCGTTCGCAAATTGCAGTCTGTTCACACCTCTAAGTCTGAACGAGCGAGCAAAACATACGCTCGTTTATTTGTTAAAAACGCCCCCTGGCCGCTCGCACCATACGTCATGTCCGCTATTTATTAGATTAATCGAGTACATCGACCAGCGTATGAACTGCTCGCTATTCTTGTGGTTGGTTTTTTCAACCAGTATTTTGCGAGCAGTTCTGAGTTAAAAAAAACCAAGTGACGTGGTCAATGACGCTGCTGGATTAATTATGCACACCCATAAAACGCCCGTTTTGACCTTTAAGCACGCCTGCGTTCGGATCTCCACTCCCCATTTTCAAGCACCTTCCCCTGTTACCACCCACATACGCCTCATTCTGTCACTCAAAATAGCAGGCATTCGCTATATTGCGAGCACATGAATTTCGGCCGCACTGACTGGTTCGCGCATGCGTATAACGATCCGTACGCATGCGCAGATGTGCGAACATCGCTCGGAACGAGCGTACTGCCGCTAGCGAGTGGCTCTGAATGAGGACCATAGTCTCTCTAATTTTAAATGTTTCTGATATAAAGGGACATATAAGAAGCCTGTTACACATTAACAATCAATGGAGGACACTGATAAGAGCAGAGGAGACAGAAGGAGACCAGGGATCATTTACTAACGACAGCTGTCTGCGGGACACTACGCAGAGCAAACAGGAGACCAGTGATCATCTGCGAATAATGTCGGGTGGCAACGGCGCCCCTGGCAAGGGCCATCCAGGCCAATAGGAAGATACGCCCCTGGATCTGAAATACCTATAGGTAATTCCAGACTCTTCCACTCTAGACAAAAGGGAATCAGATAATGAAATATAGTCAATGCGAGACAAAGTGGCGTGGGCAGCTGAGAGCCATGTAAACTCCCTATCTGTAGGGTGTAACACTCACCATATATGTAGTAGTTGTAATTCAAAAGCTAGGAACGGGATACTTAAGGCCGGGAGGGTACGAGAACCTGTAGGAGGATTGTGCCTATTCATAGAAGTAGAGAACACCATATTAAAATCGCCTCCCAAAATCATAAAATAGTCGACACTAAGAGGTATATTTACTAAAGCTTCTAGACCAGACAAGTGGTGATATTGACCATAGCAACCATTCAGATTTTGTGTATAATTTTCTAGAATGCAATAGAGAAATGATAGCTAGAATCTGATTGGTTGCTATGGGCAACATCACGTCTGTTTTAGAAGCTTTAGTAAATCTACCCCTAGGAGTCAATTTAGCCAGTAAAACTTGAAAAAAAACATTTGGAATAATTATATGTGATATATAAATTACAAATAGTAAAACAGTCACCCAAAATGGTGTTGAATTTGTTAATAAACCTTTTAATACATTCCTGCCTATAAACCTCTAAGATTCACCTGCCTAGAACCTCTAAGACAAAACCTGCCTATAAACCTCTAAGACAAAACTTGCCTATACCTTCTAAAACCACAAGATGTTGCTAATTAGCGCTGTGTTTGATTATACCATTAATGAAATATTGAGACAGTTGAATAGCGGTCCAACGCGCTAAAGATTATTATTCAGGTAAAAGTACAGATGTTACAACGCTATGATCTAATAATGAGCGCAAATAAATTGTACAAACATTAGGTCATAAGGTACAGTTAATATACATGAAACGGTTATTAAAGATCAAAATACAATGAGCAATATGAGACAGAGAGACAGAGAGAAAGAGAGACACATCAAAATACAATGAGAGAGATATCAATGTCTGCTGAGAGCACATGTTCAAGATGGCTGGTGATGGTGTGTGTGTGTGAATGCTTCCTGCCCTATTGTCCAAACCGCATGGTCTACAAACAAACTCCATTATGAAGCTACCTCATTGAAATCTCCCATAATGCCATAGTTAATTAAATATGCAAGCTGAATATCATATGCCAACACATCAGGCAAACACTGCACCATTTAATATTCCAACATGTACAACACAAGCTGATTCCAATATATAACAATACCATCCTACAACAGACCTCATCCAGTACCCACTAGACCGTGGGGAGGGGGAAGGGCTGAAGCACATGCTCTTCCTTTGTTTGCAAGCCTCATGATCCCTAGGCAAACTCCAATTTGAAAACTCACATAATACACTCCATTTTGAAAGTAAGAAAACTTGCATAATGTTGTAACTTCTGTAAATCATACATCCATCAATGATCACAATTATAATAAAGACAATATACCTATCTGACCCATACAACACCATAACTGGGTAGAATTATAATTTCCTTTGTTCACCCAACATGGAAGTAGCCATCTCTAATAAACTACAGACAATATACATATCTGACACACACGGCAATTACTTATGACCATTCAAAGCTGTTATTAATTCAACTACCATAATATATAACTGATACCACACATACCAAGCCTATCTCTCCCAAGCAGAGATATTGTTCAAGCACATGGGAAGGCCCTAACACAGAGCACATGGGAAGGCCCTAACACAGCTCACCAGAGGATCTCAATCAACCAGCATCAATCATTTACAAATATTACAAAAACTCCATAATCAATCCCTTTCCTGCATGCTGATAACAGACTATTGTACCCTACAGTGTAGATGAAAAGTACAGATTAGATAACATATCATCCACTGTATGCTAACACAGACTCATGAATATCCTTAGAAAGCTACAAACCACAAACCATGCTAAGCTAATAACAGATTAACACCAAAAATAGCTACAGACACCCAAATAGGCTAAATATTGCACAATTTATACTTAGCTATAACCCAGGGGAACTGAGACCCATTTTCCGTTGTCTTGTGAGGGAGGGAACCTCTCTCTTCGAAAATCTGCAAGTGTGTGTGCTGGCTTGTGTGTTCTCAGAATGTGCATGCTATGTTCCCGCCCCCTTTCACCTGTGAGGTCATCAGAAAGGGAGTATCCTTTTGGTTTCTTGAAACTACTGTTAATTAGGTTCTAGTCCCAGTTAGCTATCTCTATTGATTAGACTGGAATAACCAGTCCTTTGGACAAAAATGTAAACAAGCCTACACAATGTCATTGTCTTTTGGTAAGGGTTAGAAATCTGTTACAGGGCATTTATTGGACAATTTCAAATGGATACAAAAGGTCTCCAACCTCCCTTTGCATCCCCCACATGCAAATCTAAGCTGCTATGGCTTACAACATTTCAAATAGTTATTCTCTCTAACATTCATATTTCATAGCCGCATGTTCTGATCTTCATATTGATGTCACCGGAACGCTGTGGAAACAGAGTAGATCAGTACTTTTCCAAACACAGTCCAATTGTCATTTACTAAGCCATAGTTACAGAAAACATTCATTTCTTTATATACTGACATTGCGTTTAAACCAAGTAATAATTATCCTTTTTGCGTTACGGACCATTGCTTTTAAATGTATGTTTGCGGGGAAAACACCACTGCCTTGCTGTTGCTCAAATATAAGTCTGTGGTGATTTTAATGTGTTGGAAAGTTATTTTATGTATTCTGAACACTGTCGGTATGTGTTTGGGGAAGATTGTTAAAAAGCTGTTCGTGCTACTTTTAGCAACTTTGCACTGTGGTTTGTGTACTATGTATTTTTGACAAAATGGCGCTTGTGTAAGCTTTCTTTTCTAAAATGGAGTCTTGCTGCCATTCAAAAGATGGCGTCGTGCAGGTTTTCCTGATTGCAAACAGATTGTGTCTTACCCAATTATCCGGTTTCGACAATGGTAACGCCCATTAGAATCTATATAAGTAATGTGAATTTGAGAAGATAAATATTTTTTCACCAAGGTTGTAACCCCTCTTTTTTTAGAGGTAAAAGAAGCAGAAGCGAGTAACCCTGAGTATTAAGTTTCTGAATTTCTGGTGGCAACAAATGTGTTTCCTGCAACATGACCACATCCAAATTTAATTTACGGACATAAGTATTTTTTTGCATTTAATAGGATAATTAATCCGGCCAATGATCCAGGAACAATATTTCAAAGGAGCCATATCATAACCCAGTGGAAACATATAAATGGGCGGGAATCCAAGATCCCAAAATAATTCAATAAAAAGAGGGCATTTAGGATATCAGAGAAAAACATATAGAATAGCAAGTCAAAATATATGTTCCAACCAGACTCGGTCACTGTTAATAGTATCATAGAACAGATTACATAGTATTATCAGGATCCCACTGCGATGACAATAGGGAAAAATGGGGAAATAATAAAAGAAATGAGAACATACACATGAAGAAAAAGAACAACAAAAATATTATATTCCAGAACAACGCAAGGAATAGTTGACCATCAGGCCAAAGAAAGGAAACTTCCTGGTAGTACAAAAAGAAAACAACAACAACATCATATAGCTTATAACAGTAAATATGGCTTTAGAGAGCTGCAGCTGAACTTGCCCACCTTGCAAGAAATGAAAGTAAAAAAATTGACATATAATAAGCAGAAAAACATTACACTATTTTGGTGGGTGTGAGAATTAAGTAAAGGGACAGTCGCCACCATCAGCAATATTATAAATAATAAACAACATCACGAAGTAAAGAATAAACATACATATATGCTGAACAACATATACTAATCCTGATGTACAAGAAATCACCAATGAGCCTTGAGAGTCCAGAAAGGAATAAGGTGAATCTCCTGTTGCGGCGTCAGCCTTTTCTTTTAAAAAAGCAGTAGCATCTTCCGAAGTGGAAAAGTCCTGAAAGGAATCCTCAGTAAATAGACGGAGTCGCGCAGGAAATAAAAGGGCAATGCGGCGATTCTCTTTGACCAATCTAGCACAAACGAGGCCAAAAGCCTTGCGGGCTCTGGTCACTTCAACTGAATAGTCTTAAAATATAAATAATTTGTGACCCTCCCAGGTCAGTTTGCGGTGTCTGGACGCTTGCCAAATCGCTTTGCAGTGTAAAAAGTTCAGGCAACGAAAGATAGTCACTCTCAGGCGTGAGTCAGGCTTATTTTATGTGGAGCACCAATCCTGTGCGCGCGTTCGACAACAATATCCTCACAGAAATCTTGTATTTCCTATAATTCCAACAAAGAGGAGGTACTATACTTGGAAATATCTAAACCTTTTATAGATTCAGGAAGGCCCACTATACGCAGGTTATTTCTGTGCGACCGGTTGTCAAGGGCATCTACTTTATTGATGCTATTTATGGAGATCCTCGTACTGTTGTTTTAGTGTGAAACTTTATGAAAAGTCTCTCCTAGTCTAGCTTCAGTAGATTGCACTCTCTGTATTAATTGAATAATGTTGTGGTTAGCTTCCTGCAAAGCCTGTTTGAATGACTCAGCCTGTTCTTGCATTAAGGGCGCCATTGTGTCCTTAACCACTTGCCTGGCATAGTCGCATCAGATGCGACCACACCAGACCGGGCTTTCCCTGACATGGTCGCATCTGATGCGACAAGTCAGAAATGCTCACTAGGCGGCTGCGGGAAGCTAATCTTCCAGAAGCCACCTATATCAGGGGGACCTACTGGTCCCCCCCTCCTGTGGGTCCCAATCACTGCTGGCACCCATCGGGATCCTTTCCCTGCATGGCTGCCTGTGTATTCAATAGAAGTAACAGCTGCTGCTTTGTCCCGATCACTGTGGCCAGGAGTGATTGGGAAGCTGTCTACGCCACCTACGCGGTTGCCTGTGTGTCCTATGGAAGCAGCAGCCGCGACTGCTGCTGTCCCCATCCTGTGCAGCCGGCTCCTTGCTATGTCCCCAGCCCGCACAGCCGGCGGCACCCTCACCACATCCTCTGCCACGGCTGCCTTGCTTTGTCCCCAGCCTGCGCAACCCTCCTCCGGTGCTTCTGCCCTACTGTGTCTCCAGTCTTGGCAGCCAGCAGCACCTCCACCCCTTCCTCTCAGCGCATCTGCCATGCTGTGTCCCCGGACCGGGCAATCAGCAATACACCCACCCTGCTGTGTCTTCAGCTCCGCCTGTCCACCACCGGGTCCTGATCACTGCTGGACATAGTGATCGGGCAGGGCATTGTGAGCATAATACTCTATATATATATCTCTCTCTCATATCTATCTCACTTATGTGTATATATATATATATTATATATGTGCACATGTCTATAGATATATGTATTTTTTTTCAAAAACACACAAAATGTACAGATTTTTTTTCATCACATTATGCAATTGATAGCTGTTTAAAATGTAAAAATTTTTTGTTAAAAACATTATATTGAATCAGGTTTAAATAGCTCTTAATTACATAATTTGCTAATAAAAAAAAAAATCATATTTGGGGACGTTTTTCGAAAAAATATTAGCCAATTAAGTGGTTAATAGCCTGTACAATATCTGCAAAAGTGGCCAAAATAGGTGCAGGAGCATCCACAGCCTTTTCAGCAGCAGTAGAGGGAGATTAGAAGAGGTGGGAGCTGAACGCTGAGAAAGCAGAGTAGGAGCGGCCTCTCCCGATCTGGGCGCTGGCTGTGCGGTTTACCTGGCATGTAAGAAGTAAAATACTTCTCCATGTACAGCAGGAGAGTTCCCCTCACTGGTGGTGTGTTTGTACCAGCGTTGGAGACCCTTAGAGGCTCCTGGAAAGTGAACACAGCCGCAGCTTCAAAGGAGCAGCATTAAGCTGCAGCCATCACTGTTGGGGACAGAGCTGGAAGTCTCTCAATCCCGTATTTTTCACATGAAAAGTATTATTATACTACACAAGTGCTTTCTGCTGCATGGGTGTACTTGCAGGCTACATGAAGCCCATCTCAGTTTATTCTGGAGATAAAGGAGCAAGTTGGACGGATCTCTGTGCACGGATGCATCTGGCACATTTTTGCATACTGTGATTGTATCCATTTTTACGTATCTCTGTCCTAAAATCAGTCAACTCTGATTTATGTATTTCCGTGAAATTGTGCATTTCAGGGCGGCAACAATACGAGCGCATGGAATTTCCCCAACTTTTAGGCAGGATTGTAACTAGGGGTGTGTGAGCAATACCAGTGCTGCCCCACGGCACCTGCATGTGGCTTCCAGTGTGCCTGGGGGAGAAAAAACCTTGCAGTCAGTAGCTCTGCTGCAGGGCCACTCGGAGCGTCCATAGGATGCTCCGGGAATAGCTCTGCTTCCTAGAGCCGACAACCCTGCCCATTAGGTGTAATACCATGACATCACAGGTTTAGGGTGCGGAGCTGGCCCATGGCGGCATAGATCCCTGTTCCAATTCTGCTTGTGGGCTTGTATCTAAACCTCCGTGTATAAGATAGTAAATCTGGTTTTCTTGGCTGAACGCACCAACAGCCACTTTATGTGCAATTCAAAGTTACTGAGGATTAATTTCCAAAGAGACACCAGCTCAGCAATTTTCCAAATTGTTTTGATTACAGATTGTTATTGTGCATTATTGTGATTAAATTGATTTAATGTAATCTGCAAATACTAGACTATCAGCACTCTCTTCCTCCTCCAATCTCATTCTCTCTCTTCCTCCCTTCTCTCTCTCCCTCACCCTCCTTCTGTTATTTAGTTACCGCTCTCTGTTCTGAACCTTTTATCCAGTGTGGGGGGCAGAGGGGGAGAAGAGATCCTGCGGGCAGCCAGTGAGAGCTGTGAGTGGCCAAATTGTTATGACCACCAGACGATTTTAAACAAAGTAGCTATTTTGCAGATAATGCTGATGTAGGATGTCTGAATCTGTATAAAAGCAAAGGTATACCGAGACTAATTCAATGTATCACTCATGAAATAATGTGTAAATAAATAATGAGTAAACAACGAGATCTGACGCACTTTGAACGTGGAATGATTGTTGTCGTTCACAGCTGCGGAAGGAGCATTAGAAAAACAGCTACTTTGTGAATTGTTGGAGGGCGGCATGTGTTAAAGTGTACACAGAGTGGACCTGCAGACAAAAAACTTGGTCTAAACCCAAGGCCTGTGGTCGCAAACGGCTACTGGATGCTTGAGCGGAACGGAGAGTGGGCAGACTTGTTCAGCCACACACACAGGCAACAGTGCATCAAATTATGGATAATCTGGGTCAGGGACCAAGTCAGTTTGCTGCAGATTACAACATATAGGCTAGGTAGGCAAAAGGCCTGTCTGTACGCCATTGCTATCTGCTGTAAACATGGTGAAACATCTCCAGTTTGCTCAGGAACCCAGGTTTTGGACAGTTAATGATCGGAAACAGGTTATGATGTATGACAAATCAGAATAACATTTTCAATTACACCATGCAAGTGGTAAAGGGAGGATATGAAAATAACAGCATTAAAGCATGGATCCCTCTTGCACTGTCATGACTCTTCAGGCTGGCGGAGGCAATGTTATGGAAATGCAGTTCATCGCATTTTGGATGATATTCTCCATTAAACATACTAATAGTTAGTAGAATCCATGCCTAGACGAATTCAAGCTGTATTAAGGGCAAAAGTTGGCATGCATCTGTAACAACACGAGAGCTAGTTGGACACGTGGTAAAACTGGAAATACATAGGTATATACTGATTGACCCATACTTCCTACTCTCCCGGAACGTTGGTGAGATGCACCTGGGGTGAATGAGATGGAGAAAGGGGACCAGCGTTCCGGTTCCCTTTGCCAGGTAGCAGGGCCACCCATAACAGGATATGGGGCAGCTGGCCCTCTACCTATTGCGTGGCACTATGGTACTGTACAGCTGAATATCAGTCTTACAGCTGACGGGCTGGATGGCTCCCTGCAGCTGTCAGAACCTGTGATTACGCCACACAAAAAAATATATTAAAATGATTTTAGTAATACAAAAATTGATGTTTCATCATGACCAATGGTTTAGTGCTATCATAATTTTTCCAATGGTAGTAATAACAAAACAATCGATATTTTCCCATCCCTAATTTGCGGTGGGAGGTAACAGTACAGGTGGTCTCCTGCCAGGACCACCTTCTTCAGGAGGAAGCAATTCAAATATATTTACAATACAAGCCCATTAAAATGAATGTAAGTTTTTAACTGTTGTAACATATGTTAAATGCAACAAATTGGAGCGAGAAGAGTAACAAAAATATACTGCTGTGTCAGTCATGATAAATGACCCTAAAAATGGAGAAACAGACAGATCCTGTAGATCAGGGATGGGGAACCTCAGGCCCGGGGGCTGTATAAGGCCCGCGGAATCATTCGGTCTGGCCCTCTGAGTTTTTTTTCTGTTAGCCTCATCTGGATAGCAGGGGGCCTATAATGACACCCTGCAGCCAGAATCTATGCAGCAGTGCCGTCCTTACCCAACATCACACCTGGTGCAGGCCTGGACAGGTATCCTTCACTGCGCCACGCACTGGAAACAGGGGGTGTGGCCTCACGGGTGGGGGCGTGGCCGAACCACCGTTTTTTTGTAAACCGGGGATGCTGGCGGTGCAGGCTGCCCCCCCGGGGACCAGCCTGAGAGTGCCGGCTCCCTCACTATACTAGGAGACCAGTGCTGCATATAATGCAGCACCCGGCTCCTGTTACTGAAGGGGAGCCAGCACTTTGGTGTCACCCCTCAGCTGGTGACACCCGGTGTGGCCCGCAACCCCCTTGTGACGCCAGTGACGCCTGGAGCGTCCTTAGACACTTCAGATGATCACATCGCTGCTCTTATAGCATCCTGAGGATGTTCCAGGCATTGCTGTAATCACTGGCAATTGTGGCCCCGCCCCATGTGACATCACACGGAGGGGACGTGGCCTGCATCCAGCCCACGGTTAATGCAGACGTCTTAATCACTACACTTATCAGAATACTGGCGCCGGCATCCCGAAGATAAGTAGCGGGGTTGGGGGAGTGTTAGGCACTAAGGGGGGTGGGGTTAGGTTTAGGCATCGGGGAGGGAGGGTTAGGTTTAGGCATTAGGGGGGGAGGTTAGGTTTAGGCATCGGTGAGAGAGTGTTAGGGGTTAGGTATACTTACCTCGAGCCTTCAAGATGGTAACCTAGTTGGGATGCCGGCGCCGGGATTCTGACGGTTGGGATCTCGAAAGCCGACATCCCGTACCCAACCCATTAGAAATACATCTCTAACATTCAGGTGGTGCTGCTTAGCTTTGAGTGGGGATTCATAATTGTTTACAAGTCATCCAGTAACTGTGGCCTGCACTGTGACTGCAGACATTGCAGTTCCAAAATAGTTGCAGGACCCGAAAAATGATAGAACATTCTAGGACAGACCAGGTCCATGCAGCGAGAGAGGGCGTGGCTGTAGCGCGGCGGGGCACACACACACAGAAAACCATGCACGTCGCAAGTGAGGGGGCGCGGGAAGGGACGGATGGGGACGCGGCGCGCGCTCGCTCGCTCGCAGGAGGCGGGGCACACACAAGCGCGCGTTCCCCTCTGCCCGGGCCCTGAAGCTTCCCGGCGTGCCTTGCGACCGCTGCAGATAGGCCACGTCCCCGGGCCACGTAGCTCGGCTCTCGCCATTTTAACGGATTGAAGTCAGCGTCAGAGTCAGTCTCCGCGGTCCCGGGTTACCTTACCCTCTCTCTTTTCCCCCCGGTCACCGCAGAACCCTTGTCCCAGGTCACCCACCTCTCCTTACACCATGAACATCTTCAGGTTAAGCGGGGACTTGTCCCACCTGGCAGCCATCATTATTCTGCTGCTGAAGATCTGGAAGACCCGATCCTGTGCCGGTAAGTGCTGCCAGAGGGGACTGTATGAGTGCTAGTTCGCCCATATATACACTCATTTGGTGGCACTCCTCCATAGGAACCACAGACCTGCACTGTGCATGCACAGTATATGTAGCTGCTGTATGCATGCTTGCACGTATGAATGTATGTATGTGTACTAGATGCCATCGGTCCGTGCATCTGGCTGTCCTCCGTGCTGGGCAGAGCATGTAGTGTAACTTCTCTGCATATATGTCACTGCTCCATAAATGCACAATATGTCTGTCCTGAGATTACTGCACACCTCCAGCATGGGCACCCACATTACCTCTCTCTGGAGGGAACACACAAGTTCTCCTAAAACAGTGACACCCCCCTTCCCCCAGACCCTAACATTTTTCAACTCCAAGCAATGTCTTATTTGTGTTCCACTTTACAGTCTGCTGCATTTTGATCTATGGGGTGATGTGTGCTTTTATATATTCACACATGCAGGATGTGTATAACTGTCATGGCACTTTTATTTATGTTTTTACTTGGATCATATGGATATATGGAAACTATATACTGCTTGTTAGTTGCTTGTGGTCTGGGACTATTGTTCCCCATCCGATAGCTTATGCCCTGGGTGCAGGGTGAGTGTTACAATGTACAGATATAGCTGGTGCTCCGTGCCTAGAAGTCAATGAATCAGTGCCTGGTGTAAATGATAAGTTCTGGCTGCACTGTGTGGGAATCTGACGTGGCAGCCGGCTATAAGGCGTGGTGAGGCCATAACCCGTCAGATCCCGTTATTACATGTCAGCTATTAACCCCTTACCTAGGGCGAGTCATTTGTGTAGTTGTCAGGACACCCTGGCAGATGTGTCCTGTGTACTAGTTACAGTGTGACAATATTGGTGAGGAATAATAACAGGGCTGTTACTGCAGCCACATCATCACCCCCGTCATCCCATACATACCTTCATGCTGACTACCTGCTGGAATGTCAGCCAGTTATTTACAAAGAGAGCATCTCCGTTGTACAGACTGTTTTACACGATGATCATTTCATACATGCTGTTATTGTGAGTGATTTACTGCTGAAATAAATTGCACAGCTTTCTTTAACTACATAGTTTTAAGAGACCATCATGAAAGTGGTTCTAGTTCGTCTGGTCCCTGTGGACTGAATTTTTAAACAAGTCATCATTTTGCTGCTGTCTGAATTTAGACTTCCATTGATCTCAGTGGTTGGTCACTTTTCACAGGGGGCAAATCAGTTGCTGCCTGTGTTATCGCTATAGCAGATAATATATCTATGCTTCTATTGACATTTATCTAATTTTTTTATTATGTTTTTCTTGTGTTGATTTCCTTGTGTTGAAAAATGTTAACAATAATGTGTATATTAAAAAATATATATATATATATATATATATATATAGCAAATAGTCTGTAGCAGGGGTGGGCAATTATTTCAGCTGGGGGAGGGGGGCTTAAGTTTTTAGTATCTATCAAGGGCCACACACAAACTATTTTGTATTTACAATACCTCTCAATGGTATTTGTTAGACCTATTCATGTATTTTCCACAAAAAACACTGCTGTAAGAGTATCCTTAATTTCTTTTTGCTTTATGCCACACAGTGCCTCAAGTTCACGTGATGCCACTCTGACTCAGTGCTACTCACCTTGGGGCTCTCTGCTTGTCAATAGGATGTGCCTTTGAGGGCTCCTGTAGCTGCTTACTGTACTACTCAATCTCATGATGCACTGCCACCTTTTTCTCCCGACCAGTGTGCGGGGAAGATGTTTGGGCCATCTGTCACTCTTGAAAATTGCAGTCCTAGTGCCTTATATATGAGTCGTGCTTAGATGTCAGGGAGTTCAGAGGCAGTGTAGCCTGGAGCGGGCTGCATGTAGGTTGTGGAGGGGCAGAACAGAATTGGTTGTCAGGCCGCGTATGGCTCTCTGTGTATTTTGCCCACCCTTGGTTTAAGATCTATGTGAGTGGTGCAAAAGTAACAAAGTGAGACCTAAACCGCAAGGCTGTAGAGACCAAGTGGATCTACTCTTGGTGACTCCATGTAAAGCAAATTAAAAGAAAAATTAAGGATACATTCACAATGAAATGTGAAAGTTTTTTTTTTTTTTTTTTTTTTTGTCGCATTTAAAACAATAGTAAAAGGCATTCAATACATTTTTAGATGTTTTTACTAGCTTTTTATAGATAAGTGTATGCTTCAAATAAATGCGCACAAACGCTACAATTAGCCTTTGAAAAACTAACTTAATGCAATTAAAGATGCAAATATGTATGTTAATTATTTAGTTTGTCAGATCTGTTTGCGTTAAAAACACATCTACTACTCATAACATATTTTAGAATATCCCCATTTTTCAAGTTTTCATTGAAATTTGAGTGCTGGGAAATTGTACCAATGTAAGAAGTTAACTGCAGGAGGTGAGAAAAAATTGTTTAGTTTAGCAATAACTGACAATGTACATTTCAGTTGTATAAAAAAGGCCTTTTTTAAGGTAGCGCATAATGGTTTCAAAACTTACAGCTGTTCTGCAGCAATTAAAAATAGGCTTGCCTGGTCCATGAAGTATCACCAGTTGGCTACTAAAGACTGGAAGGAGGTCTTATGGGATGATTAATTAAAATTTTCATTCTTTGGTTCATCATGCACCGTTTTTGTACACTGTCAAGTAGGTTTAGGGATATATTTACTAAAGCGCAGGTTTTTAGAAGTGGAGATGTTGCCTGTAGCAGCCAATCAGATTCTAGCTATTGCCTTCTAGAAGGTGCTGGATGAATGTTAAGTAGAATCTCGTTGCTATGGGCAACCTCGTCACTTCTAAAAACCTACACTTTAGTAAATGTACCCCTTAGTGTGTGGGGATTATTTACTAAGTGGTGGCATGTAAAATCTGCTGCTTCCCAGCATGTGTAAGTCCAAATATAAAGAGGTGTATTTTTAATGGCAAAACATATTTTGCCATTAAAAGCATTGTCCTTTTCATTTTGTGCTTAAACACTCCTCAAAACAACTTCTGCAAGCTGCCGTTTAGTAAATAAATCCCTGTGACACCAATTGTCAAACATGGTGGAGGAAGCAAGATGGTCCGTGGCTCTTTTGCTGGATCCCGAGTCGGCACCCTGAACCCAAAAGGGCTACTATAGCATTTTGCAGCACCTTCTGGTTGGTTAAGAAAACAAAACAATTTGGAGTTTGATTCAGCACATTAAATAATTTAACCAACAGTTGTGATTAGGTGTGGTGCATAATTTTCCTACAATTATGGTATTGGTGGAGCTCCATAGAGTTAGGATATCTCATGTCAATATTGCAAGAAAATCTGCAATTTGCAGAAAGCAAAAAAATTTTTTTTTGTACCCCAAAAATAATCTTGTATTTTTTTCTGCCTGCAAATTCTCTCTGTATTTTGACATCCTGAATCTAGGAAGCACTCTGGTTGGTCAATGTTTGCTCCTACAGCAAGGTAATTACCCAAAACATACCTCCCAGGATATGTCAGAACTACCTTAGAGGAAAAGAACAAGACGGTAGGTTTCAATTCATGAAGGGGCATTCAATTCAGTGTGCTGTCGATGGCTCCGGGATCTATTAATTTCATTGCGCTGTTTAGTCCGACAAAGTTAAGTCGGAGAATGCTATTTTTCGCGATTAAACATGGGTGTTCATTCACGAGAACTGGCATTCTCCGACTATAGTGCTTGCCGGAAAGTTGTTAATACCATGCTAAGCTGGAAAACAGCCTCACGTCCAGCACTTTAGTCGGATTTCTCCTTGCGCCTTCAGGAGGGTGTGAGAAGAAATTGTTTAGTCGCCCTAACAGCACGCTGAATTGAATAGCTCCGGAGTCCCGTCCCCGGTGCTATCAACAGTGCACTGAATTTAATTCCTCCCCCATGGAATGGCCAGCGTAGTTTCCAGAATATCCCATTGAGCTGGTTTGGGATGAACTGGACAGGAGGGTGAAAACAAAGCAACCTACAATTGCAACACATTTATGGGCTGTTGATGGTGCCGGGGGGGCGCTCCCTGAGCTATTCAATTCAGCGCACTGTTAGGGCGACTAAATGATTTCTTCTCACACCCTCCTGAGGGTTTGAGGAGAAATCCGACTAAAGTGCCAGCCACGAGGCTGTTTTCCAGTTTAGTGTGGTGCTAACAGACTCGTGGCCGACACTTTATTCGGAAAATGCCGGTTTTCGTAACTAAACACTCAGGTTAAGTCGCGAGATCCGGCATTCTCCGACTTGAGTGACTGTAGTCGGACTAAACCACAAGGTGAATTGAATAGCTCTGGGACCAACTTCCTGGTGCTATTCACCTCGCTCCAAATTGAATTGTCCTCTAACTGTTATTCAATTGTTGCTACTGTCAGGCACGATCAGCTGCCGGCGCCGGCATTAAGGGGGTGCGAGCTGAAATGCGCGAAAAGTGACCTGTTTGGGCACCCAATCTGCACTTTTTGCGATCGCGCCCAGCACTTTGCTCAGGTGTAGCTGTTTTTTGCGGCTAAACCCAACCTCATTGTGCACGATATTCTGATCAATTGAATCTCGCCCCACGTTCTCCTGTCACCTTATACGGGAGATCGGGCGCGAGAAAACAATTGAATTCTGCCCTAGACTGCATACATTTCAACACAATCTGGAAAAATTGGGTCATTCTAAAACATTTCACTGGTAGTGTGATACAAGTGGCAGTGGTATATACCCGAACTCATTTTATTTTTGTGACATTGATTAGACTGTTATACATTCTAATGTATTAATCTTAAATTCCCCCCCCCCCTTCTGTTTCTCCCCTATGTTTCTACAGCCATGGCCAAAAGTTTAAAGAATGACACAAGTATTGGTTTTCTTAAAGTTTGCTGCTTCAGTGTTTAGACCTTTTTGTCAGATGTTACTATGGTATTCTGAAGTAAAATTACAAGCATTTCATAAGTGTCATAGGTTTCTATTGACAATTACATTAAGTCAATATTTGCAGTGTTGACCCTTCATTTTCAAGACCTCTGCAATTTGCCCTGGCATGCTGTCAATCAACTTCTGGGCCACATACTGATGGCCGACCATTCTTGCCTAATCAGTGCCTGGAGTTTGTCAGAATTTGGGTTTTTGTTTGTCCAGCCACCACTTGAAGATTGACCACACGTTCTTAATGGTATTAAGGTCTGGGGACTTTCCTGGCAATGGACCCAAAATTTTGATGTTTTGTTCCTTATGGCAAGGTGCTCCATCATGCTGGAAAAGGCATTGTTTGTCACCAAACTGTTCTTGGATGGTTGGGAGAAGTTGCTCTTGGAGGATGTTTTGGTACCATTCTTTATTCATGGCTGTGTTCTTAGGCAAAATTGTGAGTGAGCTCACTCCCTTGGCTCAGAAGCAACCCCACACATGAATGGTCTCAGGATGCTTTACTGTTGGCATGAGCACAGGACTGATGGCAGCGCTCACCTTTCCTTCTCTGGACAAGCGTTTTTCCAGATGATTAATCAGAGAAAATAACTTTACCCTAGTCCTCAGCAGTCCAATGCCTGTACCTTTTGCAGAATATCAGACTGTTCCTTACGTTTTTCCTGGAGGGAAGTTGCTTCTTTGCTGCCCTTCTTGACACCAGACCACCTTCAAAACTCTTCTCCGCACTGTACGTGAAGATACACTCACAACTGCCTGCTGCCATTCCTGAGCCAGCTCTGCACTAGTGGTGCCCCGATCCTGCAGCTGAATCAACTTTAGGAGACTGTTCTGGTGCTTGCTAGACATTCTTGGTGCGCCCTGAAGCCTTCTTTACAACTATTGAACCTCTCTCCTTGAAGTTCTTGGCGATCCGTTAAATGGTTGATTTAGGTGCAATCTTACTAGCAGCAATATCCTTGCCTGTGAAGCCCTTTTTGTGCAAAGTAATGATGACTGGATGTGTTTCCTTGCAGGTAACCGTGGTTAGCAGAGGAAGGACAATGATTTCAAGCTCCACTCTCCTTTTTAAAGCTTCCAGTCTGTTATTCTAACTCAGTGTTGGCTAACCTTGACACTCCAGCTGTTATGGAACTACATAACCCAGCATGAACTGCTACATTTTGCTATTAGGGCATGCTAAAACTGTGGCAGGGCATGCTGGGATATATAGTTCCACAACAGCTGGAGTGTCAAGGTTAGCCAACACTGTTCTAACTCAATCAGCATGACAGAGTGATCTCCAGCCTTACCTTGTCCTAGTCAACACTCTCACCTGTGTTAACGAGAGAATCACTGACATGTCAACTGGTCCTTTTGTGGCAGGGCTAAAATGCAGTGGAAATGTTGTCTTTGCCATGACAATGAACTTAATCCCAAAGAGGGACTTTGCAATTAATTGCAATTCATCTGATCACTCTTCATGACATGGAGTATATGCAAATTGCCATCATAAAAACTGAAGCAGCAGTCTTTGGGAAAACCAATACTTGTGTCATTCTCAACTTTTGGCCATGGCTGTACACATGCCTTCTTTTCCATATTAACCATTTTTTTAATTAGATATTTTCAGTTATTTTATTAGTTTGGTTTATTATGTTTTTCTTAATATGAAGCCATCCACATTGTTGTGGTGTCTTGTTTTTATTCATGTATCTGTGTTTTGTTGTATTTTATTCAATATTAGCATTATGGTTGACCTTCAATGCTGGAGTTACTGCTCTGCTGGATTCACTTGTATACAGCTAATTTATTAGTAGTGCATTCAGTACTTCTCTTTATATTTAATTGCCTCCCTTTTTTTTTTGTCTGGAAGCTGTTCATGGAGTGGTGCTGACACTACTTGCTTTCTAACAGAATTTTATTTAGTTGGCCACAATTATATTTACATATTTATAAAGTGTGCTGGGTTCATACTTGTTGTGTTTAATATATCTGTGCTATAGACACTGGGGTTCATATGATTATTGTTCACCTCCTGGAGGGTTGAACCAGTATAGATGAGAATTCAGCATTTCTGTCACTCTCAATGCTCTAAGGGGCCTATCGATCTACTTTGCCCAAAAAGAGAGGTTTTCTATAAATGCTAATTGCTGAAAGATTTCTTGCCACCCAAAACTTTTTTTTTTTTCTTTTTTTTTCTACCTGTGATGGGAATAGGGGGTAGCTGGGGATGGTTGGGCACTCTAGGATACCCAAGTGTGTGCTGCAGAGTAAGGGGTCAATTCTACAGAATGCTGCCTGAGGTCAACAGCTTGGTCACCAGCTTAGGTAACTTGGATCAACTTCCAAAAATTAAAAAAATGGAGTTGGTGGTAGCCAACCTTTGCTCTTATTTATTAACTGTTACTTGTAAAGTGTCAGCATATTTTGTTGCCTGTTACATTTGGGGACAAACCGTAATAAAACAAGACTGTGGGCTGTATAATCCAGTCACACAGGAATGTTGGTTTAGGGTCAGAAGGATGAGAACGTGAGGTAAGAGAACCTATGTAACATATGTGAGGACTTTATAGAGGAGATGTAATTGGGTAGTATAGCTTATGGAGGTTATGTGGGTGGTTCTGGAATTCGATGAGCTGACTTTTTAGAGATTAGTTTTTAGGGAACGCTTCAATGTTTGGAGACTTAGAGGAAAGTCTTGTGCGTGGGAGGGCATTCCACAGAGGGGATGTAGTTTATATGCCGGCATCAGAATCCCGACCTCGGTTACAATCTCTGCGCCAGCATCCCAACTGTAAGTAGTGGGGTTAGGTTGGGGGGGGGGGGGCTTTGGATAATTACCAACAGGTGTCTGGATCCCGAGCGCTGGCATCCCGTACCCAACCCCCACAAATGGTCCTGTAACAGTGAATGGGAGCAGGTGATGGGTGTTGGTGAGAGACACAGATCTTGTGCAGAACGGAGAGGTTGAGTTGGGAGATATTTTGAGATAAGAGAAGAGATGTATGTTGGTGTGGTTTGGTTAATAGCCTTATGTGTTAGCCTTAGTAATGTATTTTACATTGAATTCGGTAGAATACAGGTAACAAAGGGACTGACAGAGCGTATTAGCAGACGATTAATTTTTGGCAAGGATGATCAGCCTTTTAGCTGCCTTGAAAACAGATTGTAGTAGTGAAAGTTTGTTTTGGATAAGACCAGTAAGGAGACTATTGCAATAATCAATACTGGAGAAAGTGCACGAGTTTTTGCAGTGTCATGAGTAATATACAGGTGTATGCAGGATATGTTTGTTGGATGTCTGTAACCAGGCTGGGCTGCCGGGGAGCCGGGTAATTCCCCATGGGCCCCACTGATTTCAGACCACGCCCATTTTTGAGGGGGTGAAGCCTTGCGGGACATGATCGGGGCTTTCCTGGTCGAGATCGGAGGCGGGGCTTCACGAACAGCGATTGGGGAAGCCATGGGTTGCTGCCCACCATGTATGTCTTCCCTCCCAGCCAGTCTGTCATCAGACTGATCTAGAATGTGGAGCCACTAGCCAGCATGCTTGCAGTTTCAGTTGTTGACAGAGGAGGATGCCAGCATGAAATGAGGTCTCTTCAAGGTAAGCAGTTAAGTGCACTGCGAGAGGTGTGAATGTGGGGCAGTACGATCTGAGAGGTGGGGGAGTGCAATCTGTGAGGGGGCCTGTCTGATCTGTGACACGGGGGTAGTATGATCTGTGAGGGGGGCCTTTGTGTGGGGGAGTGTGATCTGTGAGGGAGGGGACCTGTTTGATCTGTGACATGGGGACTGCGTGATCTGTGAGGGGGCCTGTGTTTGGGGGCAGTGTGATTTGTGAGGAGGGGCCTGTGTGTGGAGGCAGTGTGACAGCAGGACTCTGTAAGAGGTACACACACAGAGGCCCCCAAGGGGTGATGGCATTGCTCAGCCTTAGCAGTGCCCCGCGCCAGGTCAGGCTCCAGCTAACGGGGAGGAAGCACATGCTGCCACACTCTCCTAAGTCCATATGGCGCTGCTCAGGAACACGTTGCAAATCGCGGATTAAGTGGCTGTACTGCACCGCCCAGAAAACTACGGGGACTGAGGATCCAGCCACGGTATGAAGCTGTGCGGCCGCGCGTTCATCTGTACGGTCAGGTCATCCTAACATGCAGGGGGTCCTGCAGGTAACTGGGGAGGATGGCAGGTCACTGTGAAGCACATGGGGGACCACCTGACCTATGCATGTTGTCTCATTGTGTGTGCAGTAGTTAATGGCGGAACAGAACGATCAAGATTCGTTCCTGCTGTCATCAGGAGCCACCTGAAACCCCTGGTCTAGAAAAAAATAATTCTTAATTTTTCCCCTCAGGTCCCTGCACCCTTATGCAGCTGCCTAAAGCTGTGTCAGCCTGTACTGTTTATGGCCAGGATGTACTAAAGCTGAAAATACGGTAAAACCCCAGAAAAGGGGGGGTTTACCACATTTTACATATGTACTAAGCATCGGAATGCAACGCTTCATCACGGTAGGTAACTCCACCTTCAGGTGTCGTTACCCAATAGAAGCCTATGGGCTTATTACCTGGATGCTTACCCTGAGAGGGATCGGATCCCTCCCATCACCGCTGGCGGCCCTCTGTCCGGGGCATCTCAAAGTACAGGTCTTATCGGGAGAGCTGTCCTTTGCAATGTAAATCGCATTTCTAGGTACATACCATGGTATTCAACTGCGGTATGTACCCGAACAGAGGCGGGATGTACCGCATCGCGGAAGCTATGTTTAGTGCACCCGCCCTATGTTCCATACCGTGTCTGTACTAACTACATTCCCCGAGTCACTGGCTCATGCAACTGGTACTTGGAGGTCCTTTTGAGTGGACAATAAATGTGTTCTGCAGCGGGTTTTCAGTTTTGCAGCGGGTCCCTAACATTGCATTCCCCTGGTGGGCCCTTCATGTCCCAGACAACATGATGTCTGCAACATGATTTGGAGACTTGTTGAGAAAGGGGAACAAAAGACAGTTTAGAGTCAGGGATGACTCCTAAACTGTGAGATTGTGGCGTAGGGTAGATTGTTGCGTTATCGACTGTGATGGAGATGTCAGGTTGCTATCAGGTTGGCTGGGTGAAATAATCGTATTCTGGTTTGGAAAGATTAACGTTGGGGTATCGAGATGACATCCGAGATGGACTGGTAGAAAGACATTTAGTACCGCAGACCAATACAGATGGTGACAAATCTAGTGCGTATATGTAGATTTTGAGTATCATCCGCATACAGATGATACTGAAATCTAAAGGAGCTGATACGTTTGCCAAGAGATGAGGAATAGATAGAGAAAAGCACAGGACCTAAGACTGAGACTTGCAGTACTCCCAGCTCATAGAGGTAGTGAATAGGAGGTGAATTTAAAGAAAGGAACACTGAAAGGGGGTTTCGATAAGAACCAGGATAGGGCTGTGTCCTGAAGACCTAGGGATTGTAGAGTCTGTAAAATGCAGCAGAGAGATCCAGAAGAATAAGTGTGTAGTGGCTTTAAAGCAGCGTATCCGTTAGGCGACTTTAATGAGCGATTGCGGCATCATCGCTCATTAATCGTGCACTATAATGACGGAAACTACCAGCGAAGCAGTCTCCCGCTGGTCGTTTCTGACATCAATCATTGCTTGAACATGCCATCTATCTGCCGTTAACGACAGATTGACCGTGTTCAGGGATGAGGGAGGGTGCCTACACTGAATGACATATCGTTCAGTGTAGGCACTACAGGGGATCAGTAACGACTGTACGGTTACATTGTTGTAATCGTACTCTTTCCATAGTCTGGTAGTGGATGCCCACCTTTTAGACTTGGCAGTGATCCGATCTTTTACTTCCTTATGCTGAGTACACATCTGAGCAATGGTCGGCCCATCAGACAGGCGGCCGATCCAATTTACTGATTTGGTAAGTGTTCTGCACTAACCCTTTTTTTTTTTTTTTTTTTTTTAGTCGCGTGGATGGATCTCACTGGCCCGTCCATGCATCTGTGACTTGATGCTTTGCAGCACGGATCTCACTGATTCGAGCATGCATCGTATGCGGATCCAAACACATTGTTCAGGCATAAACACTGAACGATATGCTGCCGGAGCATGTACGAGATAGACAGATCTTGCTTGCTGTAGGCAAGATCGGAAGATACGACGTACGACCCGTGGGTACTCGCATTGTTATCATGAGTGAACGCTCACGATTTGCACATATTATGCAAGATCTGTCATTCCGATGCGTTGAAATTGGCCGAATCGTGCATAATGTCTAGTGTGGAGGCACCTTTTAGGGGAAATTAATTTCCCGACACACATTCATCTTGCCACATCGCCTGTGATTAAGAGGGATCTTTGCTCGCGTGAGTGGCTGGTTCAGGTGATCATGGGAAAAATTATTTAGTGGTTAAGACAATCCTGGCCAACCTGTGGCTCTCCAGCTGTTGTGAAACTAAGTCCCAGCATGCTTTACCAGCTGATTGGGGGTAGGGACTGGTAGCTACACAACAGCTGAGAGCCAGAGGTCATCATTAATGAAAATGGTCAGTATTTGAATTTTTTTCTTGTAGGTCATATTCTACAACTTATGCACTTTGGTCTGGATTACATGACACACTTTGTTTTCAGTTGTACTGATTTGTGTTATGCCCTTTGCACTTGGTGCTGAGTGATCAAAGTTTTACTTTGGGAAAATATATTAGTTTGTTTGCTTCCGCTAATTCCTTATTCAGCATGTGTACTTCCAACTTCTAAGTGGAAGTCTATTGTATGTTATATATGTATGTAATGTATGTGTTTATATTGTGGTGGTTTTTAATTTATTTTTAATTTTTTTTAATTTTACTTTGCCTGGATCTCTCCTTTATTTTACTTCATCCAAATCAGCTTGTTGTGCTCTGTGGTAGACCTTTAAACTGAACTTACAAATTCAGTGCAGAACTCAGAGTATATCGACTGGAGGTTCCTTGCCTCTTGGAAAAACCTACCCTTTTCAGATGTGAGAGCCAGGAATTTGCCGGGTTGATGGACCCAGCAATTTCCCACGTCTCAGTCCGACCCTGGTAAAGAGCAGTGTCAGGGACCCAGGACTTTGTCCCGGGTTGTTTGCAGTCATACTTACCTAATTCCCGGGTCGATGCGCGTTCATGTGTGGAAAAGGGGTTTCTCTTCTGCTGTATCATTTTGCTCATCTGTACATACAAATCAGACGTTTTTTTTCTGAGTTTACTAGGATTGCAAGTAGTGAAACTTGCTGTCGGCAGCCTTCCGAGGACTGGTGGAACCACTGGTCAAACATTGACGTTGCCTTGGCTGATATGCTGTCACTGGCATCTGTACTGGTATTTGCACCATAATATCTGGCCATTTGGCTTAATACTAGACTAAAGTGACCAAAGGTGTCTTAGCGGCCATCATTTTTTGACAAGCCAGATCTAGATTTCACAGCTTTGCCCAGGCCATATGTAGCATTGTCGATGTTCCATGTTGGTATTGTTTCTAATTTAGTGATACCGTGAATGCATATTTACATTTATCAGACCTGTGCAGATGTGTCTTCAGACACCTAACCTCAATATGCCAAGACGCCTGAAGCAATTAAGCCACCAGGTCCCGTGCGTCTGTTTGCACCGAGCATATTGTTTTTCCGAAAATAAGTCTTAGTACAATGAGATGCCATTAAGTCGCACCAGGAGACTGCATTGATTAATTTGATAGACAACACTTGTATATTTGTGTGCGACTGAGTCTGTAAGTGAAGCACAATGTACCTTGGTGTGGAAAGAAGTCGTGGTCGCTGCATCATAGCACATTCAAACTCTGTTGTACCCAGATATACAAGTGTTGCCTATCTAATAAATCGGTGCAGTCTCTTGCGAAGCGACTAAGATAAATTTTCAGGTGAAGAAGACGCTTGGCGCTCAGGATCCCTCTCGTCGAGTGGGGCTGTTTGGGGTGACTGCAGCAACAGTGTGTGAGGACAGATCTGTACTCTGGAGATGAGCTCACATGTAACTACCTTATTTTTGTAAATTAATTTTATAATTGACTATCTCTTGCAGGTATTTCTGGAAAGAGTCAGCTCCTCTTCGCTATGGTCTTCACCACCCGGTATTTGGACCTTTTCACATCATTCATTTCTTTGTACAACACTAGTATGAAGGTAAGACCAAAGGGAGTATATGGCAACTGGTCATAAGCCTTACTTACTCCAGAATCTAGTTTTTGGTTGCTATGGGTCACAGAACATCTGCGCAGGTTGTGTTACATCTTGTGTGTGTGTGTATGTATGTATGTGTGTGTGTATATATGTGTGTGTGTGTGTGTATGTATGTATGTATATATATATATATATATATATATATATATATATATATACATACATACACATTTCTTCTGTTGGTCTGCTCTGATTGGATGAAACCAACGCAAAGTGGTCAAGTTGGATGGTTTCAGGGGGGGGGGGGTCCCTATCAGACTTCCCGTTGGTGTATCCTGGGCAGAACTTTTGACCTGGGGAGCCTGTTCTGGGCCTTACACTGGACGGATTTGGACGACCTCTCATAATAAAACTTAATAACTTGAAGATTTAAACCTGGGCAACGCCGGGTACTTCAGGTAGTTATTATATACACCTAAAATTTCCATATAAGTTCCTTGTAGTTTCTGGGCTGGCAGGATCCCCAGTATGAAGAAAGGAGTGTACTATTGTGATCAGCACAGACTTGGATTTGATTTGTCACTTCTGGTTGTAATTCTTCTTTATGTAATGAATGGAGAAAGTATCCCAGCATCAGACTGACTGCAGGAAACTGCACGTGTAAGGGATGTTGCAGTCATTACTCAATAGCTATTCAATAAGCTCTGATGATGTTAGGGCGGTTTAAATGGCAATAACGGGGCTGCTGATGTATTTGTTGAAACATTTGTGCTGCGAGAAACACGTGTGTTCGTATAATGAAACAGAAAATATATTTCTGTAGAAGAGAAATGTAACATTTGGAGACATATTGTGGTGTGTATTTTGGAAACTGGCTTTGTCCTACCACTATTCATGATGGTTCAGTATTAGATTATATGCAGTGTCTTCCAATTTACACCATTGTGCGATGAGGCACCCTTGTATGCCTGGTGGAATTTATAAGTGGTGGGCAATGGATATAACCCTCACTATTTCCCTTCTATAACCACTTTTCCAATGTGGGGAAGCAGGATCTAGACATGTGTAGATGGATATATAGATTAAGTGCGTGTTCTTGAACCGTTGCTTCACAGGAAGGTCTATTGTAAGTGAAAAACCTTTTTATTAATGTGTATAATAAAACAAAAAAAATACTAAAACTAATGGAGCCAGGGATTCTGTCTGTAGGGTCTCTATATTGTACATTGTACTAGCTACTACCCGTTCGTATCTTGTCCACGTCAGATGTAGTTACCCCACTCATTGTTTCTTATGTTGCCTGTTTTTTTTCACTGCATTATGTGCTTTCATAATGGGTTTTTGCATTGTTATCCAAAATGTAATATAGATCTGCCAAGTTTCCTATATATTCTGTTTCTTTGGGTGCAAATTTCAAGCTCTATAAACGCATTTAAAAGTAAAAAAACAAACAATGGATCACATATATCTTGAAAAATACTTTGACTTGGCAAATCATTGCTTATCATTGTGCCTCATCAGTTAGGGATTGGAGAAGGTACATTGAATGTAGATGGATATAGCTGTGTGAAGTACCATAGTATTATACAGGTTTGCTTGCAACCCCTACTACCAGTCAGCATAAAGTATACCATACCTCGCAGCTGTCTGCATGACTTCTGTGATTGTCAGTGATTTCCTTGTGGTGCATGAGTGCTGCTCACTCAGCCAGAGTAACACTGTTTAGCTGTAATTTATGGCTCTGAGAAGAGTGTTTCATATCTTTATCAATCAGGAACTAGGCCGCCTGTGAGTCTCAAGCAGCCCCAGAGCCTTCACCTGTGTCTTTGGAGTGCATTTGAGATTTATTTTAAAGTTATGAGGTTAAGGGTAATGTGCATCCCTTTTAAAAGTTGATGCAGCCTTGGAAGTATATTAGATTACACATCACGGCTTTATACGTTACTGTATAATGTATAGGTTACAGTTCCTGATCATTCCCGCTGTTTCTCGCTCCTATGCTGTACATTATTAGGTCCATACAGAACATATTTATGATTGATCACCGCAGCGGGCCCGGGTAAAAATAAATATATTTTCAGCGGCGCTGGCGAGGGGGGCGCTCTGAGCCCCCTCAGCCCGGCACAAAGCCAGGGGAGGCGCGATCAGTGTGATCAGTGTGATCGCTCCCCCCCATAAGCATAGGACACTGCTGTGGCACGCTGTGTGCTGGGCTGCTGGGAGGGGGGGGGCGGCGGACCCGGGCCCCTCAGGAAGCCCGGGTAATTTGGACCCTCCCCCCCTCTTGGCGCCCCTGGAAAGACAAATACATAATAGTGCAGATCAGACTATAGATACGTTTTCTAATTTAAATCTATTATTAAAGTGTATAGTGAATCTGATCTGCACTATTATGTATTTCTCTTTGTATCCTCCCACACCTGTTGCTCTAAACAGCACCTGAGGGAAGGTCAAATCTTCAAATTCCACCAAGGATCAATCCTAAATATGTTCTGGATGGTCCTATGTTCAGTGGAGTCTGTATTTAACAGTGATTATTATTTTTACTACATCGGTCACCCCTCACCTTTTTGTAAATCTGTTATTGGGAGAGCACTAGAAGGAGGCACATATACTAATTCATTTCAATGGGCACGATTCTATTCTATGCGATGTGAATAGCGCTGGGAGATAGCTCCAGGAGCTATTCAATTGTGCGCGGTATTTAATCGGAGAATGCCCGTTCTCGCGACTAAACACCCTGTTTAAGGTGCGATAACGGGCATTCCCCGACCTGACTTACCGGCGCGATGCTGTGTTCCCAGCGCTAAGGGCAGAAAACAGCCTCGCGCCGGGACTTTTGTCGGATTTCTGCTCTTATCCCCGGGGGGATGCGAGAAGAAATCCTAGTTGGACTTGGCAGCGCATTGTATTGAATAGCTCCGGGAGCTCACTCCCGGCGCTATTCACACCGCATAGAATAGATTCGTGCCCAATGGTCTTTTGAGTACTGGGTGTTAACACAATAGAATAATCACCACTTACTGCACTTCTGATTTTTATTGCGCACTGGTTTTGTCATTTTGCTAAATATACTTTCTAATCAGTAAAAATTGGTTCATTAGATTAATTTATAGTAATTACCCCACTGCACACCTGATGGCAAAATGAAGAAAACCTCTTTTAATAACATTCTAGAAGGACTTTTATATCTGTTTGTGCATTTTCTTTTTAGATGTGTTTTTAATACTTTTATTTACTTTTTCAGCTCATCTATGTTGGCTGCGCATATGCAACAGTCTATTTAGTATATATGAAATTTAAGGCCACATACGATGGGAACCATGACACGTTCCGAATCGAATTCCTTGTAGTCCCTGTTGGTGGATTATCCGTCCTTGTTAATCACGATTTCTCTCCCCTCGAGGTACGTTCTATAATGTTTGTATGTTCATGGCCATCGCTGTTGTATCCAAGGCTAGCTTCCTGTTCTAATTCTAAAATACAATGATTATCCATATAACTTGTATATGATAACTCTTCCAGGACTTTAGGTTTTTTTATGTAGGTCTATAATGTTATACAAATAGACTGTGTAAAAGTACCAGCTGACCACAAACTGACATGAGTTATTCAGTATTATTAATGTGATTACTTATGTGGGTTAATATGAGACATAATCTGTGAAAACTCACATTCAGTTCTGGACCGTATTATAATAATTTTATTTTTTTTCAAATTTAAGTCCACTAGTAAACTGTAATAGATGTAAATGACAAAAAATATGAGCAACATAGAGATTGATTATTTAACACCAAAATATTTGTCCTCTAGATCTTATGGACCTTCTCCATTTATTTGGAGTCTGTAGCCATCCTGCCTCAGCTCTTCATGATCAGCAAAACGGGTGAAGCGGAGACAATCACTACTCATTACCTGTTCTTCTTGGGCTTGTACCGTGCCTTGTATCTCTTTAACTGGATTTGGCGCTATTCCTTTGAAGGTTTCTTTGACCTGATCGCCATTGTGGCAGGTGTGGTGCAGACCATCCTGTACTGTGACTTCTTCTACTTGTATGTTACTAAAGGTGAGTGCAAGCATTATGCCAGTGCAAACAGCACTTTCTGATTAAAGTGTTAGAGAAGCAGGAAATGAATTTGAAAGACCACCAACGTTATGGAAAGATGCTGTAAATGTACAGTGTATTCTTTAGAGATGCTCTGATCTGACATGTAGTCACCAGTACACATATGGTGCGTACACATTGGGCGATTAAAGTGGACGACTGAACGATAACTATATCGTTCAGTCGTCCATTTTTAACACAAAAACGATGAACGATAACGACGACGCGCGTTCCCACGGGTCGTTCGTCATTCTCGTTAATCGGATTAACATGCAGGCCAACCTGACGATGTCGTCAGGTTGCTGCATGTTATGGAATGGGGGAGAGAGCCCGGCGCTGAACGAGATCGTTAATGATATCGTTCAGCTGGTGTGCTCAATGTCATGAACGACATTGAGCACAGCCTGCCAGGGACACACTAGACGATATCACTCAGGGAGCATATCATCTAGTGTGTACACTCCTATACTCAGGAACCTAGATCAGTGATCCCTATACCTACATCATATTTGTAGCAATATGCTCCATTTGGAACACATTGTGAATTATGATACACAGGGCATGATGCAAATTCTAACTAAGTTCCTGGCGTGTGTGTGTGTGTTTCTCTTAAGTCTAACTTCCAAAATGTTCCTTGATTGATTGTGATAAGCATTTTCTTTCTAAATAGCAAGGGTTGTGAGTGTGCGTGCTGAATATAGCCTGTGAGGTAATGTAAGGCACGGTAATCTCTCCTAATTGACTTAGGCCCCTTTATGTAACTTCTGCACCTGTTGACATTCCAATGATGTCATTCATCATCCGTGCATAAAGGCCTCTCCTTCAATTAGGTATACTTTTGTGATTAAATCTATACTGACATCAGGAATTTGGGCTGAGGTAAACTAGCTCAAAAAGGTATAGTCAGACAAAAGCTCCTTACAGACTCCATTGCATGTTTATAGAAGCCATAAAAATATTTAATAGTTACATATACAATATTTTTATATATGGATTGGATAAAGGGGGAATGTAAAATGTTTGAAGTGTGCTTTTAAGAAGAATGAGTTATGTGATTATACAGGTTCCCCTATTGATCACTGGCCAGCTTAGGTTGATGAACCACTGTCCTAACTAGCTCAAGTAAGTGAATAAATAATACAAGCCAGGGAGCAGGGGATCTGAAATCGCTGTGGTGCACATCACAGCACCGCTGGGCCTTCCATGGGGTATCGCCTTGGCTTTTAAGAAGCTGTGATTTGAAACAGCTGCTGAACTTGTGAACGTTTTACTGGGGGAGAAAAATGGATGTGTGTGAAAGACTCGGCAGCATGAGATATAAAATGATGGAACTGCTGTTCACTTGGTGCTGCTCTTGGTTAACAAGCAAGATTCATATGTTAAGAATATAAGAGCGCACTTTTAGCCTAATTTATTGTAGTACAGTAGGTAACTTGTTCAGTATGGCTGCTGCCACGGCTGTAAATTATTTTACAAGGGTTGTGGCAAAAGTGTCTGATCACTGTTTACAAATAATTTTGCATGGAACCATTGCCTATAACCATATTGAGGGGTATGCCAATATTTGAGACTGACTATCATTTTGTGTCTCATACTTCATTATTGTCAGTGTTATCTAGGGAGAAGATGAGGTTTCTATTAGTTCAATTGATGAAAATGGTTGGTTTCTCTCTTCTAGAATGCATATTAAATTTACAGTTTGGGAAATTTGAATACATTTTTTTATTTATTTTTTTCTCTTTGCAGTACTAAAAGGAAAGAAGTTGAGTTTACCAGCATAAGTGCCAAAGACTGGGACCAGCAGCTGTCCGCCACACCATCGGACAGAACAATCCTTACTACAAGTGAAGATGCAAGATGCGTGAAGCAGAGTCAGACACTACTTTTATATGCAGACCGGCCCCTTTTTGCTGCCGGAGAGGCCCGGGACGGAATGGTATGCCAGCCCCTCCAACAGCAAAGTGGTTTAATAAATGACTCTCGGATACCAGCTGATTTGTTTTATGCATCTTGCCTTCCCTGTTTTTTATTATGATGTATAAAGATTTTTTTACATAAAAGGTATACTGTAATAATCCAGTGCGCAGGTTCAGTTCAATAGTTGTAAAAGTGAATTTTTGTGTGGTTTACAACTAGGTTCAAGTGCAAATTTTTTTTTTTTTTTCTTCAAATGAAATTCCACCCTCCCCCCCCCTCCTCCGCAGTTACTGGCTTTTTTTCAAAAGCTTGTCAATTTATATATTTTCTTTGTTGTTTTGAATGCAATTAGTCTGTTTGTAATAGCTCCAATATTTCCTAGGCATTCCACTATAATTTATTTTCTCTTGGAGAGGGGGCTGCTCATTCTGAAATGATCACATCTATCTTAAGGAATTTTTTTATTTTTTTGTCCCCTGCTTCCATTTAAGCCTCATTGATGAGAGATTTGTCAGAATAAAGCGTATGGATCACAATGTTGTCAGCATGTTGCAGTATATATGGCCGTAATGGGATTGGTTGCCATTATACAGAATAACACCCACACCTTTTGCATTTTGTACATGTTTCTAAGTGTATAAGGTTTTTTCTTTTTGTTTGCCCTCCCATTTGGACTTACTGAACTTATAGAATACTGAGGATCACTAAAGAGAAGAAAGTGCCATTACGTAGTCAAAAACAGCACCTTTCATAAAGAAGCCGGATTGGAACCAGCCTTTCTTCAATGTGACTTTTTCTTGTTAACTCTTTCCCTATCAAGTGACCAATAGAATATTCGTGCTGGCGGTTAACAGTTATTTTGCTGCAGGCACTATGTTCTGAATCCTTTGTCAGATAAAATGATCTGGTCCATGTCATGATGGTCTTTTTAGTTTACTATAGGGTCACTTGTGACTCTCTGGCTTTCAGACTACAACTCTCAGCACCCATAAAGCGTGTCTAGCATCGCAGCCACTCCCCATGTCTCACTACTTTTTGGAATCTACCCATGCAGTACATTCTGTATTAAAAGGAAATTGATATGAAATATCGATGAGTTTGAAGTAAAAATGTTTAAAAAAAAATTAGATTCTTTTTGTTTCCTGGTTTCTGTATAGCACAAGTGCAACTTTCTCTTCCTTGTGTGTTAATATAATCAAATGTTTTTTTTTTAAAGGCCTCCTCTACCCTAGTTCTAGCTGCTCATAACAAAATGTATTCTCCATGCAGCAAAAAGTAATAATGTTTTTATAACTTGTTGATGAAAAATAGTGTTCTCACACCCGCTCAGGACCTGGAGCCTGCAGGACTTAGATTTAAATCTATCTCTACTGTTCTGTATTTGTCGGCTGCACACAGTCAAGACTGAAGCTCATCATGGAGAGACGTCAGACCAGTGCTCAGTGGCTGATATAACAAGTGCTAGGGAGAGTAGATTATTCCTACATTGGACAGTATGCGCAGCACTATTACATATACAGTATAAAAGATGGCTGTGTGCATTGCAGCAGTGTTCCTCATAGTGTGTGATCTCTGAGCATTTGTCCTGTCTGTGCCCAAGTAGCCTTAGGCAATCTGACTCTGGTGCTGTCAAATTACATATTCCAGTGGGGATGTAGTTATGATACCTACGTACGGGATGCAGGCTGATGAAATCTCGGTGCCGGAATCCTGACCTGGGACAGAAATGCAGATTCCGGCATCCCGAACGTAAGTATAGTGGGCTGGGTTAGGTGTTAGCCGCGAGGGAGTGGAGAGAGGGTTAGGTCCAGGCACTAATGGGGAGACTTACCCTCAGTTACATTTATGCAGTGTTGGTATCAACCTATATGTGTTCTGTTTCAGTAATGACAAAATGGTTTTCCTTGCCTGCTTGCGTGAACTTTAGTACTGATCGTGGTCATTTGGAATATGTCTTTGCTATGAACTATATTTTTACAATTGGTTCATAGGGGAAGCTGGTACAGCTGCATCTACTATTTTGTGGCCTATTTTTGGTGGCTCTGTACATGATCGTGCCTTCCAGATATGCAAAGTACCTTAGATTTAATATCCAGATTTACCTTTTTATGAAAAGTTGAGCAAGTCCTTGGGATTTAGGTGATATGGAAATAATAAAAAATAAAATGATTTGTAAACTGCCATTGCTAATGACCAGTGGCAACAGATACTTGAGTAAGTTACATTTCACACACCTCAATGACTTGTCAGCAAACTTAAATAAAGAAAAAAAAAAAAAAAAATCAATGTTGCATGGTTGGGTACAATTACTTTGCACTGTACTTGAAGTTAGTGACAGTCTAAATGGAAAACAAACAAAAAGTGTGTTAGGGCCTGTTAAATAAATGCTGATCTAATATCCCACATTTGAAACAGTTATACATTTTATTTTATTTTTTGCACCGTCAAAAAAAAACAAAAACTAAATTGGTACAGAGAGAAATCTATAATCATACTTTAGCCCAGGGATTCCCAAAATCTGTCCTCAAGGCATCCTAACAGTCCATGTTTTAAGGATATCCATGCTTGTACATGGATAGTATAATCAAACTGACTGAGGTACTTAATGACCTGTGCTTTAGTATGGATATCCTGAAAACCTGGACTGTTGAGGACAGAGTGTGGGAACCACTGCTCAGTGCATACAAGTTCCAGTGCACTAATACAATGGAGCTAGTGGTTTTGGTATGATAACATTGTTACACAATACATTATGCAATATGTAAATTAGTGCTGCACAAATGGTTTTAGGAGCTTAATGCATAAATTAACCTGATGATGAGTACAGTACACCCTCACCCTAAGACTCTGCTTCAAATGGATGATTATAAAACATTGTGCTCTCCAATACCCCCCCAGTGGAGTGAAAGAACAGTATAGCTTAAAGCAGGGATGGGCAATAAGTGGCCCTTCAGGTGCTGTGGGACTACACATCCCAGCATGTCCTGTCAGTTTTACTATCACTATGTGTAGTTCAATAGCAGCTGAAGGTCCGCTTATTGCCCACCCCTGGCTTAAAGAGTAACATTAACATTTGGTTTGTTTCCTTAGCTACCCAGTCAGTAATCCCTACACTGCTAACTTTCCCTGTTCTGCAGAATATGGATGCTAAGTGTATATATACAATGCTGTATTCAGTGTTAAACATTATTTCTATAAGTAGATACATCTTTGGAACAGTACCTGCTCTTCACCAGGTGCCCTTCATGATGCAATTTGGTGAGGGTATCGCCACCATGTACCCCATCAAATGTTATTTGTTGCATGTTCCAATTCTGTACAAGAACACCTCCTAAAGATGTAGGGTTGTGCATGTAGCCATGGCCTTTAGTGTAACATATGCTACTAATGAGACCCAATACTGATGATTGCATCTAATTTCACTCTTCTTGATTAGAGGGAACAGTACATTTTTATTTTGTTTAATGCTTTTAAATGAGTAGTGTCCTAATGTCCCACAAGTATTTAATTTTTCTAAGGTCATTTGAAATCTGCATGTGTCTCCTCTCTATGATTAGCACAGTTACAACCTAGACTAAAGCTGGGCATCCACTATACAATTTTCTGTCAGATATCTGTCCAATCTGGCTGGTGGAATGAAAACCTGGTAATGTATGGGAGCAAGTGACAATCGTCCATTTGCTCACAAACACTAGAAAATAGCCAAAAATGGTTGTTCAGACAAATTGGTTAAAACACAAATTTAACCAATTTTAACAATTTTATTTTTTTTTGTCCTTTTTTCAGTGTTTAAAACCATATGATGGACTGTCATTTGCTCCCATACACTACCAGGTTTTCATTCCAACCAGTCAGATTGGACAGATATCTGACAAAAAATTGTATAGTGAATGCCCAGCCTTAAGCTGGGTACACACGTAAAGATTTTCTATCCAACCACCCAACTAGTTGATTATTTGGAATGAATATCTGGTAACGTATGGGAGCAGATGAAAATGGACGTTCAGACAAGTTTGAACAAATTGTTTAGATCAAACATTTAAACAGTTTTTGTCCATTTTCCATTGTTTGGGAGCAAATTGCTGATTGTCATTTGCTTTCATACCTTACCAGATTTTCATTCCAACCAATCAACTAGTTGGATGATTCTACAGAAAATTTTTACGTGTATGCAGCTTTAGCTGGCCATACACCAGACCAATTTTCCCCCAACCATCCAACTAGTTGGTTGGAATGAAAATACAGTAACGCATGGGAGCAAATGAAAATCAACAATTTGCTCCTAAACACCAGAAAACATGAAAAAGGTCGTTAAGGCAGGTTGGTTAAATCTGTTTTGACGTAAAAAAAAACGTGTCTGAACAACTGCTGTTGCTTGTTTTCCGGTGTTTGGGAGCAAATGGCCGATTGCCGTCTGCTCCCATGCATTACCAGACTTTTATTCTAACCAACTAGTTGCATGGTTGGAAGAAAGTTGGTCTGGTGTATGGCTAGCTTTAAGCTGAGCACACACTGATATATCGTTTGTACAGCAGACGAACAAGATATCTTTAAGTGAATCTGTCTCAATATGTCTGTTCAGACATATTGCATCGGCCCAGTACAGGCAACTCGCTGACAATGACGTCGCTACCGGTTCCTGTGGCCAGGCAAGTTGGGCGGCGGATTGGTAAGTGTATGCACAATTCTTTGTGTGTAGAACACTTACCAAATTGTTGTAGCTGTCTGCCGGCCGTCTGATCCAGGGTTCATGTGTGTACCCAGCTTTACTGAGGGAGGGAGGAAAGCCCCAGTGATTGCAACTTCAGCTCCACAAGTAGAACTTAGGCTTACACTGACACATTTTTTGATATGCTACAGTAGGTCTATTTGAATTGCTACTGAAATTGATACATCACAAATAATAGCAGTAAACAGAAATAACAATGTTTGATGAAAAAAGGGTCACAGATTTTATTACATTTGGATTACGGTTTTGAAACGGTGACAAAAAGCAGTACTAATTTTCTAGTCAGAATGTCAACATCCACAAATGTGGACATGGTCATTATGACCACAGTAAATTTGTGTTATGCTTAAATATTGTAAAAATGGTATGCCAACATGTAAAATGTTAACATAATGAACATTTGAACTGTTGGCATTCAGAACATGTTGGCATTTTGGTGTCAACATAAACAACACCAGTAGGACTGAGTATCCAGCCTTAACAGTTGGTCTTGGAGATCTCACCAGTCCCTTCACTGGCTTCAACAGGACACCCCATAAGTGTGGTGTTCTGTACTTGGGGCCGGATTCAGACCCGGAGGCAAGCGCTGAGTGCTCGCAACCGGGTCGATGGCGGCCCACTGCGCATGCGCGAGACCTGGCTAGCGACGGACAATCCGTCGCTCCGGGTCTCGCACCAAAGGGGGCAAGCTGTCGATGTTGAGTGACAGTTCGCCCCCTTTGGTGGGGTGGCTGCCCAAACGGAGGCGTTCCCGAGGGGACGCTTGCCGTTTGGGGGCGGCCCCACTGACATCACAAGTGATGTCAGTGGAGAGCTTTTGGCTCTGTTAGAGCCGAAAGCTCTCTGGGGCTTGCGATGAACGAGACCCTACCACAAGGGTCTCATCGCAAGCCCGATGGTCTTGACCATCGCGTCCATCATCATGGCCTGTGGGTGGCCACCCACAGCTATGCGAGCGGCCAAGAGGCCGCTCCAAACAAAAAAGAAAAAGCCTGGCCCTGATTCAGAGCGAGCGGCTCTGAATCAGGCCCTTAAGCCTTAAGTCACAATGTATGGAGGAGGATCTCCTTAGCCACCATTGTGCCACAAATGGCTGTAGTTTTCCCACCTAGGAAAAACAGGCCTCCAATACAACACCATGGGACTCCAATGGCAATTACTCATCAAGCCATTCAAAGTGGAGGTAACGTAATCTGGTCTAAATTTTCAGAGGCAACGTGATTCTGACAATCTCTGCTGCAGATTTAAGATGACAATTATTTAAATGGGAAAAACCAGCCTGATTTCGACTTTTAAATTAGCCAAGATCACCAGAATCATGCAGATTCTGCAAACTTGGACTTTATTACATAACCCTCTCTCTCTCTGTCACATGCACTTAATCCTATAAAAGTGAATACGATGAACTTGAATTTGTTTGTGGCCACCATGAAGCAATGAACCTCTTAATACCCCTTTCAGACAGAAAACCAAATTACTGGGTCAAACATTAATACCCAGTAAATTTGCTGATCAACACGGGTCTTTTTTCTGTCTGAAAGGGTCAACCTGAGTTGAAATTGAAATAAAGAATATATAGCCTTGGCGCTTCAAAATAAGATACAAATAATAAAAGATAATAAATAATGAAAAAAAAAAATACATATATATATTAATGGGTAATGAATATTGAATAATGGTAATAAGAATACTACCAATTCAAGTTTGTAATATTACCCTTTAGCTGCAGTAATTAATGGACGCCACCCAATTTCAAACAGAAAAATGAAAGTTTTTACTGCGCTTAAGGGCTACCCAATTCCAATGATAATCAACTGAACATCAAAAATTTGTACCAAAATAACAAAAAAATAATAATAGGTTAAAAAACAGAAATATTTTAATAAAAAATATATATATCGTAATGGTTGTATACAAATGCAACACAATATCACTTTTTACAATAGAGAAATTTCTCATTCAAAGCGCATGTTAACTCATAAACAATTAAAAAATAGCAAAAACTCAGTTTAATATAGTACAGCCGCGTCCGGCTAGTAAAAAACACAAATAAAGCAATATTGGTATGAAAAATATCTGATTTTCCCTCAATGAGGCTTCATTGCTATAACAACTAAAAAATAAACTCATAAGTCCAACTGTTCAAAATGTTGTTATATTAATTTGTATCCAATATTAAGGTAGGATTTAAAACGTAGCAAATTTCCTTATACGGTGATACCACTTTTGGTTATCATATATATTTCTCTAGCAGCTCCTATCACAACGTCCACCACATATATATGTCTCTGTGTTTATAAGTAATCCACAGTCTCTTGTAGCAATAATGTGCATCAGGGAAAATACATTTTGGTGTGTCTAGCACTGTGTAATAATAAACAGTGACTATTTCCCACTCAGCATAAGACAAAGCCATCCATACAACTCACTTTTTAGTTGTTGGTCCTTTTATCCATAGGCGTAGTCTTGCAGGTATAGGAGACAATATATTAACGAGGGACTCAGCAAAATATAGCTGTATGCAGTCTCTTATTAAGGCAATCTCCCACCTAAGGCACGATCTCCAATGGGGACCGTAGCGGCCACTGCACCTGGACGTCCCGTCTGCCAGAGGTGCGGGAGCTGAAGTCTCTCTCAGCTAAGCCTCCAAAGTCAGCATCTATGCTGTGTGCTGGTACGCTGATCGGCCACACAGGTATGCACTGTGGCGATCACGATTTCCTGCTTAGGGTATAATCTCCAATTAGGGTTGTAACGGCTACTACACCTGGACATCCCGTCTATCGAAGATGCGGGAGCTGAAGTGTTTCCCGACTAGGTCTCCAAAGTCAGCGGCTGCGCTGTATGCTAATAGGCTGAGCGGCCACACAAGTGTGTATTGCGGCGGTCACGATCAGTGCAAAGGTAAGCGGAGCTGCTGGTGGTTCACCGGAGCAATGAGCAAAAAACAGGTATTTTGCTCATTGATTTTGATTCTTTTTAAAGATCACTAATGGTTCTTCAGCAATAATATCCTTTAGAATAGGGTCTCTTTTCAATAATGCATAGTTCTTAATTAAATTTTTTATCTGATAAGCTGATTTATTATCTTTACATATATAAGAATAATGTACTAATATATAATATATAGAACAAATAAAATTAATTATAGCGTGAATGATAGATTATAGAATATATATAAAGTATTATATACCATCATATACTATATAAAGAGTAAATTGAAATATGTTTTAATATAAACAATGCATTAACTCATACTCTTTAAATAAGAACAACATCACTGCTTATTTATGCACCTTGATTAGTTTTCTAATTACCTACATATGTGAACAATCCACTTTTCTAAGATCCTTGTGTGTATATAAAGAGGAAGACAATTCCATCATATAACCACACCCCTCTGAAGAAATCCTAATGGAGGAAACGCGTTAGAAACTGCGATCTTACCTCTATTTTTGCTCATTGCTCCGGTGAACCACCAGCAGCTCCGCTTACTTTTGCACTGATCGTGACCGCCGCAATACACACTTGTGTGGCCGCTCAGCCTATTAGCATACAGCGCAGCCGCTGATTTTGGAGACCTAGTCGGGAGACACTTCAGCTCCCGCATCTTCAATAGACGGGACGTCCAGGTGTAGTAGCCGTTACAACTCTAATTGGAGATTATACCCTTAAGCAGGAAATCGTGATCGCCACAGTGCATACCTGTGTGGCCGATCAGCGTACCAGCACACAGCGTAGCTGCTGACTTTGGAGGCTAAGCTGAGAGAGACATCAGCTCCCGCACCTCTGGCAGACGGGACGTCCAGGTGCAGTGGCCGCTACGGTCCCCATTGGAGATCGTGCCTTAGGTGGGAGATTGCCTTGATAAGAGACTGCATACAGCTATATTTTGCTGAGTCCCTCATTACTATATTGTCTCCTATACCTGCAAGACTACGCCTATGGATAAAAGGACCAACAACTAAAAAGTGAGTTGTATGGATGGCTTTGTCTTATGCTGAGTGGGAAATAGTCACTGTTTATTATTACACAGTGCTAGACACACCAAAATGTATTTTCCCTGATGCACATTATTGCTACAAAAGACTGTGGATTACTTATAAACACAGAGACATATATATGTGGTGGACGTTGTGATAGGAGCTGCTAGAGAAATATATATGATAACCAAAAGTGGTATCACCGTATAAGGAAATTTGCTACATGTTTTAAATCCTACCTTAATATTGGATACACATTAATATAACAACATATTGAACAGTTGGACTTATGAGTTTATTTTTTAGCTGTTATAGCAATGAAGCCTCATTGAGGGAAAATCACACTGATATTTTTCATACCAATATTGCTTTATTTGTGTTTTTTACTAGCCGGACGCGGCTGTACTATATTAAACTGATTTTTTGCTATTTTTTAATTGTTTATGAGTTAACATGTGCTTTGAATGAGAAATTTCTCTATTGTTAAAAGTGATATTGTGTTGCATTTGTATACAACCATTACGATATATATATTTTTTATTAAAATATTTCTGTTTTTTAACCTATTACTATTTATTATTTTTTGTTATTTTGGTACTAATTTTTGATGTTCAGTTGATTATCATTGGAATTGGATAGCCCTTAAGCGCAGTAAAAACTTTCATTTTTCTGAGTTCAAATTCCCAGGACTTCGACCCAGGAAATAACCTGGGAATTTCAACCCGGGTTGACCCTTTCAGAGAAGAAATACCCGTGAATTTCTTTCTAAAAGTGGTATAAATGTGCATTTTCCTACATGCCTCTTGATGACCCTTTCATTAGGTGATGCAATTTGTCCATGGGCACTATATCGTACCCTTTTAAATTGATTTAACTTTTATTTGAGTTTCTGCAATGCTCCCTATTATATATCAGATCAGATTCCCAGTTCTTCTCTTACCAAGAACGATTAGTGCTCATGTGAATTACAGTTAATCCTGACACCCCATACCCTACCTGTATCATTTACAATGGCACTTCATATCGCACCCCTCGCGGCCTGCTCTCAGCCCTAATTCCCTCCATTTTGCTTGCATACCTATATTTGTGCCGTAAAGTACTGATGTTGCCACGATGACTCGCACCTAACTGGATTGACGCCAACGGAAAGAGAAGAATAATAATTTTATTTATATAATGCATGTCTCCAAAAGGACTCAAGCCGCTTTACAGAAATCAAGTAATACATAAAATACAGAAACCATGAACGTAAAGCAGAGGATTAAATTTGCACAAAATACAGGAAACTGATTTACTATTTAACGCAACTGCGAATGCAATAGCGATTACGCACACAGTATAACTGCGATAGTATGCTAATGCCGCCGCTGCACTACACAAAGACCCCCACTTTACCATACACACATCCGTAATGTTTAGCAAGACTGCGAAAACATCGGTACAATCGAGTACCATCGCAGCCTCACGCACACTTGTACAAGCCCAGACCTTACTCAGAAATTGCTAATTTCCATGCATGCTATCAGGCCTCACGCTGCGTAGGGCATCGCAGTGGCTAATTTATGCACGCCCCTGCAACAGCGTTCAAACGCACTGGCACGCCTGCATTGGCCGACCACCCAGGCCCCCCCCACCGTTACCACCCACAAACGGCACTTTCTGTCAATCACTCTGCGATGGGTCTGCGTAGTCACTGCGATCGCAGTCCCTATCGCAATGGCTAGTTCGCACACTGCGATGCATACGCAGTGCGCAACAAACGGCCGATTGCATGCGTATTAGCAACTGCGTTCCTTGCTGAATCAGGCCCATAATACAGAGATGAGGCAGCCATTTTGGGTCACAAATTCCAAAGACTATTTATCCTCCCTACAAAGGTAGCAGGCATGCAACCATCATGGACAAACTACAGTATATAGGATACACTGCATCATTGTGGCCCTGTATCTGCTATACAATGCCTTGGTTACTAGAATTGTAAAGCAAGGGTCGCAGCCACGATGAAGTGTTTCTATGTGCAACTCACGTCATCAAGCCCACTCGGGAAATGGGTGGCAGCTGGCGGCCACGTGGAGGCTCCAGCAGACTTGCCCCAGGAGGCATCTGGTAGAGCCACCCAGGATATGGGAGTCTCACGGAAGTTCCTGTAGTGTAGTTACATATGATTTATTCTGGTTCTGGGTTGGTACACGATGTGTACCCTGCCGATCTATTGTGCGAGAGGGGGCTCGGCAGGGGACCAGGTATCAGCAAGTGTATACACAATTGCTGATGTCAGCAGCGACGGCGGAGGGAGCGGGATCATTCATCAGCAAGGCTTTGCTAGCGACACCCTCAGATCTTTCTGCATGTACAAAAGATATGAGGATGCGGCGGACGACCAGCGGGAGCGTGCATGGGCATCGTGCATACACAATGGACGATATGAACGATTTGTCGTTCCGATGCGTCAGAATCGCCCAAAGGGCTCAAGATATCGTCTAGCGTACACCCATAGCTTTAGTGTGAATCTATCTTTTCCTGTATATTTAGTGTGAATACATCTTTTCCTATATATTTAGTATAGATTTATCTTTCTGTTTAATTTTCTTAAAGATACAGATTTTTCTCTTGATCCGGCTTATTCTGTGTATTTAATATGGATCTGGCAGCGTTTAACCCACACACTGCTAATGAAGCTTGTTGTATGTCACAAGGTGTTTACTTTAACGAGGCTGAAGTTGGCCTCTTATTCATTTCTTATTCATTTCTTATTCACTTCTTATTCACTTCTTATTCAAGCTCCAGCTTCTTATTCAGAAAATGTTAATTTAAAAAATTTAAATAAAGTTAGATCACTAAACTAACACTATGTAACCAAAGAATTATGTCCCTCACACAGTTTACAATTATTATTTTCCTGGCACAATAAGGATTTTGGCATGAATAGGGCAGTAAAGCGGGCACAGGCACCACATTTTGTTATTTTGACTAAGTAGCTGTAGTTGTGCAGGGGGTAAATATCTTTGGTCAACAAATTTGACTCTTGGAAACCACAGAGGGGGGTCAGGTACACATGACCCACTTGCCATTTCCCTTGACCAATAAGGATTTTGGCATAAATAATTTGGGCAATGGACAAATTATCCGGATCTCGGTACCTGCACATAAACACAAAACAACAGCCACGTACACGGCTTCACTATACTGACTTCTTTCTTTAGTGTTTACCACACACACTGGCATCACAAGGGGGGTGCGGGCAGGGCTGGTTCTAGACATTGGTGAGCTTAGGGCGAAAGTTCACAGTTGCCAACTTTTTTTAGAAGACGTTCCTCTGCTTGCGCTGAAAGTGCACGCGCTTCCGGAAAGGGGGGGTGTCTTTGCGGATCACCCCCAATTCATCACACTGTGGGGCGTGCCCAGCACTTACGAAGGTGCTGGGCTTCCTCTCAAGCTCTCCCCTCGTGGCGATTAATTGCCATGTGCAGTAATGCGCCTTACACAGTAATGCCCTTTATAAACACATTATGCCACATGCAGTAATGCCCTTGATAAACACATTATGCCACATGCAGTAATGCCCTGTATAACAGGTTATGCCACATGCAGTAATGGCTTTTATAACACATTATGCCACATGCAGTAATGCCCTGTTTAACACATTATGCCACACGCAGTAAGAATTTGTATAACACATTATGTCACACGCAGTAATGCCGTGTATAACACATTATGCCACACGCAGTAATGCCCTGTATAATACATTATGTCACACGCAGTAATGCCCTGTATAATACATTCTGCCACACACAGTAATGCCCTCTATAATACAGTATCCCCAATTCAAATTACGCCACACATTAGTCCCTTATTTATGTTATGACAGAGTGGTGCCCCTTTTACCCAATGCCCAAATTAGTGCCCCTTATACACAAGGTCCACAGTACTGAGTAGTAGTGCCCCTAATACAATGCCCACAGTAGTGGTGCCCCTTATAGAATGCTCACAGCAGTGGTGTCTCTTACACAATGGCCCCAGTATTGGTGCCCCCCATGCAGTGCCCTAAGTAGTACCCACCGTGTTAATGCCCCCATTGGTAAAGTACCCTATAGTAGTGCCCCCATTAGTAATGCCCCTAATAGTGGTGCCCCATATAGTAGTGCCCCCAGTAATAATGCCCCCTATAGTAGTGCCCACAGTAGGAATGCCCCCTATAGTAGAGCCCACGGTTGTAATGCCCCCATTAGTGCCCCCTATAGTAGTGCCCCCAGTAGTAATGCCCCCTTATAGACATGCCCCCAGTAGTAATGCCCCATGTCTCCCTTCTGAAAAATAAAAAATACAAACACAGTACTTACCTTAGGCCCCGCTCCTGCGTCCGCTGCCATCTGGTCCGACCGCGGCTCCACCACGGATCTATGGGAGAGACATCATGACGTCAGGACGTCCCTCCCATAGTGCTATATGCGGGAGCCGGAACTCTGGAGTGAGCTTCAACTGCCGCTACAGAGAGGGAGCCGGGTGCCCGCTGATAACAAATATCAACGCGGGGGGGAATGGCGCTGGGGTTTTTTTTTTTCTTATGGGATTTTTATTTTTGCCAGGGGGAGAGAAGGGGCGCGGCTGTGCAGCACAGGACAGTGCTGGGCGCAGGGAAGCCTAGCGCCGGTCCTGAGTAAATGCTGACCGCACTCAGGAGCTCATTCAGAGCCACTCGCAAGTGGCTCGATGTTTGCATATGCACCGCGTCCAGCAGGTGCATGTGCGAGACCAGCTGAGCGACTGAAGGTCATTCGCTATGGGACTCACAACAAGACGGGACGGCTGTCGATGTTGATTGACAGTTCGCCCCGTTTTGTGGGCGGAAAAAAGCATGCGTTCCCTTAGGAACGTCTGGCGTTTTTAGGAGGGGTTACTGACATCACTAGTGATGTCAGTAGTGGACTTCCTGCTCTATTAGAGCAGGAAGTACACTCGGGCTTGCGGCAGCTACACCCTACCCCAGGGTCTCGTCGCAAGCCCGATGGTCGCGATAATTATGACTGTCTCCAGCCCGCTCGCACAAGCTGTGGATGGTCACCCACAGCTTTGAGAGTGGCCGGGGATAAAAAAAAAAAACACCTGCCCACATGCAGAGCGAGCGGCCGCCAGCAGCGACTGACTCTGAATGAGCTCCTCACTACGGTCGGCACTACACTGTTTAACTAGGATGGGCCAGTACCATGGCCGGCGGTGCGGGAGCGTCACCGGCCGCGGCGGCTCTGCCCTAGTTACGCCACTGAGCACTGGACATCGCCCTGGACATCAGCTCCCCCCTCTGCCGGGCCTGTCAGATGGTGCCCAGGGCAAGGTGCCCCACACGCACCCCCTTATTACGCCACTGCCGGTGTACCAGCTTTCCGAGACATTACAGAAACGTGCTGAATAGTCTGGGGGTGGATAATGTGATGGCAGGAGGACACCACGCTAAGTGTGTCTCCCTGCTATATGTTACCCCCTTCCTGCCTATAACTAGCCTAGTGCTGGATAATGTGATGGCAGGAGGACACCACGCTAAGTGTATCTCCCTGCTATAGTGTTACCCCTTTCTCCCTATCACCAGCCTAGTGCTGGATAATGTGATGGCAGGAGGACACCACGCTACGTGTGTCTCCCTGCTATAGTGTTACCCCCTCCTCCCTATAACCAGCCTAGTGCTGGATAATGTGATGGCAGGAGGGCACCACGCTAAGTGTATCTCCCTGCTATAGTGTTACCCCTTTCTCCTTATCACCAGCCTAGTGCTGGATAATGTGATGGCAGGAGGACACCCCGCTACGTGTGTCTCCCTGCTATAGTGTTACCCTCTCCTCCCTATAACCAGCCTAGTGCTGGTTATCAGAAGAAAAGGTGAACCCCACACAGATTTTTTTTCCTGTATTCCAATACCAGACCATGCTCAGGGTGTGGGGTTTTTACTAATTTAGGGAAAGACTCCAATTGTCAAATTTGTTGACCAAGGCTATTTAACCCTTGAAAAACTACAGGTAATTATTCAAAATTAAGAAATCTGGTGCATGTACCCACATTACTGCCCTATTTATGCCCAAATCCTTGCTGGTCAAGGCAAATGACAAGTGGGTCATATGTACCAGACCACCCTATGTGGGTTTCAAGTGTAACATTTGATGACCAAAGCTAGTTAACCCCTGCACAACTACAGCTTCTTATTCAAAATGACAAATTATGGAGCCTGTGCCCGCTTTACTGCTCTATTCATTCCAAAATCCTTGTTGGTCAAGTGAAATGGCAAGCGGGTTATATTTACCAGAACACCCTCTGTGGGTTTCAAGTGTAACATTTGATGACCGAAGCTAGTTAACCCCTGCACAACTACAGCTTCTTATTCAAAATGATATAATATGGAGCCTGTGCCCGCTTTACTGCCCTATTCTTGCCAAAATCCTTGTTGGTCAAGGCAAATGACAAGTGGGTCATATGTACTAGGATACCCTCTGTGGGTTTCAAGTGTAACATTTGATCACCGAAGCTAGTTAACCCCTGCACAACTACAGCTTCTTATTCAAAATGACAAATTATGGAGCCTGTGCCCGCTTTACTGCCCTATTCATGCCAAAATCCTTGTTGGTCAAGGCAAATGACAAGTGGGTCATATGTACCAGACCACCCTATGTGGGTTTCAAGTGTAACATTTGATGACCAAAGCTAGTTAACCCCTGCACAACTACAGCTTCTTATTCAAAATGACAAATTATGGAGCCTGTGCCCGCTTTACTGCTCTATTCATTCCAAAATCCTTGTTGGTCAAGTGAAATGGCAAGCGGGTTATATTTACCAGAACACCCTCTGTGGGTTTCAAGTGTAACATTTGATGACCGAAGCTAGTTAACCCCTGCACAACTACAGCTTCTTATTCAAAATGATATAATATGGAGCCTGTGCCCGCTTTACTGCCCTATTCTTGCCAAAATCCTTGTTGGTCAAGGCAAATGACAAGTGGGTCATATGTACTAGGACACCCTCTGTGGGTTTCAAGTGTAACATTTGATCACCGAAGCTAGTTAACCCCTGCACAACTACAGCTTCTTATTCAAAATGACAAATTATGGAGCCTGTGCCCGCTTTACTGCCCTATTCATGCCAAAATCCTTGTTGGTCAAGGCAAATGACAAGTGGGTCATATGTACCAGACCACCCTATGTGGGTTTCAAGTGTAACATTTGATGACCAAAGCTAGTTAACCCCTGCACAACTACAGCTTCTTATTCAAAATGACAAATTATGGAGCCTGTGCCCGCTTTACTGCTCTATTCATTCCAAAATCCTTGTTGGTCAAGTGAAATGGCAAGCGGGTTATATTTACCAGAACACCCTCTGTGGGTTTCAAGTGTAACATTTGATGACCGAAGCTAGTTAACCCCTGCACAACTACAGCTTCTTATTCAAAATGATATAATATGGAGCCTGTGCCCGCTTTACTGCCCTATTCTTGCCAAAATCCTTGTTGGTCAAGGCAAATGACAAGTGGGTCATATGTACTAGGACACCCTCTGTGGGTTTCAAGTGTAACATTTGATCACCGAAGCTAGTTAACCCCTGCACAACTACAGCTTCTTATTCAAAATGACAAATTATGGAGCCTGTGCCCGCTTTACTGCCCTATTCATGCCAAAATCCTTGTTGGTCAAGGCAAATGACAAGTGGGTCATATGTACCAGACCACCCTATGTGGGTTTCAAGTGTAACATTTGATGACCAAAGCTAGTTAACCCCTGCACAACTACAGCTTCTTATTCAAAATGACAAATTATGGAGCCTGTGCCCGCTTTACTGCTCTATTCATTCCAAAATCCTTGTTGGTCAAGTGAAATGGCAAGCGGGTTATATTTACCAGAACACCCTCTGTGGGTTTCAAGTGTAACATTTGATGACCGAAGCTAGTTAACCCCTGCACAACTACAGCTTCTTATTCAAAATGATATAATATGGAGCCTGTGCCCGCTTTACTGCCCTATTCTTGCCAAAATCCTTGTTGGTCAAGGCAAATGACAAGTGGGTCATATGTACTAGGATACCCTCTGTGGGTTTCAAGTGTAACATTTGATCACCGAAGCTAGTTAACCCCTGCACAACTACAGCTTCTTATTCAAAATGACAAATTATGGAGCCTGTGCCCGCTTTACTGCCCTATTCATGCCAAAATCCTTGTTGGTCAAGGCAAATGACAAGTGGGTCATATGTACCAGACCACCCTATGTGGGTTTCAAGTGTAACATTTGATGACCAAAGCTAGTTAACCCCTGCACAACTACAGCTTCTTATTCAAAATGACAAATTATGGAGCCTGTGCCCGCTTTACTGCTCTATTCATTCCAAAATCCTTGTTGGTCAAGTGAAATGGCAAGCGGGTTATATTTACCAGAACACCCTCTGTGGGTTTCAAGTGTAACATTTGATGACCGAAGCTAGTTAACCCCTGCACAACTACAGCTTCTTATTCAAAATGATATAATATGGAGCCTGTGCCCGCTTTACTGCCCTATTCTTGCCAAAATCCTTGTTGGTCAAGGCAAATGACAAGTGGGTCATATGTACTAGGACACCCTCTGTGGGTTTCAAGTGTAACATTTGATCACCGAAGCTAGTTAACCCCTGCACAACTACAGCTTCTTATTCAAAATGACAAATTATGGAGCCTGTGCCCGCTTTACTGCCCTATTCATGCCAAAATCCTTGTTGGTCAAGGCAAATGACAAGTGGGTCATATGTACCAGACCACCCTATGTGGGTTTCAAGTGTAACATTTGATGACCAAAGCTAGTTAACCCCTGCACAACTACAGCTTCTTATTCAAAATGACAAATTATGGAGCCTGTGCCCGCTTTACTGCTCTATTCATTCCAAAATCCTTGTTGGTCAAGTGAAATGGCAAGCGGGTTATATTTACCAGAACACCCTCTGTGGGTTTCAAGTGTAACATTTGATGACCGAAGCTAGTTAACCCCTGCACAACTACAGCTTCTTATTCAAAATGATATAATATGGAGCCTGTGCCCGCTTTACTGCCCTATTCTTGCCAAAATCCTTGTTGGTCAAGGCAAATGACAAGTGGGTCATATGTACTAGGACACCCTCTGTGGGTTTCAAGTGTAACATTTGATCACCGAAGCTAGTTAACCCCTGCACAACTACAGCTTCTTATTCAAAATGACAAATTATGGAGCCTGTGCCCGCTTTACTGCCCTATTCATGCCAAAATCCTTGTTGGTCAAGGCAAATGACAAGTGGGTCATATGTACCAGACCACCCTATGTGGGTTTCAAGTGTAACATTTGATGACCAAAGCTAGTTAACCCCTGCACAACTACAGCTTCTTATTCAAAATGACAAATTATGGAGCCTGTGCCCGCTTTACTGCTCTATTCATTCCAAAATCCTTGTTGGTCAAGTGAAATGGCAAGCGGGTTATATTTACCAGAACACCCTCTGTGGGTTTCAAGTGTAACATTTGATGACCGAAGCTAGTTAACCCCTGCACAACTACAGCTTCTTATTCAAAATGATATAATATGGAGCCTGTGCCCGCTTTACTGCCCTATTCTTGCCAAAATCCTTGTTGGTCAAGGCAAATGACAAGTGGGTCATATGTACTAGGACACCCTCTGTGGGTTTCAAGTGTAACATTTGATCACCGAAGCTAGTTAACCCCTGCACAACTACAGCTTCTTATTCAAAATGACAAATTATGGAGCCTGTGCCCGCTTTACTGCCCTATTCATGCCAAAATCCTTGTTGGTCAAGGCAAATGACAAGTGGGTCATATGTACCAGACCACCCTATGTGGGTTTCAAGTGTAACATTTGATGACCAAAGCTAGTTAACCCCTGCACAACTACAGCTTCTTATTCAAAATGACAAATTATGGAGCCTGTGCCCGCTTTACTGCTCTATTCATTCCAAAATCCTTGTTGGTCAAGTGAAATGGCAAGCGGGTTATATTTACCAGAACACCCTCTGTGGGTTTCAAGTGTAACATTTGATGACCGAAGCTAGTTAACCCCTGCACAACTACAGCTTCTTATTCAAAATGATATAATATGGAGCCTGTGCCCGCTTTACTGCCCTATTCTTGCCAAAATCCTTGTTGGTCAAGGCAAATGACAAGTGGGTCATATGTACTAGGACACCCTCTGTGGGTTTCAAGTGTAACATTTGATCACCGAAGCTAGTTAACCCCTGCACAACTACAGCTTCTTATTCAAAATGACAAATTATGGAGCCTGTGCCCGCTTTACTGCCCTATTCATGCCAAAATCCTTGTTGGTCAAGGCAAATGACAAGTGGGTCATATGTACCAGACCACCCTATGTGGGTTTCAAGTGTAACATTTGATGACCAAAGCTAGTTAACCCCTGCACAACTACAGCTTCTTATTCAAAATGACAAATTATGGAGCCTGTGCCCGCTTTACTGCTCTATTCATTCCAAAATCCTTGTTGGTCAAGTGAAATGGCAAGCGGGTTATATTTACCAGAACACCCTCTGTGGGTTTCAAGTGTAACATTTGATGACCGAAGCTAGTTAACCCCTGCACAACTACAGCTTCTTATTCAAAATGATATAATATGGAGCCTGTGCCCGCTTTACTGCCCTATTCTTGCCAAAATCCTTGTTGGTCAAGGCAAATGACAAGTGGGTCATATGTACTAGGACACCCTCTGTGGGTTTCAAGTGTAACATTTGATCACCGAAGCTAGTTAACCCCTGCACAACGACAGCTTCTTATTCAAAATGACAAATTATGGAGTCTGTGCCCACTTTACTGCCCTATTCATGCCAAAATCCTTGTTGGTCAAGTGAAGTGGCAAGTGGGTTATATGTACCAGACCACCCTCTGTGGGTTTCAAGTGTAACATTTGATGACCAAAGCTAGTTAACCCCTGCACAACTACAGCTTCTTATTCAAAATGACAAATTATGGAGCCTGTGCCCGCTTTACTGCTCTATTCATTCCAAAATCCTTGTTGGTCAAGTGAAATGGCAAGCGGGTTATATTTACCAGAACACCCTCTGTGGGTTTCAAGTGTAACATTTGATGACCGAAGCTAGTTAACCCCTGCACAACTACAGCTTCTTATTCAAAATGATATAATATGGAGCCTGTGCCCGCTTTACTGCCCTATTCTTGCCAAAATCCTTGTTGGTCAAGGCAAATGACAAGTGGGTCATATGTACTAGGACACCCTCTGTGGGTTTCAAGTGTAACATTTGATCACCGAAGCTAGTTAACCCCTGCACAACGACAGCTTCTTATTCAAAATGACAAATTATGGAGTCTGTGCCCACTTTACTGCCCTATTCATGCCAAAATCCTTGTTGGTCAAGTGAAGTGGCAAGTGGGTTATATGTACCAGACCACCCTCTGTGGGTTTCAAGTGTAACATTTGATGACCGAAGCTAGTTAACCCCTGCACAACTACAGCTTCTTATTCAAAATGAGATAATCTGGTGCCTGTGCCAGCTTTACTGCCCTATTCATGCCAAAATCCTTGTTGGTCAAGGCAAATGACAAGTGGGTCATATGTACTAGACCACCCTCTGTCGGTTTCAAGTGTAAAATTTGATGACCAAAGCTAGTTAACCCCTGCACAACTACAGCTTTTTATTCAAAATTAGATAATCTGGTGCCTGTGCCCGCTTTACTGCCCTATTCATGCCAAAATCATTGTTGGTCAAGGTAAATGGCAAGTGGGTCATATGTACCAGACCACCCTCTGTGGGTTTCAAGTGTAACATTTGATGACCGAAGCTAGTTAACCCCTGCACAACTACAGCTTCTTATTCAAAATGACAAATTATGGAGCCTGTGCCCGCTTTACTGCCCTATTCATGCCAAAATCCTTGTTGGTCAAGGTAAATGGCAAGTGAGTTATATGTACCAGACGACCCTCTGTGGGTTTCAAGTGTAACATTTGATGACCGAAGCTAGTTAACCCCTGCACAACTACAGCTTCTTATTCAAAATGATATAATATGGAGCCTGTGCCCGCTTTACTGCCCTATTCTTGCCAAAATCCTTGTTGGTCAAGGCAAATGACAAGTGGGTCATATGTACTAGGACACCCTCTGTGGGTTTCAAGTGTAACATTTGATCACCGAAGCTAGTTAACCCCTGCACAACTACAGCTTCTTATTCAAAATGACAAATTATGGAGCCTGTGCCCGCTTTACTGCCCTATTCATGCCAAAATCCTTGTTGGTCAAGGCAAATGACAAGTGGGTCATATGTACCAGACCACCCTATGTGGGTTTCAAGTGTAACATTTGATGACCAAAGCTAGTTAACCCCTGCACAACTACAGCTTCTTATTCAAAATGACAAATTATGGAGCCTGTGCCCGCTTTACTGCTCTATTCATTCCAAAATCCTTGTTGGTCAAGTGAAATGGCAAGCGGGTTATATTTACCAGAACACCCTCTGTGGGTTTCAAGTGTAACATTTGATGACCGAAGCTAGTTAACCCCTGCACAACTACAGCTTCTTATTCAAAATGATATAATATGGAGCCTGTGCCCGCTTTACTGCCCTATTCTTGCCAAAATCCTTGTTGGTCAAGGCAAATGACAAGTGGGTCATATGTACTAGGACACCCTCTGTGGGTTTCAAGTGTAACATTTGATCACCGAAGCTAGTTAACCCCTGCACAACGACAGCTTCTTATTCAAAATGACAAATTATGGAGTCTGTGCCCACTTTACTGCCCTATTCATGCCAAAATCCTTGTTGGTCAAGTGAAGTGGCAAGTGGGTTATATGTACCAGACCACCCTCTGTGGGTTTCAAGTGTAACATTTGATGACCAAAGCTAGTTAACCCCTGCACAACTACAGCTTCTTATTCAAAATGACAAATTATGGAGCCTGTGCCCGCTTTACTGCTCTATTCATTCCAAAATCCTTGTTGGTCAAGTGAAATGGCAAGCGGGTTATATTTACCAGAACACCCTCTGTGGGTTTCAAGTGTAACATTTGATGACCGAAGCTAGTTAACCCCTGCACAACTACAGCTTCTTATTCAAAATGATATAATATGGAGCCTGTGCCCGCTTTACTGCCCTATTCTTGCCAAAATCCTTGTTGGTCAAGGCAAATGACAAGTGGGTCATATGTACTAGGACACCCTCTGTGGGTTTCAAGTGTAACATTTGATCACCGAAGCTAGTTAACCCCTGCACAACGACAGCTTCTTATTCAAAATGACAAATTATGGAGTCTGTGCCCACTTTACTGCCCTATTCATGCCAAAATCCTTGTTGGTCAAGTGAAGTGGCAAGTGGGTTATATGTACCAGACCACCCTCTGTGGGTTTCAAGTGTAACATTTGATGACCGAAGCTAGTTAACCCCTGCACAACTACAGCTTCTTATTCAAAATGAGATAATCTGGTGCCTGTGCCAGCTTTACTGCCCTATTCATGCCAAAATCCTTGTTGGTCAAGGCAAATGACAAGTGGGTCATATGTACTAGACCACCCTCTGTCGGTTTCAAGTGTAAAATTTGATGACCAAAGCTAGTTAACCCCTGCACAACTACAGCTTTTTATTCAAAATTAGATAATCTGGTGCCTGTGCCCGCTTTACTGCCCTATTCATGCCAAAATCATTGTTGGTCAAGGTAAATGGCAAGTGGGTCATATGTACCAGACCACCCTCTGTGGGTTTCAAGTGTAACATTTGATGACCGAAGCTAGTTAACCCCTGCACAACTACAGCTTCTTATTCAAAATGACAAATTATGGAGCCTGTGCCCGCTTTACTGCCCTATTCATGCCAAAATCCTTGTTGGTCAAGGTAAATGGCAAGTGAGTTATATGTACCAGACGACCCTCTGTGGGTTTCAAGTGTAACATTTGATGACCGAAGCTAGTTAACCCCTGCACAACTACAGCTTCTTATTCAAAATGATATAATATGGAGCCTGTGCCCGCTTTACTGCCCTATTCTTGCCAAAATCCTTGTTGGTCAAGGCAAATGACAAGTGGGTCATATGTACTAGGACACCCTCTGTGGGTTTCAAGTGTAACATTTGATCACCGAAGCTAGTTAACCCCTGCACAACTACAGCTTCTTATTCAAAATGACAAATTATGGAGCCTGTGCCCGCTTTACTGCCCTATTCATGCCAAAATCCTTGTTGGTCAAGGCAAATGACAAGTGGGTCATATGTACCAGACCACCCTATGTGGGTTTCAAGTGTAACATTTGATGACCAAAGCTAGTTAACCCCTGCACAACTACAGCTTCTTATTCAAAATGAGATAATCTGGTGCCTGTGCCAGCTTTACTGCCCTATTCATGCCAAAATCCTTGTTGGTCAAGGCAAATGACAAGTGGGTCATATGTACTAGACCACCCTCTGTCGGTTTCAAGTGTAAAATTTGATGACCAAAGCTAGTTAACCCCTGCACAACTACAGCTTTTTATTCAAAATTAGATAATCTGGTGCCTGTGCCCGCTTTACTGCCCTATTCATGCCAAAATCATTGTTGGTCAAGGTAAATGGCAAGTGGGTCATATGTACCAGACCACCCTCTGTGGGTTTCAAGTGTAACATTTGATGACCGAAGCTAGTTAACCCCTGCACAACTACAGCTTCTTATTCAAAATGACAAATTATGGAGCCTGTGCCCGCTTTACTGCCCTATTCATGCCAAAATCCTTGTTGGTCAAGGTAAATGGCAAGTGAGTTATATGTACCAGACGACCCTCTGTGGGTTTCAAGTGTAACATTTGATGACCGAAGCTAGTTAACCCCTGCAGAACTAGTTTCTTATTCAAAATGACAAAATGTGGTGCCTGTGCCCGCTTTACTGCCCTATTCATGCCAAAAATCTTATTGTGCTAGGAAAATAATAATTGTAAACTGTGTGAGGGACATAATTCTTTGGTTACATAGTGTTAATTTAGTGATCTAACTTTATTCAAATGTTTTAATGTAACATTTTCTGAATAAGAAGCTGGAGCTTGAATAAGAAGTGAATAAGAAATGAATAAGAAGCTGGCCGAATAAGAAGCCAACTTCAGCCTCGTTTTACTTTATGTGTAGATGAATAAGTCAATAAGAAGGAGTTACATCTCACACTGGCTGTGTCCTATTTATGTGTATTCTCTCTCTGCATAGTAATATTATTATTAGTTATGATGATGACAGTGACCCTGCTAATGCTATATAACATCCTATACAGGTATATATGAGAGACATGAGGACACCAGCAGGGACTGGAAGACTACACCACTATGTAACTAGTATACACTGCAGTACAGTCACTCACTGTGTGAGTAACCGCAGTAGGAGAAGGCGGGTGGTATTGGAAGGAGCCGCTGTTTCCGGTCGGCGAGAGTTGAGTGTTGCACCGGCAGACCTAGTGCTGGGAGCTGGTAGGACGGAATGGTGGTGACACCGGGAGAGTAGCGAAGTGCGCACCGGGCCGGCTCCTAGCCTCTCCGCACAGCAGCCAGTGTCTCTCCCCGGCAGGATGCCCGGGCTGTTGATGTTCGGCCGGCGCTGGGTTATAGCCAGTGATGACCTGGTCTTCCCCGGAGCCTTTGAGCTTATGATCAGGCTGATATGGTGAGTGAGTGAGTGGCCGCAGCTGTCTGCGCTGTTGTGACAGCTCCCAGCATGCTTTGACCTATGGCTGTCGAGGCCTTGCCGGGATTTGTAGTTCTACACCAGCCTCCCTGTGTTTAGAGCATTAGATGGAGAAACACACCTGGGTGACTCAGGTGACACCTTTAATGTGCCAGAATCAGGGGTCCCATGTGTAATGATAGAGCCTATTGCTTTACTGCTGTGACTATAAAATATCAGTGCAGACATTACTTTCCGCTGGTTTGCAAATGTTTAGTTCATGTTATTAGGTTATTATTATTATTATTTTTTGCCCCCTGAAACGCTCAGAAGTTCTTCTAAATGGAGGCTATATATAGTGAACGAGGAGATTTTCACGTGCAATTTTCCCAATATCTTTGAGGATTCACATACTCTGCACAGAAAGGTACTTGGTACTGGGATGCGATTCATATAATAGTGATGGCCCCAGTGTATACTTTTCCTCACGGCTATAATGGCTTTCCATGGTAACAGTTTTTTTTCCCATTAGGACATGTTTGTACATGTATATAATGCCAATACTTTTATAACTGACTTTTTTAAAATAGTATTTAAACTATGGCTGAAAGGCAGCTATCCTAGCCATGTACCTGAATGATTCAATCTATCAAGAATGTTTCTGTTAACCAGGTGACTGCAAGTCTGCCACTCAGGTACACACTGGTGCGCCTCATGCTGTCACCTTCTACATGCTGTCACCTTCTCCATAGCTTTTTATTTAAATGGCAACTGGCCTCAAAGAGAGAGAACTCTATTTTAGGTCTATTTTTCATCTTACTTATGCTAATAACAGGCTCGCTTGTTCTATGCACATATTGCCTATTCCTGTATGTTGTAGCAGTCCTTGCCTAACCACATCTTGTGAAAGAGATTTTCCCAATAACGGAACGTTGTTGCTTGTATCTAGTAATTTCCTCAGCATTTCATAAGAGCATTGGTCAATCTTCTTTCTGCTAACAATCAGCGGCTGAGTTACCCCAGTGCTGTGAATTATAGGGATAATAATACTCTCTGAACATACAGTATAGAGATGAGTTTGCTTGAGGTGACTGCTGATATACTGTATATATGAGTTACAGTAAGGGGTGGATTTCAGATCTCATTTATATGATCTTATTTTACACAAGTTTTTGTTATATTAGTGCCACTTGTAATAAAAAAAAATGTATTACAGATTTTTGTTGATTATTCTCTTTATTCTATTACAAACTAATGGTTCCCACGCACAATCATTTGTTGGGGGAACGAACATGTCCAATCTCACCTGGCCATACATGTTTAAAGCTTACTTGCCTACTGTCCCAGAATTTGGGGATTTCCAGTGGAGCAGGTCACCTTCGCATCCCGCTAACTTCCTAATAAAATGGGTAAAACAAGGGGCATTGCATTGTGGGGGAGGCGATGCCATGATTAGGTTATTCATCTCGCACTAGCCACCTGTATCTCACATCCGGGAACTTCCCCGAGGGAGAAGAAGAAGAAGTAGGCAAATATGGTTTAAAGCCTGATGTCTGAATCTGTGTTGGCTTTCATCTGGAAGCCATGCATTTTGGATATATGATAATGGATGAAAGTGACAAGTCACCGAAATCATTGATTTCTGTTGCACTTTTCACAACTTGACTGTGTTATGAGTTAAATGGCCTTTATTCAAGGAATTTCATTGGATAATGAATGTTTCATAACGTTATATCACCGTAAACATGCAAATCTCAGGATAACTTATTTTTAGAACTTTATCAAGTTGGATCAGTAAGTATTGTATTTTATCTTATTTGTTTCTTTCAGGTGGATTGGCATGTTGGTGCTCTACTCTGTCCACAAAGGACAGTTTGAATGCATTGGTGGTCCTGTACTGCGAAGTTACTTAATTGTACTTATTGTCATGTTGGCTGCGATAATCTGCTCAGTATCTGCAATTGTCTATGTCAGCATGCAAGGTGAGAGAAAATGTACTTCCAGTTCATTTGCACTTCTAATTGGCTTGTCTTGTTTTTTTCTTGACTTTAGAACTGTAAGGTTGACCCAGGCCCGTGTACTTACAGTAGCTTCAACCTGCAGGATTGGTAAAATTGCCAGAACCCTGTGCAGAAGGGAGCCACTCAGCCGCTGTCTTGGGACATAGGGTCTCATTCAGACTCGGTCGCAAGCGCTGAGTGCTCGCAACCAGGTCGATGTTAAGGCCCTGCGCATGCACAGCGGCCGCACTGCGTGTGCGCAAGCCCCGGAGCGAGAGAGAAACTCTCGCTCCGGAGCTCACTACAAAAGGGGCGGCTGTCGATGTTGATCGACAGCTCGCCCCATTTTGTAGGCGAGCCGGGGGGGTGGCTACACAAACGGAGACGTTCCTAACGGAACGCATGCCGTTTTGTGGGCGGCCGCACTGATGTCAGTGGGGAGCTTCCTGCTCGATCAGAGCAAGAAGCTCCCTGGGGCTTGCGGTTGCCGAGACCCAATCTTAGGGTCTCGTCGCAAGCCATCGCGAAAATCACCCTGGTCAGTCGCTAAAACTGTGGGTGGTAACCCACAGCTTAGCTAGCGACCAGGAGGCCGCACTTACAAAATCAAGCGGCTGCCCTCATTCAGAGAGAGCAATCGCTTCTTGCGACCACCTCTGAATGATGGCCATAGAGTGCAGTTTCTGCAGAAGGGCGACATGTAACACTTCCTGTTGTTAGGTTACGGTGTTGGGAGGATATATACTGTATTGGAAAGTCAAGATGCATTTTTTTTTTTTTTTTTATAATGATGTTCTTGTCTTGTACAAGTAGTGGACAGAAAAATGAAACCACCAACATAAAGTCACTTAAGGTGTTGAGGAAGTGTATGTGCCACGGCACAGAGCCTACCAATGTTGTGCAGGAAAGATGGGCCACCATTGTTCTAGAAGAAAGTCAATCAAGGTCTAGTTTATGGTGATCTCAGGCGTCCTTCACATAATATCACACGCACAGTAAATGCTCAGTTGGGTTCAGATCTGGTGACTGAGAAAGCCACAACCCAGTGGTTCCCAAATTGGGTGCCCCACTGCACTTGCAGGGGTTGGAGGTCCAGGACCAAATAAAATATTTATGGTCATTGTGATAGGCAAAACCAGAGCTGGTAGCTGCCAATCATAAAATGTGATAAACAGAGGCAGAACCGGTCCATGCCCACCACCACCAAATTGTACCCAAAGATGACAGATGAGCATAATTTACTTAATTGCATACATTTTTATAAATTTCTCCATAAGAAACTTTTGGCACAGGGGTGCCGTTAAAAATGCTAATACTCTAGTACGCTGTAATTCAAGAAAGTTTGGGAACCACTGTCCTAATCTATAGATAACATCAGTGTCTGCTCCTCTAGCCATAAAGTTGACCAGACATGTTCTGTAAACAGCTTTTAGGAAAGAAATACGGCAACGTGGGATGAATATGATCACTACGTACCATCAACTAGGGTTTAGCACTGACCTTGCCATGAATGGAAATAGCTTCTTCCAAATCATGACTGGACAAAATGGCTATGTATATTACAGCTCTGTAGGATTGGACCCTACCCGTGCATTCTGGTTGTACCACATTTTCTTACTTGTACTGAGGCTGAATGTCTCTATATGTGTGAATGCCCTTAAGCCATGTTCTCTGAATGAGTTTGTAGCTTGTTGTAACTTGTTTCTCTCATTCTGCTGTTATCAGAATAGACTAGAAATGTATTTGAGTATTCTTCCATCGCAGGATATTTTATTAAGACAATAACCATATACTTGTACCATATGCCACAGAACTCTACTTATGTCTAATGTACAGTACACTAGTCTGTATACTGATTTATCTAATGATAAAATAATTAATAGTGCATGGCCATGTGCGTGAGTTTTGCACTTACATTTATAGTCACTATCGTTGTTTCACAGGTACAATCTCCAACCCGGGGCCCAGGAAGTGCATGCCTAAGCTGGTCTACATCCGTCTAGCCCTCTATCTGCCAGAGTTTGTGTGGGCAGTTTTGGGTGCAATCTGGGTGTCCGACAATGGGGTTCAATGTGACAAAGCAGTGGTGCATGTCATTCTGGTTACAGTTATCGCCAGGTAAGATAATACGCAGCAAGTGGTGAAAGGAACATGGAGAGGTGGGAGCAGTGTTTGTTCCCAAATGCCTTTGCAGAAACAGGGTTCCCTTAAGAACTGCATATTTTTAGGAATTGCTGGGTTGTGCTAAATGAGATTTTGAACAGTTGCTTTTAAGTTTGAGATATTTTGGACCCTTTTTTTTCTATTTCCATCTGTCATGGGGTTGGGCAGGGCCGTATCCTACAGTTGTCTAGGACAAGTAGTTATTTAATACTACTGTATGCAGTCCTATTTAGTTATCAAATTAGAGGGACTGAGTGTTCCTAGATTATGCCATATTTTCAGTAAATTATGTTTAATAAATATTGCTCTTTGAGTTTTCACATAAGGATTATGCATCACCACCGGCCTCTCTCTTCTCTTGCACAGGGGATTGGCGTTGCTCAGGTTGTTAGAGACTGATTTATTTATTTTTAATTTTCAGGAAACGATTATTTATATGTTGTTGCTCGGGATGCTATTATATTGCTGAGCAGGCATCAAGTCACTGACTCGTTGTAGAATTCAAAACTAGCAAGTTACGTGACAGTAGGCTCTTTATTTAACTATAAAAAATGAACAATGTAGGAAAAGTTTTTCATTATAATTGAATTTCCATTGTTGTCAATCTAAAGGGGCCTATCCATTAGACGACTTTTTGAACGATCCGACCAAAACCAAGAGGTTTTGGTCGGACCGTTCAGAAAGTCGTCTAATGGATAGCCGGCAAGGACCAGCGATGCGCGTGCTCGCTGGGTCTTTGCCAACGCCGAGTATCTGTGGAACATGCTGGTCAACCCGATGACGATCATCAGGTTCCACATGTTCACAGATAGAAGATCGGTCTCCTGCACTGAATGACGTTCAGTGCGGGCACCGCACCTAGGCGACCTGAAGGACTGAACGCTGGTCGTTCAGTTTTTCAGGTCGCCTAATGGATAGGCCCCTTAACTCTCCACATTGTCACCTACTTTTACTGGGATCATTATGGCTGCTGGTAGTCATGAAAGCCAGAGCTTTTTAAAACAGTTCCAGTGGCACAAACTTGGCCCACCCAGCCTCTGTCTGTGCATGACCAGGGGACAGTAACATAATCCAGACAAGACACCTTGAAAAGTAACCTCAGTATTTCACGCTGGTCTCTGTGTTGCAGTTGGGCTATCATACTGTTCACCGCTATTGCTGTTGTGATCGTCTTTGATCCATTGGGCCACAAGAAAGCTCTGTATTATGTGGGTAGTGAAGATCACAATCTGGAGAGCAGCCAGTCGCAGCAGGTGATGTACAACATCAGGAAAACGGCCACGAGGGTTTGGGAGACTCGCATCCGACTGCTTTGCTGCTGTATAGGCAATGACAATGACAACAGAGTGGCTTTCTCCAGCACCGCAGAACTCTTCAGCACCTACTTCTCAGTAAGTTTCCCCATGCAATTCGATGCAGTTTTCAGCATCCTCAAAGCTGCATTATTATATATATATATATATATATATATATATATATATATATATAAATCCAAACATCCGCCACTCAGTCGGCCGCTGCAGCCAATATGACCTTGCTTGGTGCCTTCCCCGAGTGGGATCCACCACTCCAATGCAGCAAACAGAAGAATGGGGTGGCACTCCCAGACTTGTGACTTGTTCAACAAACGGTGCTTTATTACTTGCTACGTTTCAGAGTCCCACGTCCCTTCGTCAGGACACACAGGTGTGTGTCCTGACGAAGGGGCGCTGGACCCCGAAACGTAGCAAGTAATAAAGCACCGTTTGTTGAACAAGTCACAAGTTGGAGTGCCACCTCATTCTTCTGTTTGATATATATATATATATATTATAAAAAAGATTGACTGTGGGTGACAATTCCGCTTAGTGTATAAAGTTCTATTGTGTAAGGTACATTCCATATATTGAATTCAATAAAAACTATATTAATAATTTGATATCAAAGTGATAAGTGCAAAATAATATGCTATATATAAAGTGCCATTGTGTAAGGTGTCTCAGACAATCTACTATTTACTCTCCTCTTAAATATTTTTTTATCATCTTTATTTACTTGTGTATACCGTTTTGTATTTAGGAGTCCTCTACTATATAGGGGTTCTCTGATGTTTTTTTATCTTCTATTGTTTTGATCCTAGTAATAAACTGTACATTTTTAATTATTTATTATAATTAGTACTGCTTTTTTTTCTGATTTTAGTACTCTGATAGTAATATTTTAACAGAGGTTTTTACTAAATTATTCACTGTATGGTATGCACCTTACACAATAGCATTTTATATACACTAAGTGGAATTGGACCCAGAGTCCATCTCCTTTTTTTTTTTTTTTTCTTGTTGTGAGGTAGTATATCACCAATACTACATATTATTGACACGGAGCTGATGCCCATTAAGTACTAGTTCTGGGCTTATCCGCATTCAACTAATTTATTTATTTTGAGAACACTTATCAATTATTTACTGTGCGTTTTTACTGGAGCCGAATCCATATAATTTCTTTGAAAAAAAATAAAATAAAATATATATATATATATACACACGCATATACACACACACGGGAGTGCGGCTCCAAATACATACCTGCTGGGCTTCTGGAGGGATACGGGGACAAAGTGAGAGGCTGCTGGGGGGTCAGGGGGCAGGGCATAACTGTGTGCGGCATACTGTGCAATGGGGCATTACTGTGTGCGCGGCATAATGTGCAAGGGGCATTAATGTGTGTGGCATGGGCGGGGCACCAAATTACTACCTTGCCCCAGATGACAAAGATCCTAGTTTTGGCCTGCCCTGCAATTGAGGTTTTGCATACATGCTAAAACTGCTTTACAGTAATTTGATTCTATATCGTTTTAACCAAACTAGGTATAATAGTTTTCAACTTTCTAAATACATGTCCCGACCTATCTTTTACTTTTGTTTGATGCACTCAGTTACAGAGTGCATGTAATGTCTTTATCTCTGAAGACTGTTCTCTTCAGGGGACAGGAGTACTCTATGTATGCCCTGCCTCTTTACTGAGCAATGCTGCCCATCCACTAGGCGATTCATTCTAGCGATTGAGCGATAACGACCGTCGTTATCGATCAATCACTTAGAAATCGTCCCGCAAATCAGGCAGTAAAATGTCCTAAACGACCAGCGATGCACGATCCTGCTGGTCGTTTGCGTCGTCCTGTTTTGCCCATCAATTAGTCGTTATTGGACATCGTTATCGTGCAATCATTCATGCATCGGTCCACATTTTCAACGCCGGAACAACCAACATATAAACATATATAGATTTAAATAAATATTTCAGCCCACTTTTATTAACAATTGCTTTGAAAATCGTTGGTCTATGGTCGTTTTGTGCAATCTTTCACAAATCGTTCATGCACATGAACGATAATGATCATCAGGAATTGATGAACAATTTGTGAAAATCTTTCATCTTTCAGGGACAAGACTGCTAGTGGATGGGCAGCATTACCTGCCTAATGGCAGTAGGTGCTAATAGTTGCTTGGGACAGCCGGCAGATAGTGCTTCGTTGGAGGCCGGGCACAAGCAGAGGTCCACATGTGATCCTGTTTTTTTTTAATTTTTTTAATAGAACCATTATCAGATCTTAAGGTGCAGGCACCATTGAAAACATTCTCCTGTATAGCGTATGTTTCTACATCAGGGTCCATAGGGTATCCACAGGATACCTTGGGGTATAGGTGATGACGTCAGGCATCGGGCATCATAGAGTTAACTTTTCAGCCTCGCAGGATGCATCAGGGTCCCCCTCCTATACCCCGCCCCCGAGCCAAGGCATCTCAGTTTCGTTGGTGCCCGGCTCGGAGTCGGAGCACCTGTTTAGAGGGGGGCTAAGAATGGCCCCTGAAGTTTCTTTCAAGGCTGCTGACGTTCATGCGGTCTCCCCTACAACCCGCCGGTACTAGAACGCCGGTACTGATTCGGGGATGCTGGTAAGTGTCTGGGGTCACGGCTAGCGGTGTCCTCAGATGCTTCGGACCATGGCCGGATCTAAGGGGAGCAGTTAAGCAGCGGGGGTCCCGCGGTGGGTCCCTGCTGAGAACATGGTCCACAGTCCCCAGGCAGGGGGCTCCCTGGGGACTGGCTGCAGCGTGGAGCCAGGTACTAACCTGCGCTTCCACTATCCCCCTGGGACAGCGGGCCGCAGCTGAGCGGCAAGCGCTGCGGCGTCCCAGGGGTTATTTGCATGCCAGGGGAGCGCGCCTTCCCTGTATACAGCCGGCGCCTCCCCCGCTGCACACAGCCCTCTCTGCGTTGCCGATTGGTCCTGTGGCAGCGCTCCTCCCCCAGGCCGGCCTCCTCTCTGCTCCTCGGTGGCCATCTTTGCATGGTGAACCCTGCTGGAAGCTGCTGATCGGTGGCATCGCGGTCTGGGTCCCCCAGCATACCTCTCCTTCGCTTGGTCAGGTCTGTGTATGCAGCGCTGTGTCCTACCAGACTCTGTGTCTGTGTAGTTGAGAAACAGCGCTGATAGTGCAGGGATTAATTTGTTCTGCATCATATGTGACTTCTGCTAGCGTCTGCTGCCTGTACTTTCACTTTCTACTGTCAGCCATTTTTCTGTCCCTGCTATTACTCTGCTAAAGCCCTTGCGGGGCGGTGATTGCAGGGTGTTTCTCCCACTATACTAACGAGTATCAGTGAGAAGGGTCACATACTTCCCATCATGTCTGAGAGTGAATTTCCTCTCCAGCTTATGTGTACTAAGTGCAATGTACCAATAGCGGAGGGGGAGGGTAACGCGGAGGGGCTATGTCGGCAGTGTTATTTATTGGCACGGTCAATTACTGTCATGGCTCCGGTACAGGAGCCTCCCTGGGCTTGTTTCGCTAAGGCGCTTACAACCTTAGTGGGCCAGTTAGCTCCGCCACCTGCGTTTTCCCAGATGGGATTGTCCCAGCAGTCAGTGGTGTCGTCACCCATGCAGGGTTTCCCGAGACAACTGATGGTACCCCACAGTCTCCCTATTTCCCCTCCCCAGGTTTCACAGGAGCCTGCGTGGGTTAATTCTCTGACATCTTCAGTACAGCATTTGTCGGATGTTTTACAAGGGGAGTCTGTGTTGCGGCCTGTGGCGTCTCTGTCTGCTCCTTATGAGGATGACGACGTGACGTCCGATGATGGGGAGATTCTGGATCTATCTGACCAGGAACCTCACCTTACTAAAGAGTCGGACACTAAGTCAAAGGTATATATTCCTGGCCTTATTTGGGCAGTCCGCACGGCTTTAGTTATTGAGGATGATGATCCTCCGGTGTCTAAATCCAAATATGCCTTTTTCAAGGATATTAAGGGTGACGACACAGTGTTTCCTCTTTCTGGTCAGTTAGTAGACCATTTAGAGGAAACATCCCGGAAAATGGTATCAGCCTCAGAGGCACTTAGCTGTGGCTTATCCGTTTGCTGACAATTATTTTTCTAAGTGGGAATCCCCTCCGCAGGTGGATTCCCATGTGACACGCCTAGTCAGAAGTGCCACTTTGCCCATGCCTTCCATGTCCTCCTTGAAGGATGCTACGGACCGCAAGGTGGAAATCTGCCTAAAGTCCATTTATTCCCTTGCGGGGGGGGCGTCCAGACCGGCTATGGCCGTGTGTTGGGTAGCCAGAGCTATGGAGCGCTGGGCTGATAGTTTGGAGGCGTCTTTGGACTCTGACTGTACGGCTGAACAGGCCGAGTTGGTGGGCAATCTCCGAGACTCGGCCACTTACATCAATGAAGCGGCCTTGGATATCAGTATCCTCACCTCTAGGATTTCTTCTGCAGCTGTTGCTGCTCTTCGCACCTTATGGTTGCGATCTTGGAAAGCGGACGCTGATTCCAAAAAGGGCTTAGAAGGTTTGCCTTCTAATGGAGAAGTCCTATTTGGTCCGGATCTGGACAGAATTGTAGCTACGCTGGCAGCAGCCAAATCTGCATGTCTCCCGTCTGCTGCGGTCCTTTCAAGTTCTGGTACGTTGTCCTTTCGGTCCTTACAGGGCCCAGGGTAGGCCTAAAGCAAAGTCTTTTCCCCGACAGGCTGGGCCCAAAAAATTGGCCAAGCCCAGGAAACAGGCCTGGAGTACCAGACGTCCGGCCCCTAAGTCAGATTACAAGCCTGCGGCCTGACGGTCTGGGCCTCCCTTTGGGGGATCCCAAAGTGGGAGGCCATCGGCTTCAGTTCGCCCAGTGTTGGTCGATAACTACGACGGACACCTGGGTTCACGAGGTGGTTTCTCACGGGTATGCCCTCTCCTTTCGGCACAGGCCTCCATCCCGGTTCTTCACCACAGGCCTTCCACTAGACCGGACCAAAGCCTTGGAATTGCGGAAGGTTTTGCACACTGCGCTCCAGGCTGGAGTTATAGTGCCTGTTCCATTCTCCCAGAGGGGCCAGGGTTTCTATTCCAATCTGTTTTTGGTGCAAAAACCCAATGGGTCTTACCGTCCAATACTCAACCTCAAGGCCCTCAACAAGTCCTTGAGGGTGCCTCGGTTTCGGATGGAGACCCTTCGGTCCATTATTTTGATGCTGGAACCTGGGGATTACATGGTGTCATTGGACATTCAGGACGCTTACCTGCATGTCCCTATTCTTTTGCGCCATCAGCAATACCTCAGGTTTGCAATCCGCAACGCACATTTCCAGTTCCGGGCGCTGCCTTTTGGACTGGCGACTGCTCCACGAGTGTTCACCAAGGTCATGGCGGTCGTGGCGGCTCACCTGCGGAAGCAGGGAGTCCGAATGTTACCATATCTGGATGACCTTGTGTTGTTGGCAGGGTCTCCAGAGCTCCTTCTACGCCATCTGGACCTGACGATTGCAGTGCTGCAGCGTCACGGCTGGTTGATAAACTGGCAAAAGTACATCCTGACCCCGTCTCAGAGGATCCTGCACCTCGGGGCTTTGTTGGACTCCAGGCAGCAGCGGATCTTTGTGACGGAGGAAAAGATCTCTGCTTTGCAGTTGAGGGTGCGCAGTTGTCTGCAGTGTCGCCGAGTGTCTGTGCATGGTGTCAGTATTCGACATGGTGGAATATGCCCAGTTTCACTCCAGACCTCTGCAGCAATTGATCCTGTCCAAATGGAATGGACTGCCTCAGAGTCTAAAGTCCCAGACGATGGTGCTCACTCCGGGGGTTCACCTGTCTCTAGCCTGGTGGTTGCAGACGACCCACCTCAACAAGGGTCGCCCATTTTGGGTGGCGAACTGGGTCCTGTTAACAACGGACGCCAGTCTCCGGGGCTGGGGAGCGGTCACGGGTCCACACTTGTTCCAGGGCAGGTGGACTCAAGCAGAAAAGGAGCTTCCAATAAACATCTTGGAACTCCGCGCGGTGTTCAATGCTCTCCAGCAGGCACATCGGGTTCTCCAAGGTCCCCCCGTGCAGGTCCAGTCGGACAGCGCCACCACCGTGGCCTACATAAATCGACAAGGAGGAACACGAAGTCAGGCGGCACTCGCAGAAGTGTCCCGCATCCTGGTCTGGGCGGAGCACAATCTCCCAGCTCTATCAGCGGTGTTCATCCCGGGAGTCCTCAACTGGGAAGTGGATTTTCTCAGCCGGCAGGACATGCATCCGGGAGAATGGTCTTTGCACCAGGACGTCTTTCAACTTCTGGTGGACAGTTGGGGTCTCCCAGAGATGGACCTCATGGCGTCCCGGCACAACAACAAGTTGCCGGTGTACGGGTCTCGAACAAGAGACGAAAGGGCGTCTCTGGTGGATGCTCTGTCCGTCCAGTGGACGTTCCAGTTTGCCTACCTCTTTCCTCCGTTTTCCCTTCTTCCGCGGGTAATCCGGAAATTCAAACAGGAAGGAGGTACGCTCCTGTTGATAGCTCCCGAGTGGCCCAGGCAGCACTGGTTCTCGGACCTCCAGACTCTGTCAGTGGACTTTCCTCTGCGTTTACCACTGCGGCCGGATCTGCTGTCACAGGGTCCTTGTGTTCACCGGGACCTGGCTCGGCTGTCTTTGACGGCGTGGCTGTTGAGACGGCCATGTTAAGGTCCAGGGGGTTTTCCGGCTCTGTGGTGCAAACCATGCTAAGAGCTCGGAAACCATCCTCTGCAAGAATATACCATCGTGTGTGGCATCCGTTCTTCCAGTGGTGTCGACCTAGAGGTTATGCCCCTCGGGAGTTCCGCCTTTCTAGAGTGTTGGCTTTCCTACAGGCTGCCCTAGACCATGGGCTTCGCCTTGCTTCCCTGAAGGTGCAGGTCAGTCTGGTTCCATCGTAGGATTGCTGCGCTCCCTGATGTGCGCACCTTTATGCAAGGTGTTCTTCGCATTCAGCCACCTTTTGTTCCATCGGTGGCTCCTTGGGATTTGGCTGTGGTCCTGAGAGCTCTCCAGGGACCGCCGTTCGAACCACTGGGCTCAGTGGACCTTAAATGGCTTACAGCTAAAACAATATTCCTTCTGGCCATTGCTTCAGCCAGACGTGTTTCTGAGTTTGGGGCTCTCTCCTGTAGACCCCCTTTTCTGATTTTTCATAGGAACAGGGCGGTGCTGCGCACTCGATCTGGATAACTTCCTAAAGTGGTTTAAAGTTTCCACATCAACGAGGACATCGTTGTGCCGGCTTTTAATTCACCTGATCTTTCAGTGGGTGAGGCCACTTTGGATGTTGTGCGGGCCTTAAGGATTTATGTTGACCGCACTTCTTCTTATAGGAAGTTTGATGCCTTGTTTGTCCTCTATGGCTTCCGTAAAAAGGGTTGGCCTGCTTCAAAGCAAACTTTGGCAGGTTGGATTCGTATGGCAATTTCTGAAGCTTATCTTCATGAAGGCCTTCCGGTTCCATCCTCTGTGAGGGCTCATTCCACTAGGTCTGTGGGTCCTTCATGGGCAGCTCGACATGGTGCCTCTGCAGTCCAGATCTGCAAGGCTGCCACGTGGTCCTCTGTTCATACCTTTGTGAGATATTACGCTTTTGACACCTTTGCCTCTCAGGATGCTTCCTTCGGGCGGCGGATTTTCCTTTCAGCACAGGAGCGTCCCCACCCTTAAAGGATACTGCTTTGGGAAATCCCCAAGGTATTCTGTGGATACCCTATGGACCCTGATGTAGAAAATATGAGATATGGTAAGAACTTACCTTTGTTATCTCTATTTCTACGAAGTCCATAGGGTTCCACTGGACTCCCGCCCTGTCGCACCTGTGCTGCAGATGGGCTTTACTCTGGTCACCGGTTTTTCCGTCTCTCTCTGGTGAGAATGTGATTCTTGTGTGTGTCCCGATCTTTCTTGTCTCTCTTCCTTCTCCTCCTACAGCCTATGGCTTGGTAGGTAACTGAGATGCCTTGGCTCGGGGGCGAGGTATAGGAGGGGGACCCTGATGCATCCTGGGAGGCTGAAAAGTTAACTCCATGGTGCCGATGCCTGACGTCATTACCTATACCCCAAGGTATCCTGTGGAACCCTATGGACTTCGTAGTAATAGAGATAACAAAGGTAAGTTCTTACCATATCTCATATTTTTTATCAGCAATGCAAGATGGCATGGGTCTTGTATTTACAAAATGGAGCTTTTGGGTCTTTTATGTCTGATTTAGTTTTATTCAAAAGTCCTTTAAAGGTGACTTCTTTTTATTTAATATTTTGGAGATGTAGTTTTGCAGCTGTAAACTTTTTTAACCAACCCTTCTCACTATGGTGCTTAGTGAGAGGTAGACCAACATATGTAGCACTAGTTGTGCTCTGCTAGTTTGTTTTATTCCTGATCACCTTTCAGTAGCTATTCCCCCTCACCCCTACAACTGTATATTCCAGTTTACTAGGTAACAATGTAGCCAACACCCGTATGATAGATTTGGTTTTTAGTATCCCCTCTTGAGAGAGTGTGTGTGTGTGTGTGTGTGTGTGTGTGTGTGTGTGTGTGTGTGTGTGTGTGTGTGTGTGTGTGTGTGTATTCTTAGGTGGCTTCTGCAACTGTGTGGAGATTTTTTAAATGTGGAATAAGCTGGGTATTTGTTGCAAGAGGTTTAGATTGTGAGAGCATGTGTTTTTATTATTAGCCCACAAACGGAGGCAGACAGAATAACCTTGTCAGTCAGCATTTCCTCTCTCTGTCCCTCCTCTGGTCCACGACTTCCAGCCAGTCATAGCAATCTCAAAGGACACTTAATACTCGCCTCACATATCCTATCATTATATTAATCGCTGATACAGTTCTGATGGCCGATTAATGGCTGAATATTTATTAACATTTATATAGCACCTGAATATGTTCCTGCTCCAGTCTACACCAATTTGTCACTTGCTAATTAACCTACTACTATTTCTTATTGAGTGTGGGCGGAAACTGGGGCACTGGAAGAAATCCACAAAAACTTGGGGAAACCATAGAAACACCACAAAGATCTTCATGACCCCAATGCTATGCACAGTGCTGCCCTATGATTGTCTTGCTTGAGAAGCCATGATTGATCGCTATGTTAATATGAATTGCACTTCTCTTTCAGGACACAGATTTGGTTCCTAGTGATATTGCTGCCGGGCTGACTCTCCTTCACCAGGAACAGGATAAAGTAGAGCTGAGTCGGGATCCGGATGAAGTTGTGTCCCAGTTGCCACAACATTCTACAGTAAGTAATTGTTACTTGCTAGCTGAGGCCATGTAACACACAGTGCGGATTGGGGGGGTTATCTGTTTCGTACCACTGTTGGACCAATTGAAATGGGTGTTTCCAAAATGTTCCAATGTCTGAATATAGAAAAGGACTTAGGGATCAATCCTATTCCAAGCGATGATCACGCCAGTGTGAGCCATCGTGGCAGTGGGCGCACTTTACAGCAGCCCGGCTTTGCCAAATTTGGCGAATTCAGGGTCGAGTCGGGCTGCGAAGGGTGTGATTTGCCGGTCCTATGTCGGTGTTTTAACGCTGTTGCTATGGCACATCGCATGGAATAGGATTGACCCCTTAGTCTCCTGTTTTGTGTTGCTGTGTGTACCACAATGAGCATGGAGGAAATGTGTTATGTTATCAGGAAGTGTAAGGCCCATGGCATTGTAACCAGCTTGAAAACTTGAGCAACGATTGGACTGCAGGATTATTCTGATGGTGGAGAAAGCACCGTGATCATCTGCCAAACAGATAAAACGGATAAAAGCTGACCTTCAGACATAAGTTTCAGTGGCCAGCTCAATGATAGGTTATATGGTATAAGGCCCAGTAGGGTCCCACTTCTGTGGGAGTGACATAAGAAAGCCTGAATAAAGTTTGCCAAAAACACATTTGAACATGCCAAAATTCTTCAAATCGCTAGAGAGAGGTGCATGATGCTCGTCCATGGCTATAGGGATAGAGTTATTTTAACTATGGACAATGCTACCAAATATTAAGTCTACTGTGTCCATTATTTTTTTTCAATGCTATTTCTTTTTTTTTATGATTTTGAAATGATTATTAGTATTAAATTTAAAAAAAAATCCAAAAGTTCTGTAATAACAGAATTGCGGAGACCAAATACTGTAGTTAGTTTCAACTTATGCTTTAGAAATTTTGAGTTATTTAACTGTGTAACAAAAATGCTAATTTACGGGACGTAATGAGGTCCCGCACCATGTGTACATTTTAATTATATCAGAAGTGTTTTTGTTTGTATTTTTTTGTTTGTAAAAGGCTAAACGGATTTTTACAGCTTTGCATAAAATTGCGAGATGGTTTGTGTCTCTTTAATTGTAATTATTATTTTATTTAAGTTTTATATCTGTTAGCATTTGCAGGCATAGCAGCTGCTGACGTTCTAAGATCTGTTGTTTCAGAGAGAGGATCTGGACGTGGAGTTGGATAAGGCCGCCCACTACATGCAGTTTGCAGCAGCTGCCTATGGGTGGCCCCTCTATGTATACAGCAACCCCCTCACCGGACTGTGCAAGCTGTGTGGAGAATGGTGAGTGGTCTTCCCTCTTATTCTAACCACAATTGGGACAGCTGTGTCACACAGTGATGTCTCCTGTGTATGCTCTCCTCAGTGTGTGAGCATCTAAACAGAGGTTATAAAATCTACTCAAAATATTTTTAGGATTTTGTAAGGCGCAATGAAATATGGTCGTGCTATAAAAATATTATTTGATGTAATTACAAGAGAAAGTTTAGGGCTTACGAGGTAGGACATCTAACTAATGCCTAGGAGTTTATTTCTGTGTAGACATGGTTCCTCTTAACATGGCAGCCTTACCAGGTGTGCCAACCTGTATTTCTACTTCAGGGTCCATAGGGGTCCACAGGGTGACCTTGGGGTATAGCTGGATCCTGGATCCTCGGGCACCACGGAGTTAAAGCTTTTAGCTGCTCCCAGGATGCACTTGGGTCCAACCTCCCCTATACCCCGCCCCCGAGCCACAGGCACCTCAGTTTTAGATGGTGCCCGGCCGGAGTCGGGTCACCCTGCGGGGTGGGCTGCAGGAGCAGCCCCCTAAAGCTTTTAATTTTTTATTGAACTTAGTTAAATTTATTTATTTTTTACTATTAGTTTTTTCTCTAGAGCAGCAGCGCTGGGCTGTCTGTACAGACGCCCACGCTGCCGCTCCTTCTCCCTGCTGGCGCCGCGACGCCAGCACTGAACTGGGGATCGCGGCGGGGGAAGCCACAGTCTGTACTAGCCGGACTCTGGCTTCCCCCGGGACTGCTGCCGGAAGACGCCGGGGAGATCAGGTAAGCCGCGCACCGCTGATTAGCGGCGGTGCGCGGGTTCCTTGTAAATGCAGTCCCATGCCCCCGGTCTAGGGGACAGACCGGGGGCGCTAGCGGTGGCGGCGGGCCCCCCCTCCAGCGGAGGCATACCCCGCCAGACCACTAGACCACCAGGGTTAATATCGCGGCAAGCGGGATGCCGGCAACCCGGGGGTTAATATGCTAGCCAGGGGAGGAAGCCTTCCCTGTCTAGCGGCTCCTCCCCTCAGCTCAGCGCGCCTTTCAGCTCGGAGTCTGGCGTCGCTGAGCTGCAGATACTCGGCCACTCCTCCTCTGAGGTCTCCAGCGGCCATTTTCTGACTGGCAGCGTGGATACTCTCAGGGAGCACGCGGACCGGTCCCCCTGTGTACCTCTCCCCTGCAGAAGGACAGTGTACACAGCACTATAGCCCTCCCAGACACTGAATCTGGGAGGTTGATTGTAGTGGAAAGGTGCAGTGAGTATATCTTCCTGCATGGTATGTGACTTTTGCTAGTGCTGCCTGTCTGTGTCTTTTTTCTACTTACTGTCAGCCTGTACCTATCCCTTTCCTTCTCCTACAAGCCCTACAGGTGTGCGGGGGAAGGGTGTTTCTACTGACCTCACCTATATAGATCACGTATTTGTGAGGTCCGTCACATACAGTTGTGTGCTACACAGTACCATATTGTGGGCTGTTGTTCAGCACATTGGTGAGTGCGCACGTTTTCTTCCTAAGTCATGTCTGAGGAGGAGATTGAGCACTCCGGGGCTCCAGCATTGTTCTCCTGCAGGCGCTGTTCTGCAGGAGTGGATAGGGAGGATTTGTCACAGGACGGCCTGTGCGGACGGTGCCAGGCGGTCCCTGGTACGTCTAAACCTCCCATTTCGCAGGAGCCACCATGGGCGATGTTTTCCCAGGTGCTGGTGTCCATCGCGGACCGTCTGTCGGTCCCGACTGCCGCCCCTACTAGGGCGTTGCCCCAGCCTGCCATCCCCCATTCCCCGGGTGTCCCACAATTATTGCAGACTCCCCCGGGGTCTCAGCCTGTTGGTCCCTATGCGGGGTTGCCAATGTATATTCAGTCCACCCCTGTGGCACAGCTGGCTGTGGTGCCGTTTCAGGCTCCTGTGACAGCTCCTCCACCCTGGGTGGATGCGCTTTCCCACACTGTCCAAGATTTGGCGGCAGCATCTTCGGCTTTTCAGTCGATGTTGCGCAGTGACGTGCCCTCCAGGGCGTCTAAACGCTCAGTCATGGCACAGGCTGCGCATCTTTCGGATTCTGAGGGGTTCTCGGATGATGGTGAGGTACAGGATGACTCAGCCTCAGATGCCTCAGTCCAGGAGGTAGACACTAAGTCTTCCATCAATGTGCGGGCTCTGGTTAAGGCGGTGCGGGCTATTCTTCTGATTGAGGATGAGGCACCCGCTCCCAAGTCAAGGTATCCTAGTTTTAAAAAAGCTAAGGTTACTTCTACAGCGTTCCCCTTGTCTGATCAGTTGACTGATCACATGGCGGTGGCCTGGCAGACGCCCAGTAAGCGTTTCCTGCCACAGAAACGCTTGGCGTCCAATTATCCATTCCCGGAAGCGCATTGTAAGAAATGGGAAACTCCGCCTGCAGTCGATTCCCATGTAACACGCCTCATCAGGAGTGCTACTTTGCCATTGCCGTCTATATCCTCGCTGAAGGATCCTACGGACAGGAAGGTGGAGACTTGTCTAAAGTCTATTTATTCTCTCTCAGGGGCTGTAGCCCGGCCGTCCATGGCCATCTCCTGGGTGGCCAAGGCCATTGAGGGGTGGGCCAACGCCTTGGAGGACACGTTTACGGATGAATCTCCGGACGTCCAGGGGGCGTTGTTAGGACAGATGAGAGATGCCGCCTCCTACATTGGAGAAGCATCTTTGGATGCTAGCCTGTTGACCTCTAGGGTTTCGGCGGCAGCAGTGTATGCTCGTAGATCCTTGTGGTTGCGGTCTTGGAGAGCAGACGCGGATTCAAAGAAAGGCTTGGAGGCCTTACCTTTTAATGGGGAATTACTATTTGGTCCGGACCTGGACAAAATAGTAGATACCCTGGCAAAATCCAAGTCAGCCTTCCTCCCTTCAGCTACTACACCTGCTAAGGTCCGGAGCTCGGCGTTTCGTTCCTTTCGGGTTCAGGGCAAGGCAAAGGGTCAGTCCTTCCCGAGGCAGTCCGCACCCAAGACCGCCACAAAGCCAAAGAAGCAAGCCTGGAGTGCTAGGCGCCCTTCTTCCAAGCCAGAAGATAAGCCTTCTGCGTGATGGGACGGGCCTCCCTCTGGGGGACCCCAGAGTGGGAGGCCGACTTCTTCAATTCGCCCAGTGCTGGCACAATACCACCACGGATGCCTGGGTGCGAGAAGTGGTCTCCCAGGGGTACGCCCTGTCTTTTCGGCACAGGCCGCCTTGCCAGTTTTTTTGCACAAGTCCTTCTCAGGACAAAACCAAGGCCTTGCAGGTTCAGGAAGCCATAGAGGCCTTGCTGACGGCGGGGGTCATTATACCCGTACCACAGTCTCAACGTGGGATGGGGTATTACTCTACGCTGTTTCTGGTGCAGAAACCCAATGGCTCTCATCGCCCCATCCTCAATTTGAAGTCCCTGAACAGGTTTCTCAGGGTTCCCAAATTCAGGATGGAAACTTTGCGTTCCATCATACTGGCGATGGAACCGGGGGATTATATGGTCTCCCTGGATATCCAGGACGCCTACCTCCATGTGCCTATAGCAACATCGCACCAAAGGTTTCTGCGGTTTGCTATTCTCCACAACCACTACCAATTCAGGGCTCTACCCTTTGGTCTCTCCACGGCACCAAGGGTATTTACCAAGGTGATGGCGGTCATGGCGGCTCACCTTCGGAGCCAGGGGATACGGTTGCTACCGTATCTAGACGACCTCCTCTTGCTGGCAAGCTCCCCGGAGGTACTGATCCAGCATCTCCACCTGACGGTCGCTTGTCTACAGGCGCACGGCTGGTTGATCAACTGGAAGAAATCCTCCCTCATCCCATCACAACGGATGGTTCATTTGGGGGCCCTGCTGGACTCTCGTCAGCAACGGATTTTTCTGACTCCAGAGAAGGTCTCCTCCTTACAGCTGCGGATTCACAGTTGTCTGAGCAGTGGCAGAGTGTCGGTGCACTCAGCGATGAGAGTTTTGGGGTCCATGGTGTCGGCATTCGACATGGTGGAGTTTGCCCAGTTCCATTCCAGGCCCCTGCAGGGGCTGATTCTTTCAGAATGGAACGGATTGCCACACAGGATCCGCTCTCAGATGCTGGTGTTGTCCTCGGAGGTGCGTCTGTCCCTAGCCTGGTGGCTGCAGACAGCGCATCTCCTGGAGGGGCGCCCCTTTTGGATCCCGGAATGGGTTCTGCTCACGACAGATGCCAGTCTCCGGGGTTGGGGGGCGGTGACAGGCTCCTTGTCACTTCAGGGTCGTTGGTCGGCGGAGGAAGCGATTCTTCCCATCAACATCCTGGAACTGCGGGCAGTATACAGAGCCCTGCAGTCGTCCGGCACCGCTCTTCACGGAAGGGCCGTTCAGGTGCAGTCAGACAACGCCACCACGGTGGCGTACATCAATCACCAGGGAGGGACTCGCAGTCGAGCTGCGATGTCGGAGGTGTCCCGCGTCCTGGCTTGGGCGGAGCGCTATCTTCCAGCTCTCTCGGCAGTTTTCATCCCAGGAGTCCTCAATTGGGAGGCAGACTTCCTCAGCCGTTACGATGTGCATCCCGGGGAATGGTCGCTTCATCCAGAGGTATTCCAACTACTCGTGGACAAGTGGGGGCTGCCAGAGCTGGACCTGATGGCGTCCCGTTACAATCACAAGCTGCCTGTGTACGGGTCAAGGACAAGGGACGCAGGCGCAAGTCTGATAGACGCGCTGTCGGTGAAATGGCTGTTTCAACTGGCTTACTTGTTCCCTCCGATATCTCTGCTGCCTCGGGTCCTGCGCAAGTTCAAACAGGACGGAGGCACACTGATCCTGGTGGCCCCAGCGTGGCCCAGAAGGCCGTGGTACTCCGATCTGCGGAGCCTGTCCATCGACGCTCCGTACCTCCTACCTCAACGGCGGGACCTGTTGTCTCAGGGGCCCTGTCTTCACCCGGATCTGGGTCGACTATCTTTGACGGCGTGGCTCTTGAGACAGCCGTCCTGAGGTCTCGGGGCTTTTCTAGCTCCGTTATTACCACCATGCTGAGGGCGCGCAAGCCTACTTCCGCGAGGATCTATCACAGAGTGTGGCACACTTACTTTCAGTGGTGCGAGGCCAGAAACTATGATCCCCAGGTGTTCCGAGTTTCGCGTATTCTGGCTTTCCTTCAGTCCGGTTTGGACTTAGGATTACGTCTTTCTTCACTGAAGGTACACGTGTCTGGTCTGTCGGTGTGGTTCCAGCGCAGGATCGCTGCTATGCCGGACGTACACACCTTTTTCCAGGGTGTTTTGAGAATCCAGCCTCCCTTTGTGCCACCTGTGGCCCCGTGGGATTTGGCGGTGGTTCTTAGGGCCTTACAGGGTCCTCCTTTTGAGCCCTTGGAGTCAGTGGAGCTCAAGTGGCTAACTTTTAAAACTGTTTTCCTCTTGGCAATTGCTTCTGCCAGGAGGGTTTCAGATTTGGGGGCGCTTTCTTGTCGTCCCCCTTTTCTGATTTTTCATCAGGACAGAGCGGTGCTTCGCACTCGTCCTGATTTCCTGCCTAAGGTGGTTTCCAGGTTCCACATTAATCAGGAAATTGTTGTACCAGCCTTTCAGTCACCTGATCTTTCGGCTGGGGAGACTTCCTTAGACGTTGTAAGGGCACTCCAGGTTTATGTGGACCGGACTAGTTCTGTGAGGAAGTCGGATTCTTTGTTTATCCTCTTTGGTTTTCACAAGAGGGGTTGGCCTGCCAACAAACAGACTCTAGCCCGTTGGCTTCGTTCTGTTATTATTGAGGCTTATATGCAGGAGGGTTTAGCTGTTCCAGCCTCTGTTAAGGCTCATTCCACTCGGTCCGTGGGCCCTTCTTGGGCTGCTAGCCGTGGCGCCTCTGCTGTTCAGCTCTGTAAGGCGGCCACCTGGTCTTCCATTCAGACCTTTTTGAGGTTCTATGCGTTTGACACCTTTGCCTCTCAGGATGCATCCTTTGGGCGCCGGGTTCTCCTATCAGCACAGGAGCGTCCCCGCCCTTAGTTGGACTGCTTTGGGACATCCCCAAGGTCACCCTGTGGACCCCTATGGACCCTGAAGTAGAAAACAAGAGATATGGTAAGAACTTACCTTTGTTATCTCTGTTTCTACGAAGTCCATAGGGTCCACAGGGCACCCGCCCTGACGCACCTGGCTTCATAAGGGCTCTGTGACTGGTCACCGGTTTTCCGTCTCCCATTTCTGTGAGTATGGTTCTTGTGTGTTCCAGTCTTCCTTCTCTCTGTTTCGTCTCCTCCTCCGGCCTGGGCTGCTTACCAACTGAGGTGCCTGTGGCTCGGGGGCGGGGTATAGGGGAGGTTGGACCCAAGTGCATCCTGGGAGCAGCTAAAAGCTTTAACTCCGTGGTGCCCGAGGATCCAGGATCCAGCTATACCCCAAGGTCACCCTGTGGACCCTATGGACTTCGTAGAAACAGAGATAACAAAGGTAAGTTCTTACCATATCTCTTGTTTTCCCACTTGTCTAGCAACTTGATTGGAGCAATTTGTGGGCACATTTATAGAACCTGAAACTACCATTTTCAAAAATGTTAGAGCAAAAACATTTATTTTGAAAGTGCTTTAGTTAGACAAAAGGAGACATATTTTTCTTTGCCTGTACTTATTGCACTGATCTTTATGTCTTTTTGATTCTTCTCTTCAGTTGCCACAACAGGAGGGCCCAGCAGGATATTGTAGGTGGCGACCACCTCAACTGCCACTTTGGCTCCATCTTGCAAACCACAGGGCTCCAGTACCGAGATTTCATCCACATCACCTTTCATAACAAGGTGGGGCAGTAACCGGGGGCATTGCTTCATCACCGCATAAGATGTATTTCCGGGATTCTTCCAATAAAATTTTATCTGAATTAATTTATTTTTCAGATCTATGAAATACCGTTTTTTGTAGCACTTGATCACAAGACGGAAGCCATCTTGGTAGCGGTCAGAGGAACATTGTCTCTTGAGGTACCTACACTGACTAATATGTAGTCTCTTATGTAATGCTCTAAGGGAAAACCTCATTTACTCACACAATTTTTCATTCATCTGCATGGGAGCCCACTACGTCCCAGCCAGCTAGCCCTGTATTGTAGGTTATACCAGCCTTCCCCATGCCGTTATTTAGTTGCCCTGATTTTCATATGATTGTTCATATGTACTTTTATATGTCTTTGGTGTCACTATGATAAAGTGCTACAATAGAACACACAGGGGACCTCCACTGTCTTGCTGTATTTATCAAGGGCTGTCCTCCTGTAGTCCTTTGGTCACTGCTTCACCCTCATTCAGTATATGTAATAGAACTCTTACTATTACAGAATTCTTCCTGGCGTCTAACTACTATTATTTGTCCTCTGTGCAGGATGTACTAACGGACCTCTCGGCAGATTGTGAGAACCTGCACATGGATGGGATGGATGGAGATTGCTTTTCCCATAAGGTAATGTATCTGTTCATACAATGATAGGACCCCAGGCCATACCTGTCACACTAGTAGCTTGGCTTTCAGAGAAATGTAGCCCCTTTGGCCAAATTGATTTATCTAGTCTTGTAATTGATACAGATGATGAACAGTGAACGGCTCTATGTCAATATACTGACACATAGTTAAGCTAAATATTGTGGTCAGGCTTCCAAAAATGGCTATTTTCAGAGAATTGCCAAATTATTATATCATTGGTAATACAGAAGTGGGTTAGCGCTAATGAGATATATGTGTAGAATTACTAGCAGCTTCACCAAAGAGGTAACCCAACTTCATAGATGCAATGAACGAGAGACCGGTCTAAAGCGCTCTGGGGTACTGGAATAAGTGAGAGAAATAATTTTAACCGAAACTCGCACTGTACATTAGTATGAAAATCTCATCAATAATCAGAAATAATGCATATGGAGGTAAACGTGCGATTGCAGTCTGTGTGCCTTCAACAGGTAAATGACACATCTGATAAGGTCCCAATGTTGTTGACTGCAATTGTGACCAACCCTAGGGGATGATAGGCTTAGGACAGGTACCGTCTATGGACTCAAGTCTGGCGGTAGGGTGTCCTTAAATGGTTGCTCGTTGGCATATGGTGACTCTGCATGCAATAACTGTAGGCAGGGTGTCCAGCAAAAGTCAATTGGATTGTCATTATATAATGTCCCAATATTATATCATTGGAGCTGTTTAACAAGGTGGTATTGTAGCAAATATCAGAAAAGAATATATAAAAATGTCAAAGACCGTCAATACTTTATGGGAAGAGAGAGATCCCCTTCGTTTCTGTACGATGACGTCATCTGCCAGTGTTCAACATCTTTCCCTGCCATCCAAGTGGGCATACAGGGGGAATGTATTCTTCCGGCGAGCGAAGCGAGCCGCAGTGTAGAGAGCGTAGCAAGCTCGCAAGGGGCCAAGTTTCTTATTTTCGTGGAAAGTGTGTGCAGAAACCTCCACTTCCACCCTCACTCACGTCACTTCCAGGTGCAGCTAGTGAAGGGGATTTATACTCTTCCAATACGTTATAGCCACTGTATATTTGTAATTATTGTAGAAGTATAGAGACTTATCGCGCTCACCCCTATATGTAATCTGCGTATGCGTGGGTAGGGAAGGTCTAAGTCTAGTCTTAGTTAAATATGTTTTCTTAAACACAGTGTTGACCTTGGTACACAGACATCTAGAGGATGGGTATATACCACAGTTGCTGCTCATAAGTATCCAAGAAAAGTCTAATTCTAGTTTTGTTGTAAACATCAATGTAATGGTTAATCACAGTGTTAACCTCTATTAGACAATGAAACACAAAATTATATCATTTACAATGGTGAATTAATAATCACTGTATATATGTCACAATTCTGCATAGGTGGAGAGAGATACAATATTGGTACAGGCTTATACAGTATCAGTTAGCATGCAATTCATCAGTGAGGAGAAAAAGATAGGTGGATATACTGTCCCTTGAGTATCCAGATACAGTCCGTATAGGTGTAGCTTCAGTACAGTGTGTATGTACTATGGAAGTCTGTTAGCAGAGAGCGGCTTCCCAGTTGGGACTAATGATTGGAAGTGGGGATGCAAAGCGGCTTCAGTCAAACAATACCTAAGTCTTTTGATGTAGTGGTGCTAAGTCAGCGATTCTGTGCTGTGGCTGGAGCTGTTACCGGCTTCCCTTGCAGGGGATGCTTCAGACAGCGTACCTTGCTGGGGCGGACTCTATGGGCATTGACCTCTGTAGGGGGCCTGCTGGTCGGATCAGTGTTGCTGCAGGTTGCCCTGTTGGAGAGCTGACCGTGGGGGTCCTTTTCCTTCATCTCCCGCTGTTCAGCTTACTGTCTCCACTGGTGAGACCACCCCAGTCTCCTACTCACTTCCAGGTGGTGCTAGCTTTCTCCGGTCACGTGACATGGCTGTGGGAGGTTTAGCTGGAGGAGTTCTGTCACCGCAGAGAGTATTGGATGTGCAGTGCACCCAACGCATTTCACCCTATTGCCATTCCTCTGAGGGTGTGGCTAGATGGTGTATCTTGATTAGCTGGTTAATTGAGTTTGCTGGATACGTCCTTCATTTCTGGTTGGACCTTCTTGGTTGTAGAGTGTAACTGGTTTGGTGGAAGTATTTGTCATTCATTGTTCCAAAGTCTGGGTTAAGCCTTCTCTGGTCTGGGTGTAGTTCGGTGGCCATTTTGTGGAAGTCTGTGATAGGTCTCTTAACTTTCTCTGTACAGTTCTAGCATTTGAGTGTCCATCCTATAAGGGGTTAAATGGCCATCTTTGAAGGGCCTAACAGGATACTTGTAGTTGTATCATATACATTAGTGATACATTATATACATTGTTGAACAGATTACATTCTACCTATTTTACAGTGATCTGCATGAGCGTAGCGTTCTATAGTAGTAGGTTTATACAGAGAGTGTTGTGTATCTCTAGATTATAGCCCTCCATATAAAGAGTGGATACTAACTTATTACGTGATATTGCTGTAAGGACGCACAAAGGGGGGTGTTTCTCTGTATTTTGGGGGGGATATGGTAATATAGAATTTGACGGCAGATAAGAACCACTTGGCCCATCTAGTCTGCCCCGTTTTTAAACATATTGTTACCTCAACCCTTATTGATCCTTCCTTCCTCTGAAGGATATCCTTATGTCTATCCCATGCATGTTTAAATTGCTCTACTGTCTTAGCCTCTACCACCTCTGATGGGAGGCTATTCCACTTGTCCATTACCCTTTCTGTGAAGTAATTTCCCCTGAACCTACCACTCTCCAGTTTCAGAACATGTCCTCTTGTTCTAATACTTCTCTTTCTTTGAATAATGTCTCCTTCCTTTACCTTGTTAAAACCCCTTTATATATTTGAATGTATCTATCATGTCCCCCTTTCCCTTCTCTGCTCCAAACTATACATCTTAAGATCCTTTAGTCTTTCCTGGTACGTTTTGTGGTGTAGACGTTGCACCATTTTAGTTGCCCTTCTTTGTACAGTCTCTAATGTATTAATATCCTTCTGGAGATATGGCCTCCAGGACTGAACAAAGTATTTGAGATGAGGACGTACCAATGACCTATACAGTGGTATTATCACTTCATTCTTTCTGCTACTGATTCATCTCCCTATTTACTAGTTTCATCTTTTACATCTGGTGCTTTTTGGAAAATCACTTTGGGTGTTGGTGGAAGGATTTCTGCTAGGGTTTCATCCTGGAGTAGTTTGCTTGTTGGTTGTATTGAGTAATGAAACTTACACTGGTGTTAATATCTGCGGTTGCTTTTTTGAGGTTATATTGTAGAAGTGGTGTCCTCTCTCCTTGTCTAACCAATGCTCTTGCTATTGTTACTAAATCTCCGTTGTGTTATTTTGAGATAAACTGTGCTTGTAGGGTTTCTCCTTGTGTGCCGAAATCGCTTATTTTGGAACAGTTGCGTCTCAACCTTTTAAATTGTCCAAGTGGCACGTTCTGCAGCCAATTGGGGTGAATTCCGCTTGTTGCTAAGATAAAATGATTGACATCCGCTGTTTTGTGGAAGGTGTTAGTGTGAATGTGACCGTTTTCAATTAAAATGTTCAGATCAAGGAATTCCACTTTAGATTAACTGTAGTGTGCAGTAAATTTGAGGTTGTTGTTGATGTAGGAAAGAAATTGGTTGAGAGATTCTTAATTTCCAATCCAGATGAAGAATACGTTGTCTGTGAACCTCACCCAGAGGACGAGGTTTTTGCCAAGTTCGCTATGGGACCAGATGTAGTTGTTTTTCCATGTGCTCATAAAGAGATTTGTGTAACTTGGCGCAAACTTCGTCCCCATTGTTTTCACCCCTTATGCTTGTACATGTGCATGTCTTAAAAGGCTAACTGCAGTATGCCGCCACTTTTACCTGTGTTTTTTAATGGTTGTATGTGAAAAAATTTGCAATATGGTTTTACGCTATGAGATGCCTCTAATGTAATTAGACTAATGAGGTGAAGTCTGTCATTGGAGGTTAACTCTGAACCATTGGAGCAACGCCCTTATTCATTCTACTGGACAATGATTGATTTTCGTTTGTGTTATATACACCAGTGACATTGAGAGAGTCTAAAGTATTTATATTTTATTTTATTTAGCCTGGTGGAGAAGCTCTTATTTTAGCAGTTCACCATGTACTTAAGATTTCACATTCAGAGGGTGCGAACTCGCAGGATGTTTCTCTTTTCAGCAAGAAGAAGAGGTTGGCGGTTACTTTCCATACATCTCCTCATTTGGAAAGTCAGCTGCGGCAGCATGGAAGCACCCGGATAAGAAGTTTCAAATATCCAGGTGTTTCCTCTCCCTTTACCCTTGTTTGTCTGTGGACAGGGCTAAGTGGGAGACCTCACCCTCTGGATCCATCAGTATCTCTGTTATCCAAGAAGACAGCGCTTCCGGTTCCAGGGGCTACGTCTTTACGGAATAGCTTGAATAGGAAGTTGGAGAACACCCTAAAGTCCATCAACTTAGCAGCCGGTATATACCTTAGTTGGTGTTTGGGTTAATAAGGCTGTGGAAAAATGGATGGTACAACTGGTTGAAGGTCTTCAGTCAGATGTTCTGCGAAAGGGTTTAATTTCCCTGGCCAAACACATTAGGGAGTCGGCCATATACCTAGGGGATGCCTCCATGGATGTAGGTCAGGTTTGTTCTAAAGTCTCAGCCTAGGCTATTGCAGCCCACAGAGCTCTGTGGCTTCGTTCTTGGCTGGCCGACGCGGAGTCCAAACGGGCTGTGGAGGCCCTGCCGTACACCAGGGACGTCTTGTTTGGCCCGGAGCTGGACAAGTGGATTGCGTTGGCTATGGGAGGAAAAAGCCCGTTCCTTCCATCCACTTCTGCAGCTCCCCGATAGCCCTTTTCAGGGCCTTCTTTTCACTCCTTTCGAGCCAATACCCGGGTTTTGTGTCAACTTCAGGGGTGCAGCATTTGCGGCTCGTGGAGAAAAATCAAAAGGACGACAGTCGGGTTCTGCCAAGGTGGGTGCACGTCTCTTACGGCTCAAAGATGTTTGGTTTCAGACCTATTCAGACGTCTGGGTTCGAAATCTTGTGTTCCTCTGTTACAAGATTCAGTTTCTGTATCCTCCCCCAGTTCGGTTATTTACCACAGGTTTACCAGTTTCCCAACAGAAGCAGAGGGCCCTACAATAGGCAGTTTAATAACTTCTTGTGATTTTTCCGGTTACAGAAAATCGGCGCACTCATTCATGGCTTTTATTCATTTTGTTCCTTATTTTGAATATAAAATCCTTGAATGGTTATCTAACGTTACTCCATTTCAAGATGAAGTCCCTACATTCAGTGATTGCAGGTCTGGAGGCAGAGAAATCCAGGAATCTCATTACCGGTTCTGGGCCCTTCCTTTTGGACTGTCCTCTCCCAACAGGTATTCACCAAGGTGCTGCCAATCCTCGTCGGACATCTCCAGTCCCAGGGTGTGTCCATTGTGCCTTATCTGGACGACATTCTCATCAAGGACAGTCCTCGACAGTCCTTTCCTTGACACATCAGATGCTCATCTAGCACGGATGGCTTGTGAACTTCCAGAAATCCAACCTGTGCCAACCCAGCGTCTTCAGTTCCTAGGCATGATTATGGACACCTCGAGTCAGAGGATTTTTCTCCAGGACAATAATCGGGGAATTCAAGAACTGGTCAGGTTGGTTCTCAGGGCTCGATTCAGACCCACTCGCTAGATGCTTTCGCACGCAGCCAAAGTATGCAAATCCCGTGATCGCAAGGCATTAGCATGCCCACTATGTCTTAGCGGTGTGTATTTAGACGCCCACCAGCCTGTCATAAGACGTCCACTGTCCCACATCATCTCCAGGAAGTGTATGCAACAATCGGTACCATCGGAAGCGGACGCAGCACTTGTGGTCGACCATACCCTACTGCAAGCACTGTGCGTGCTTCAGTGTGTAAAACAACCATGTGACGTGTACTATGACGCTGCGTCTTAATTATGCACGCCTCTGAAACAGCGTTAAGACGCTCACACGCCTGCGCTCGCACCATCACACCCCCGTTTTCATCGACCATTCCCTGTCACCACCCATAAACTGCTTGTCCTGTCACTCATTCTAGCGAGCTGGCTATGCGCAGCGAGTGAACTCTTCCCGATTGCATGGACTAGTTTGCGCACTGCGATGAAATGCGCACATTGCGAAACATCGATCGCTACGTGGGAACGCAGCCTAGCGAGCAGGTCTGAATCGGGCCCTGAGGCCAACAAAGGTACCTGTTCACCTATGCATCCATCTGCTGGGCAAGATGGTGGCCTCCTTCGATGCTGTTCAGTTCGGCAGGTTCCATTCCAGGCCTTTTCAGTTGGACCTACTATACCAATGGTCAGGGTCACATCTCCAGCTTCACCGGCTGGTTCATCTGTCCCCCAGGACTCCCTTATCTCTTCTCCGGTGGCTGCAGGCCAACCATATCTCAGCATGTCGTCGATTCAGCATTTAGGATTGGACTCTCCTAACAACCAGCTTACGCGGATGGGGAGCGGTGGTCCGTCAGGTCCGGTTTCAGGGTGTCTGGTCGCAGCAGGAGTCTCTTCTTCCAATCTGTGTTCGAGCCCAGGGCCATTTACATGGCCCTGCTTGCGGCTGCTCATCTGCTGGAGGGTTTACCAATCCAGGTATCTGACAACGCCATGGCTGTGGCATATATAAATCAGAAATGGGGAACCCACAGCCATGCGGGAAGCAAGTCGCATTCTGAGGTGGGCAGAACTTCACGCAGTGGCCATCTCCGCCGTGTCAGGATCTCCACCATGGAGAGTGGGGTCTTCATTAGGAGGTGTTCCAGTTGATAGTCCATCGATGGGTACTACTACAAATAGATCTAATGGCCTGTCGCCGGTACTACCAGTTACAACGTTATTGCTCCAGGACGCGGGACACGTCGGCAGAGGCGATGGATGCTCTAGCTGTTCCATGACGGTACAGCTTTTTTTTACCTGTATCCTCCTTTTCCTCTGTTGCCACGAGTACTCAAACGCATCAAGCGTGGGTCTGTCACGGGCATCCTAGTAGCCCCGGACTGGCCTCGCTGGGCTTGGTACTTGGATTTGCCTACTCTAGCAGACGATCCGTGGCCGCTGCCGTTACGGTGGGATCTTTTTCAGCAGGGTCCTTTTGTGTACCCCGACTTACAGTGGCTGCTTTTGACGGCTTGGCTGTTGAAACCGCCATCCTAAGCAGACTGGGGATCCCGGGGGAGGTTGTTCCCACCATGCTTTGGCCCCGGAAGCCGGTGACTGCTTCATACTACCATCGTATATGGAAGTCTCATGTGATTTGGTGTGAGCGTCTGGGTTTCTCTGCCTCTTCTTTTTGTCTGTTCTGCCTTCTTCTTTTTTTGCAGGAGGGTTTGGAGGCCGGTCTGCGGTTTAATTTGCTAAAAGTCCAGCTCTCAGCCCTTTCCATCTCTTTCCAGAGACGATTGCCGTTACTTCCAGCGCTCCAGAACTTCTTGCAGGGCGTTCTTTGGGTCCAGACGCCATTTGTGCCTCCCACGGCCCAGTGGGATCTGAACCTGTTTTTAGATTTTCTACAATCGCCCGTGTTTGAGCCTTTGGAGGAGGTGGAGCTAAAATACTTGAAGACTGTTCTTTTTTTTTTTTGGCCTCGGCTCGAAGGTTTTCGGAGCTCAGGGCTTTATCTTGCCGTTCTCCTTATCTTCCATGATTACCGGGCTGTGCTTTGCACAAGATCTACTTTTTTGCCAAAGTGGTTTCCGCCTTCCACATAAACCAACATGTTGTTCCAGTTTTATCAAGGGTTGATGCCTCTTTCCTGTCTCTGGATGTAGTTTGGGCCTTACGAATCTATGTATTCTGGACGGAGGCCTTGCGCTATTTGGATTCTTTATTTGTACTTTGTGATGCTGCTAGGAGAAGATGGCCAGCCTCCAAGCAGACTTTGGCTAGGTGGATTCTTTTTACCATTCGTCAAGCATACGTGCCCAATGTCAGGACTCCACCTGCTTCCATCTCCGCGCATTCCAATACATGCTGTTGGCACTTCCTGGGCGGCTCGCAGAGGTCTGTCTGCACCACAGCTCTGCCTTGCGGCCACTTGGTCCTCTGTTCCTACCTTTATACGATTCTATCGAGTTGATACTTTTGCGGCCTTGGATTCTGCTTTTGGCTGTCTTTTGCAGGAACATCAGCACTCTCCCGTCCGGGAGGGGAGCTTTGGGACATCCCCAGTGTAACTCCAGTGTCCCCTAGTGGAAGAAGGAGAAAACAGGGTTTTGGCACTTACCGGTAAAGCCCTTTCTCCGATTCTATAGGGGACACTGGACCATTAAAGGTAATTGTCATCATATGCGGATATGTTGGTGCAAACAAGTGTTTCTGACTTAAATGTATTGTTTTGGCTTATTACTGATAATAAAGTGAATGAGGGTCCCTTTTGAAGGTCATAGCGATAACCATGTGGCCCTGAAGTGTATCAGACTGCCTTTCATTACTTTATTGATTGACTAAGATTGTCTGGTAAATTGAAAAATGTGTATTATTCTGGACCGTAATGGGATATTCCTGTCCCTTTTACATCACATGCCTCATTGGGAACTACTGCTCTATATATTGACACCATCTGTGTGTGGTAGATTATCTGATAATTCTGTCTTTCTTTTTTTTCTTTTTTCTTTTTTTTTTATTATTATTTTTTATTTCTTTTTAGGGAATAACTCAAACCGCAAACTACATTTACAGAAGACTTATAAATGATGGGATATTGAATCAGGCTTTCACCGTAGCACCAGTAAGTGTTTACCCCAGACTTTATGTAGAAATGTCTGTCCAGTGGTTAACAACCTGGTTCACTATAAAGCAAGGGTGGAAAATAATCAGTCCTCCAGCTGCTATTGAACTACACAGATTCAGCATAGCCAATTAGAAAAAGTGTGGCAGGGCATGCTTGGATGTGTAGTTCTACAATATTGCCCACCCCCTACTATAAAGCATACTCTGCCAGTCACTGCTAAGGCACATGCACACTGGCTCCAAGAAAAAAAAAAATGAATAAATCAACCTATGTTTATTATTCTTAATTAAGGATCTGCATCTATACATTTTTTCACATATGTTGTAATGCTCTCTTATTGTGCCTATAACACAAGTTGTATGTATGTGTGTGTGTGTGTGTGTGTGTGTGTGTGTGTGTGTAGGTGTACATATACATGTATGCATGTGTGTAGGTACATATGAGTGAGCCAGTATACAACAATATAAATTACTGTCTCTCTTCTCCTTCTGTCTTGTCGCAATTACATTTCTCTCCAATGCTGTAGTAGATTAAATATTTACATACTGTAGGTCTCAGTGCATTTTGGGCTCCAGACAAAAGGCAGCTGCTGGTATGATTGAGTCAGTAATAGAGGCACTGAAATTAATTCACCTGAAACTGATGTTTTGGCAACTTTATTCATCTCAGCTGAATGAACAAATCTGGAGCTGTGATATAACCTAGGCAAAGATCTGAATGATACAAAGCATATAGTATACTTTCAGTGTGGAATTAAACCTGAACCAGAATATGGCAATATGTTGTAATTAGGAACATCTGTGGTTTCTCACCATTTCTACTACCACATTTTTGATTATCAGCTTGTAGCTATTACTTATCTAGCATAGTCTATGTAATGATGGATATAATCTCATTGGTTGCTATAGGCAACTTCTCTACTTGTTCTCTTTAGAAGGTTTGATAAATCTCCTTTTTTGTCAGTGGACGCTTATCCGTTCCTGCATCCTTCACCTGTGACATATTAGAGGGATATTCAGCAAAACATTTACACTACTATGCACAGTACCACCCACTAGGCACCTCCTAATTGCTGATATGCTGCTAGACCATATAAAATCATGTCTTGTGCCTTCTAATAATCTTATAATGTACAATAGGCATTGCACTATAACGCACAGTTTGTGCCGTAAAAAGAAAGGTCACTGTACAAAGCAAGCTTAAGCCATGTCTTTATCTCTGAACCAGTCTTGTAAGTGGCATATTCCATTTACTATGTTGCACCCAGCATGCCATGTTTTCCTCAGTGCTTACTGGAGCCATTGCCTGCTGCTGCTGTTCCATTTCCCTTCTCTGTCTTGCAGGAGTACAAGCTTGTCATAGTAGGGCATAGTTTGGGTGCTGGGGCAGCTTCTGTGTTGGCTATCCTACTTCGAAACTCGTTCCCTACACTCAAATGTTATGCATTTTCACCACCAGGGGGCCTTCTGAGGTAAGCTGTGTTATAATGTTGTGATTGTAACAAAGGAGGCAGAGCTTTTTTCCCTCAAGTGTGTACAGTATAGAGGAAAATTTATGTATAAAACGCATTACAGATGTTTTATGTAGATGGAAAGTAGTATACATTTGCTGACTGCATACGCGGTTTATTGCTTTTAACAGACTCTCCAGACTTATAATACATAGCCCCTAATTGTAAGAAGTTGGATGTGCAATGTTTGATTTCTGTAGAGGTACGCTTGATACCACCGCATTCAGTTGAGTGTGACAGGAGCTGCACCCATGTCACTGTGCTGCTGGGGGACCCTGCTCCTTCGGCCTTTTATAATTCATTCACTGGGGTTGATTCAATTAACAAGCCCCCGCATGCAAGAAGGACGAGTTGCCGTTGCAGCCCGCCGAGCTCAAACCCCCCCCCCCCCCCCCCTCCCTTTCCCTCACCGCCCAATCTTGCCTTGGGCTTACTAATTCATAGGCAGGGGTAAGTTAATGGAATAGACCTCAATGTCTTGGCTCTGTACTCCTCTGCACAAAATCAAAATTGGATAGGTCATTGCCTCCAAAAGATTACCTCTCTAATTTGCTGATCTACTATAGGCTGCTGTGAATATTCTGGTTGCTCTCATTCACTTCAAAGCTGGTTTGATACATATGAGCAAATGAAGATAAATAAAAAAGGACCTCTAACACCTTTAAGCACTTTTTAAAAGTGGTCCAGATGGTTTTCTGGGGGACTATTACAGGATCCTTCAGGGCCACGTGTCCCCACTTCTTCAGGACTTATTTAAAGAAATTCACTATCTCTTCCCCTTCTTATCCCTCCTTTTTAATGAATCCTATACAATACTTTTACCGAAACCGGGCAAGGACTCAATTCTCCTAGGTTCTTACCGCACTATCACTCTGTTAAATACGTATTTTAAATCTTATCTAAATTTATGGCCAATCGTCTGTAGAAGCTATTGCCGAGCCTGTTAACAAAACATCAATTCGGGTTTGTGAGGGGCCATCATACGGTCCATGGTATCCATACTGCTCTAGCAGTGGTGCATGCCTCTACACAATTTCCCCCTAGACATTAAGCATTTGATACTGTTCTTAGGCCTCACTTATTTGAAATCTTGGAGCGTTGGGATTTTACCTCTGATTTTATATAGCTCCTTTGTTTTTCATTTTATTTTAGCCCTTCCACCTCTCTTGTCAAATGGTATTTATGGCACTGCTATAGGACTGGGACTAGCGACTCGCCAAGGCTGCCCCTTTTCTCCTCTTTTATTCAACCTTGCTCTTGACCCCTTGTTGTGTATCTTACAGCATTAGACCTAGTTCCGGGGAGTACGGGTTGGTGCGAAGAAAATCAAAATTACTGCTTTTGCGGATGATATCCTTTTATATAATGCACATCCCGAAACTTTACTGCCTTTAATCATGGATAAAATCCAGCCATTTAGTGACATCTCTGGATTGGTGGTCAATGCAGACAATAATAAACACTGTCCTCGAATTCCTCCTCCCCTATTCCCCCCTGGGTTTCCTTTTATTCATTTTCCTGGGCTTCCTCTCACCTGGACTACTTGGGGATTGGTCTACAAAGGAACCCTTATTGCTTTAATGAGCTTAGTGTCTCTTGCATGATTCGGAGCTCCAGGGATGGAAAATATTAAACCTATCATACTTTGGTAGAGCGGGCCTCATTAAAATGATAACCGTCCATCGTCTTCTCTACTTATTATAATCTTTACCAATTTTACTCACCCTAAAAGATATGGCTATTAATTCTCTGTTTCTCCTTCATCCACTAGGGGACACTGGAGTTCAAGACAGTGGGGTATAGACGGTGGTAGAGCAGAGTCTGGCACTTTAAATAATTCTGAAGTGTGACTGGCTCCTCCCCCTCTATGCCCCATCAGCCCCAGTTTTTAGAATGTGCCCGAGAGAGCCGGTCACATAGGGCTGAGCTCCAGCCCACACTTAGTATTTTTTCTTTTATTTTCAACTTTATTTTAATTTCCAGCTTTCACAAAGCATTGAGGACAGGCTGACAGAGTACTGCGTCTGTCTGCCTGCTACATGGAGGCATCAGGTGACCCGTCACCACTAAAAAAGTGCGTGTCGGAGTCCCAGGCACCCTGGCAGTAGCTCAGGGAGGACACGCCACAGCTTAATATAGAGGCTGTGTCCGTGCTTCCGAATGCCTAGCCGCAGCCCTGATGCCAGCAGTGGTAAGTATAGCTCTGTTCCCCTTATGGGGAACGGAGTTTAATCTGCGGCCCCTCCGCCCCCTCCCACATGTGGTATATACTGTAGTATATCTCCTCCTGGAATCCTGTTATAACGCCGCTAGCGTTATTACAAGGGGCGGAGCTACCGCGCATAGAGCGCGGATACTGTACAGGGAGACTGTTCAGACAGTCTGTAACGTTGCTGCCTAGCAGCATGCCTGAATCCCTGCACGACTGAGCGCTGTCTGACTTAATAGAGCCTGACAGCGCTCTGTTTGCTGCTCTCACGAGAGCCGAATCCTCCCTCTGCTCTATCCCCACGGGGAGGGAGCCTGCCGCGCCCCGCTACTCCCATAAGGGAGTTTACATTTATATAGCCAATTGGCCGTATGGCGGGGCTTAGGGAGCTGCTCAGTGCAGCTGTTCCCTGCCGCGCTGGTGCTTGTAGAAGCACTGGCGCTGGCTTCTGCACACAGCCGCCGGAGAGCGAGGCTGTTATTCACAGCGCTCTCGGCTGCGGGTTGCGGCGCCGGTGCTTGTATGAAGATTGCACCGGCGCTGTCTATTACATTCCCGCTCCCCCACTCGCATTATGCCTACATAGCCATTGTTTGCGCCCCGTCCGCTTATTTATAGTAGGGGCAGAGTCTAGTCCATGCTGGCGTGCACAGATGCCGCCATTAACTCCAGCGAGTATTATTAGCATATGCACCTGCCTTAAAAGGAGCCGGGGCTTATTGCCAGCATCTCCTGCATCCTCACTCTTGAGTTGTGTGGGGGGTGCAACCCTTAACAGGATTGTGGGTTTTATTCCCAAATACGGCCCTAGCTGTTTGGAGTTTGTATATTCTCCCTGTGCTGGCATATGCGCCTCTGCCGCTTTTTTCTTTACTTAAACATACAGCACTTATTAGGTTTAACGGCACAACTGTGGAGTTTGTACTTTAACCTGCAGTCCTTATATAGATCTAGCTCTGCCTCATCTCGGTTATATTGCACATCGGTAGTTCCCCTACGGAACTGGGCAGTGTACTGGTTTAATATTATATAAAAAAAAAAAAAAAAAAAGTATAGAGTGAGTGTCCGGGTCCCAGACACCCTGAAGCACAGGGAGGAACATGCCACAGCCTAATATAGAGGTTGTGTCCATGCCACTTTGCCCACCACATATCTATCAGCACCTACGGCCACACGCCCGATCTCGTCTGATCTTGGACGCTAAGCAGCGCCAGGCCTGGTTAGTACTTGGATGGGAGACCGCCTGGGTATACCAGGTGCGACAGGCTTATTACATTGAACATCTGGGGCAAATATGCTTGATGTGTAACAGAATAATGCAGTGTGTTTCTTGCATCTATAGCTGCCAGAGATCACTCTGCCTAAATGTGTATAGTATGCATAGTCGGGGCCACTGTTCTGGCTGCTGCCAGAAATGACGGTTATTGCATATCTTTAACCCAGGGTTAGCACAAGGGTGCGTCCCATCCCCAGGCTTATGCCTCACATTGGCTCGCCGTAAGAATGAGCCGTACTCTTCTCATGCACATATGTGGCTGCACATATGTTAAATCTCAACAGCCTTCAGTGCTTACCTTAGAAGGTATGCATCTGTGCATCTATATGGATTTATATCTTATTTATTCCCTTCGGCAGCACACACAAGAAGTAACGTATGGCCGTTGTAGTGGTTGGCATTGCTGTCTCACATCACTGAGGTCATCTTTTGATTTCCATCATCTGGAGCCAGAATGGCATACCTGATAAGGCGAGTACATCGGTAACTGAAGAGTCCCAGGATCGCAATCAGTCTGGGATAGTACGTTGCTAACATTTCCTGCCCCAACGCCGTAGCAGAATGACGGCCACGCGCGGCACATGAGCAGTCTCCCTGTGTGGAGGTAAGCCACATGTATGTATATACTTGTATTTTATACTAAACCCTGCGTTAAGACCTGGGGCTCAGTTCCTTCCATGGCTCTAACTATTGCCCATGTTATATTTTTCAAATTCTATCGTCACCTGCTAATCTTGTATGTAGGTACGCGTAGGCATATAGGGATTTATGTGTGTGTGTGTGTGTGTGTGTATATATATATAGTGTGTGTGTGTGTGTGTGTGTATGTATGTGTATATATATATATATATATATATATATATATATATCTGGAATTGAGAGCAAGAAAGAAGGGGCGCCACATAGTGCATGAAACTGTAAAACAGATTTTATTGCAGACAGCGGACATAAAACTCGTTCAATGAATATGCGTACCACAATCAGCGGTCAGATACCATCGCAAGTAATAAAAATGAAGAAGCCTGAATATCACCCGAACGTCTCCGGGGACTCCGTCGGCTATTCGACCAGTAATGGAAAGCAACGCCAAACCACGCCCCAACGCGTTTCGTCATCGACTTCGTCAGGAGGCTGGTTTGGCGTGAATAACAGGCATGCTCTTATACTAGTCATCCCATCTACTTCCACAAGTGTTTTATAATTAGATACTTAAACTAATCAGTATTGGAAACACTATAGGGAAATAGTAGCAGATGTTACAATGTGGGTACTTTAAATCCTAATGCATACATTGCATATTGCATAACATTTATAATTAAACATAATAAATTAAAAAGTCAGCATTTAAATAAATGTAAAAAATACAAAAAAATTGTAAACATAATGAAATGCTTTTCCTTAAAAATACAAACATAATAGTACAATAAATATGTGCAAAATGCATGAGATAAAATTCATGAGTTAAAATTAAAATAAGAAATACTGGGATATAAAGGAATATGGAATAAAAAACAAGAGATAAACAGCAAAAGATTAAGCAATAGATCTACAACAGCAGGCCAATTAGTCTCTTAAAAAAGGTGTGATATCATATCCCTCATTTAACCCATTAGGTTGCAAAGTATTCAAAGTTATAATCCAAAAGGATTCTCTCTTTGCCAATAAATTATCTCTATTGCCTCCTTTTATATCAATCAACACATGTTCTAAACCCATAAATCTCAAAGTAGTGGGGTTACTACCATGACACTTTTTAAAATGTCTGGGGACACTATGATTATCCACACCATTTTTTCTATTCCGCAGGTGTTCTAAAATTCTGATTTTCAGCACCCTGTTTGTTTTTCCTACATACATTTTACCGCAGCCACAAACCAATAAATATATAACATAAGTGGTCAAACAATTTATAATATGTTTGACCTTGAATTCTTTCCCTGTACTGCTGGTAAAGATTTTTGCCTTGTTCAAACCATGAGGGCAGACTTTACACCTGCCACATGTATAGAAGCCTGCCAGTCTCATAAACTGACAGGATTTCTCTAATTTTCCTTCATCTAACAATGGTAATAGGCTGGGTGAAAGGGCTGTTTTTAAAGTGCGGGCTCTTCTAAATACAATTTCAGGCTTATCAAGCGTAATTGATGATAAAACTGGATCCATTTGAATAATATGCCAATATTTATTAAGGATCTTAATAATCTCCTGACTGGAAGAATTGAATTGAGTAATAAATGCACACTTATTATTCTCAATAGATGATCCTTCTTTTTTCAGGGCCTCTGTTTTATAGTTAATAAGACTCTTCCTATTTAAAGCACCAGCTTTTTTCACTGCTGCATTAATTAATTCAATAGGATAACCTTTTTCTAAGAACCTCTGCCTATATATTTCAGCCTGTTCATTGAATTTATCCTGAGAACTACAATTACGTCTTAATCTCACTAACTGGGAAAAGGGTAGATTTTTCTTCCACCTATTCAGATGGCAACTTCTATAATCCAAATAATTGTTGCAGTCCACTTTTTTAAAAAATGTATGAGTTTGTATATTATTACATTCCTCAGTACAATTCTTAGTGTTTAGTACAAGGTCCAAAAATTCAATTTCATTTACATTAAAATTAGAAGTAAATCTCAAATTAAAATCATTTATATTCAAATATTTCACAAATTCATCGAAATCATCTTTGTCACCCTGCCACACTACCAAAATATCATCGATATATCGCTTAAATAATCGAATCTTGGCAGTAAAGGGATTATTGTTTAAAACATACAATTTTTCCCACTCCCCCATATATAAATTCGCTACAGACGGTGCACAAACAGTCCCCATTGCGCAACCGCATGTCTGAAGATAAAAAATATCTAAAAAAGTTAAATAATTAAATTTAAGAACAAACTCTAAGCAATCGTTAATAAAATCGATTTTTGCAGCAAAAATTTATTGGTTTGTGGCTGCGGTAAAATGTATGTAGGAAAAACAAAAAGGGTGCTGAAAATCAGAATTTTAGAACACCTGCGGAATAGAAAAAATGGTGTGGATAATCATAGTGTCCCCAGACATTTTAAAAAGTGTCATGGTAGTAACCCCACTACTTTGAGATTTATGGGTTTAGAACATGTGTTGATTGATATAAAAGGAGGCAATAGAGATAATTTATTGGCAAAGAGAGAATCCTTTTGGATTATAACTTTGAATACTTTGCAACCTAATGGGTTAAATGAGGGATATGATATCACACCTTTTTTAAGAGACTAATTGGCCTGCTGTTGTAGATCTATTGCTTATCTTTTGCTGTTTATCTCTTGTTTTTTATTCCATATTCCTTTATATCCCAGTATTTCTTATTTTAATTTTAACTCATGAATTTTATCTCATGCATTTTGCACATATTTATTGTACTATTATGTTTGTATTTTTAAGGAAAAGCATTTCATTATGTTTACAATTTATTTTTTGTATTTTTTACATTTATTTAAATGCTGACTTTTTAATTTATTATGTTTAATTATAAATGTTATGCAATATGCAATGTATGCATTAGGATTTAAAGTACCCACATTGTAACATCTGCTACTATTTCCCTATAGTGTTTCCAATACTGATTAGTTTAAGTATCTAATTATAAAACACTTGTGGAAGTAGATGGGATGACTAGTATAAGAGCATGCCTGTTATTCACGCCAAACCAGCCTCCTGACGAAGTCGATGACGAAACGCGTTGGGGCGTGGTTTGGCGTTGCTTTCCATTACTGGTCGAATAGCCGACGGAGTCCCCGGAGACGTTCGGGTGATATTCAGGCTTCCTCATTTTTATTACTTGCGATGGTATCTGACCGCTGATTGTGGTACGCATATTCATTGAACGAGTTTTATGTCCGCTGTCTGCAATAAAATCTGTTTTACAGTTTCATGCACTATGTGGCGCCCCTTCTTTCTTGCTCTCAATTCCAGATAAACCAATACCCGCTTGGATCCGGGTTTTAACGTGGGGAAGACGCCGGCCTGTGTGGTACCTGTGGCCTGTGCTATATCTGGCGTCTGTGACACAGATTTACTTTGTTCCAAAAATCCATCTATTTATTGGATTCTAAAAAACTTTTCACAGTATTATATGTGTTTATGCATTGATTGATTGATTGATTTATTTGCGCACTGAATTTACTATATTTATATATATATATATATATATATATATATATATATATATGTATTGCTTCTTATCCTTACCATTAAAGCAGGGGTAGGATATGTTCTTCTCAGTTTTATGTCTGATACCTAGCATATTTAAAGAGGATGCTGCGATGGGAGGCTGGACTCTCCTGATCTGGTAGTTTGTTCTATAACTCCGCTTTACACCATCTCTCCCTAGGGATTGGGTGGTGTGTGTGTATATGTATATAATTATGGATATGTGTAGGTATGCCTATACTTCCACATTCATTAAGATACATATTATTCCAGGTCTGGAAAGCTGCCAGGGTTTACCAGACGCTGTCGGTTATATCCATACATATTATATGGTGGCTCTATAGATTAGAGTCATGTTCTGCAGCTTACATAGGATAGTCACAGACTCCTACGGCATTGCTTTCAATATGGACTCTATACATGTCCTGGGGCCTTCCTGTATGTCCACACATGTATATAAGGATATGTACTTACACCCGCCTCGGGTTATAGTCCTGTTTCCGTTAGTCTATATCTACGGCGTCCACTTCAGGGGATCTATGAATTACAACTACACTCTAGGGTGCACTTAGTAACAAACTTGTAAGACACTAGGAATGCAATGTGTGTATATAGATATAGCATGCTGATCTCCAGGTGCGGGATATGTGTGTGTGTGTGTATATGTATATGTGTGTGTGTATATGTATATATATATATGTGTGTGTGTATATATATATATATATATATATATATATAATGTGTATATATATAATGTAGCGTGCTGATCTCCTGGTGCAGGAGTTTGACAAGTGACTTACTATGTCGGTACTAACTCTTTCAAAGAGTTTGCCCTTTCATGCAGCTATGTTTATGTGTGTGTATATGTGTGTGTGTATGTATATATATATATATATATATATATATATATATATATACATACATACTGATATCTTCCCATTCCTTGTATGAATTTTCCTAATAATTGGAGATATCTGTTTTTGGCCCTGACTGGCGTAATCACTACAGATATATCTCTTCTTTACTTGGGATAATTAACGCATTCTATGTCTATGTACAGGTACCTTTCTCAGTATCGATTCTGGTACCTTTTGTTATTGTCTTGTCGCATATCTCAATAAAATAGGTATCTGAAGGTCCCTTGGGTACATTTCCTATCTGTACATAGAGAATCCAGGATCTATTCCATCCTCATGGCTTATTTAGTTAATTTACATGAGGCCTAGGGCCACCCGCCGATATAGGCAGGGTCTGGCCTGGGTTGTAGCAGATTGTGGGCGTAATACACAATTCACCATTATAAGTGTTAATGTAAGTATACACTAGCAGACCGTTTTTGGGGTATGTGGAACAGGCTCAGGTATAGCGTCCTGTTGTACGACCTTCTTGTCTCCATTAACAATTTGCTAGTTTCTACAGTATTTTATTCTGCAGCATCTCCAGACTGAAGTCCGTGCTGTAGAGCATTGATCTTTGCCCACTGAGGCTACTCCCTGTACCTGACGTGGTGGTTTGCTGTGAGATGAATAAGGTCAGTGACATCCTACATAGCGTCCAGAGGGCTTCTGGTCGCTCACAGGTAAGCGAAATGCCTCGGAAGATGTTTTCTTTTTCATGCATCCTGACATAGCTGTTGTTCTCTCTTACGCACCCTAGCTGCTGTCCTAGCAGCCTTCAGTTCTTTTAAATCAGTTGGCTGTACACTTTAGAGCTTTCCTGGTGTGTGGGTGCATAGTTGCAACATTGAGATTTGTGACCCTATTCTACTGGAATCTGTTGGGGTTATGGACTGAAGCACATCTATGGGCTAATACACATCTTTACTATAAAGTGTGACAGTCTCTATGTTCCATACAGGGGGACTGGTTTGTTTCCTGTTCAGTATCTGTTGATAAATTCATCTCACTGACAGGTACCGCAATGGTACCTTCATAGTTGTCCTAGTGCTTTAGCCTTCCGGATGGGATACTTCCCTATATTGGTAGCTCTCCCTGGGTGGAGGTGACATCCGTGCTCTTTTTCTGCTAAGGGTATCCTGGGTGTTTTCATACTATGTTCAGGCCAGTAGTTGGTACTGATTACACTCTACCATCATGTAGGAAGTTGTCTGCTGTTTGACAGGAGGGGTGGTACTGCCCTCTGACCCACTGGAAGGAATTGTAGTCTCAATCCTCTCGTATCCGCCTCTGCCTCATGCCCAGTGGGATCTCCACTCGTTGACAACTTCTATGGTCTAAACCTTCCACTGGTTACCAACCCTTTAGTTGTTGGACCTCGAGAATGGTTCAGGGCGACTGTTAGGTCGTGACTCTTGCCTCCTTGTTTGCTTTGTTAGGAGTCTGTGGACAGGTTCAGCTCTGTCTCTGTATATTGGTATCATTATACTTTTATCTCTCTGATGTCCCGCAGTGCTGGGATTCTGCTGTCTGAGACTGTTGCAGCTTCCTGTAGTTGTCGCTGGTACAGTTTTCTCGAGTTTTGTTCTCCTGTTCCTGCCATTCTATAGATTCTAGTTGGGGTTTCCTGCTCCCAACGGTCTTGCTTGCTCTGTTTTTGGCTGAGCTTATGGTGTTCTGATGCTTCTCATCTGCGGGTACTCTCTCTAGCCGTATTCCATTGAATTTACGCTGTAAGTTGTGGAATGTCTGTGACTGTTCAGCAAGGAGCTCTGATTGTCTCCTGGCTCTACGACATGCTTCCAGTCTTGGGCTGTCCCTGTTTCGGTTGGCCAAAAGGTCGGCAAGTTCTCCGCGCTTCCCACCCGGGAGGTTGGCTTTGGGACGTCCCCACTGTCTTGAACTCCAGTGTCCCCTAGTGGATGAAGGAGAAAACAGGATTTTGGTACTTACCGATAAATCCCTTTCTCCGATTCCACAGGGGACACTGGACGCCCGCCCAGCGCTGCGTTCCTGCCGTTTTGTTGGGTCCTTATCTAGTTGTGTGACTGCATGTATTCCCTGCAGTGGGTTCCTCTGTTCTCCTTCAGTCAGTATTGTTTGTTCCGTTCTGTGGTCTTCTCCTTCTCCTCATTTTCCTGTTGTCTACCGTCTCCTCTTGGGCTCAGTTCTTAAACTGGGGCTGATGGGGCATAGAGGGGGAGGGTTCCAGTCACACTTCAGAATTATTTAAAGTGCCAGGCTCTGCTCTACCACCGTCTATACCCCACTGTCTTGAACTCCAGTGTCCCCTGTGGAATCGGAGAAAGGGATTTATCGGTAAGTACCAAAATCCTGTTTTTACTTGTTATTTGGCAAGGTTGGATGGCATGCATTAGCCTTCAAAATTGTTTCAGTGCAAATCCAATGGTAGAATAAACGTCCTAAGTATTTTCACATACAATCATGCATCTCAGCTACCTTTTTTTTATTAGTGGAGCGGCTACAGGATCAAGATGCATATGCCAACACGTTTCTGGAATAACTATTAGAAATACTGTAACAGTTAACACATCCCTGGAACAACAGTTTTTGCCTGACATGGCTCTTAAATATTTTTTGCATATCTACGATGAGGAAGTTCCCTATGAAATCCATGACAATCTCCTCCTGATGATCACTAGAACGTTGTGGCATATTATGCGTCATAAAGCCTCCCTACCCCCTCACATTCTTAGAGGCCAGTGCGAAATATACCATAATGTCATGTCCAATAGCTTCTCTTCAAGTACAGCATATGTTTGGTGAGGCTGTTTTCAGAAGCTGATTGGGATAATCCACTTATTAGGCATCTCTCTCAATTAATGCCCCCCACGGAAAGTTTTTGAGAGGACCTTGTTCATGATCTGGTTAGTCAGGGTATGCGGAATTGGCTGAAACAGTTCCCCACTCATTTTCTGACTTGCTTTATGGCGTTTTCAGATCTTGCTCCTTGCTCACACCTAGTACCTACAATGAACTGTTCCTCAATGTGTAGCATAGAACCCAATTGTCCTCACGCATACTATTTAGGATAGACCTTACAACTTCCAATGATTGCCCCAGGTGAGGTCGGGGGGTGGCTGACCTTTATCATTGTCTGTGGGCCTGCCCTGTGGACCAGGGTTTCTGGAGTTGAGTCAGACAAGAGGCCGAAGCTCATTTTGTAAACTATGTACCCTTGACCCCAGAATGGGCCACTTCAAGCATATTCCCTAGAGGGCAGAGAATGACGAAGGGTAGTAGAAAACTGTTATTGGCGGTAAGCGCAGCTGCAAAAAAACCCAAAAACATTATACAGGAATCGATACAACCAACTCTTATCAATGTTGGGTTATATTATCATCTTTATTGTATATTCCGCATGGATGAGGTGGAGCAATTTTTGATAAGGAGAAGAGGGTTTCCCACTTTTTGAGACATGTTAAAAGTTACATAGTTACATCTCTACACTTCCTCTCTTCATACAAACTCATATCCACCATGGTTTATGCCATGAAACTTGTATTCCCCTTAATGACCCCCCCAAAAAAATTTCTCTGCCTGATGGGTGATTGCAAGGAGCCTTCATTCTGCAATGCACACTGTGATATTGGTTCCTGTATTCTACGTCTTTACCTCTTACTGTATTAGACTTCCTATGCAATTGATGATGTGTTTTTCTGGGGATGTAGTTTATTCAGTCGCCGTATGTTTCATTATGTATGTATTATGTCTTTGCTTCAAAAACAATATATAAAAAGAAAAGTGATTTTGCTTTGTTGAGGGGTACAGAAATTGTTTAATTTTTAACTTGTATTTTATCTTTCAGCAAAGCTCTTGCTGAATATTCAAAGACTTTCATCATCTCAATCATAGTGGGGAAAGATCTTGTGCCAAGGTAAGGACCCAGAGATTGGAACGTGTATCCCACTGCCTACCTGCACTCACTCCCTCACTACTCATGAATTTCTTGTCCTGCACAGGTTGAGTTTGCCCAACATGGAAGACCTGAAAAGCCGAATATTAAGGATGGTGGTCAACTGTAACCGGCCCAAGGTGTGTGACTGTGGACTCAGAACAACGTAAACCGATAACATACATGTTATAATTGTGTGAGCAAAATCCATGGCAAACATGTAGCTTACTGCAAAATGGCTTCAAAATGTAACCTGCATCCCTTCCCTGGCTTCACTGTGACCCTGTGTTATGGTATTTGTACGAATTTAAAAAGTTTTTGTGACCAAGTTCCACATAGATTTGTATACGCTTATTGTATATTGCATTGTTCTTTGACCCCGTTCCTCCAGAAAAGACCATTTGTTTTCCCTATGTAATGTCCCTTAGTTCTGGGCAGGCTATCTCGGGAAGGCGATTCAGGCCTGAAGAGAGCAGGTCATAAGCTGGCAGCTCAACAAGGAAGTCAGTGGAGTTATGCGCACTAAACAGTACAGAATAGTAATTATTGTGGCTTACTATAAAGATGAGGACCATAAGAATATTAATGCACCACGCATCTGTTCTCAGGGTGCTGGTTACAACTCTGTGTCCTTTCCATTAGATGGAATTCTGCTCATTGAAGGCTCTAGATCTGTATATTGAATTAACATTTTTTATGTCCGCCAACAAAGAAATGAGTGTTGCACATTAAACCATGTGAGTCAAAAAACTTCCATCGATTATTAAAGTCTTTTCCACAGTACCAGATCCTGCTGCGCGGCTGTTGGTATGAAATATTCGGTGGCAGTCCAGATGACTTCCCAACGGAACTGGATGGACGAAATCTGGCCTCCTTGTCACAACCTCTGCTGGTGGAGCAGAGCCTACTGGTTCAGAAGTCCTCCTCGTATAATACTCTGACGGATGGGTCCCCTCCCGATTCCCCTCGTCACCCTCATCTGTATCTGCCGGGAAAAATCATCCACATTACAGAAGACAGCAGATCAGGATGGTAAGTGGTTCTCATTAGTGCACATTTCTTATTTACTAAACTTTACTAAAGTCCCTTGTAAAAACCATCAAGCCTAAAACACAATTGACACATCTGAATAAGCAACATTCAACATTGTATATATAATCTCTACTTCTGTCAAGTTATGGAAACATTTACATATATATTAGTCAATATTACAGTATGCCTTTGTGGTGGGTCAGCCTGAGTTTCTGGTTTAGTGGAACACTGCACACACTATGTTTGTTTCCCATGAAGGAATGCCTCTTTCAAGCACACAGGTCTCTAGCCAGAGCTAGGGAATTTGTGTGAATACATGGTCTGACCTATAATGTAACAGTGGGGTGGGGTCTAGTGAAGGGACTTCAATGTCGCTGCCACATAGGGAGAAGGAGGGCGGGTCTATAGGTGGACATCCCTACTGGCAGGAGACAGGACTGCAGGCACATCTCTGTGTGTTGGTGATGCATTTGAATGTTAAGCTGGTTATATTATTCTGGTTAATACATCTTTCTCCAATGTATATGTAACACATCTATTATAAATATGCTCTAGGGATAACAGAGGGACACTGCTATTCAGAGGCAGACTCTTATGCCAGTATTGGCTCCTCTTTCATGGGCATTAGTAAAGGCCATTATCATTATAGACCATAATTACAAATGAGCGTGTTACTTGTTGCTCTGCTTCTTGTGTAGTCCTTATATATTATACACACATTCAGGAAGACGTTAATGACATGCCAAGGACACAGCGGCTTCCTGTGTCTTCCCTAATTGTTATGGGTATGCTCCTTTTGCAGGCTGTGTTTTTCTGATGTGAAATACAATGCAGTGTGGTCAAAGGAGACTTCATTCAGCAGCATTTACATCAGTCCCAGAATGATCACCGACCACATGCCGGACATTGTACTGAACGCTCTAAAGAGCCTGTGTCAGGAGAGGGCCACTTGTGCTCCCTGTCAGACTCCACAAGGCATTACACACACCAATCGGATCTAGGCCAGGCCGGGCTTGCACGCTAAGCACCTTCTTACCACTGTGGCTCTGCAGAAAACATTTAATGCGTTCTTACATTGTGAATGATGGACAAAAAAATGGAAACCTCCCTTTCACAACATGAGGATGGCGCAGCTGCTGGGAGACAGTTTTGGTGGAGGGGGAATCCCTGACGATTGTTAGCTCTTGCGGTATCCTTTCTATGGGAGACAAGCCAATTTTTTTTTATTTTTTGTCTTTTAATGGACGATTTAAAGAAAAGCAACAAAAAAAGTAAACCATTAAACTTTGACATGAAATAATGTAGAATATATATGTCCTTATGTGATTTAAGGAGACAGTATGGGGTTATCCATGTCTGCAATGCAGGATATTGTGTGTGTTAGTGACTTATCTCTGTGTGTACAGAAGTGTGATAGGGTTTTGTCACAGTGTAAAGTGTGGGGCATTTATTAAAACTGGTGCATGTATAAAAGGTGCTGTTATTCACAGCGACCAATCAGTTCCTGTTTAGATTTTCTATTAGTACTTAGAAAAGGAAAGGAAACAGCCGCTTGTTACAGATCTTTTTCTTATGCATCAGTTTTCATAAATGTGTTGGATCCTTTGTTTATGACCTTTGTCTGTAAGTAGCTGGATGCAGAGATTGTTCTAAGCGTAAGCTTGGATTGTTCATTACTCTGTGTTTATATGTATGAGCTCTCAGTGCCTGCACCACTCTGCTGCTGCTTTGGGGTATAACACACACAGCACCTCCCACTATGGGGCAACTCAATTCTGCGGGATGAGCACAATCCGCCATATACAGTAGGCTCAACATCGCTACCTTTCCAGGGCACCTATATGGATGTGAGGGAAAAGAAGCGATGTTGCTGAAGTGGCACATCGCGGCCATCGTACTTAATTCAATCGCCCTCTAATAGTCAGGTGTCCCAGACATCTGTGCTTCCTGCAAGAAGTAATCTCCCCTTCATACACATAGTAATATAAGGGTTGGCTGCACCTACAAACCTATAGTAACCATTACATACCCCATGTATGTAATTAGGGAGCGCTTGTTAGATCGTGTATATTCTGTAGCAGAAAACACATATATAAAATGTCCAGTATTACTTATTGCTAATAATGAAGATATATACATACAGTGCTCCCTACTACGCCCCGACTTACCACCACACAAGATTATCAGAACAAAAGTACATTAAACAGAGTATTGCACCCTCTATAGTAAATGGTGGGCACTGTGATCATCTCTGTATTATAATCATTTATTTATTTATTTTTCTTTAAGTATAGATAGTGTTTATTTTGGGGGGAGAGTCCAGTGATTGTTATATCTGTTTTTTTTGCACTCTTAATAAATATACCAAAACGTTCAGCATTGATAAAAAAAATTTGTTTTCACTTTAACAGGGGGTGTCGGGGGGACACAGACTCAGGGGAGACAGAGGTCAGGGAGCCACATGATCAGAGTGGGAGACAGGGTGCTAGGGGAAAACAGTTGCCAGTGGAGGAGCGGGACAATATGGGTAATGGTGAAAGGGAGTCAGGCCGCTGGGCCAGTTACCAGAGATGCTAAAGGTGACTCTTTCCTCAAAATAGCATAAGCATCTGATCTTCACACGTGTTTTGCTAGTAAAAACATTGCCTGTATAAATATTGGGCATAAACATGACCAGAAGCATCAGGTTTGCAACACAATACTTTGTAAATAAACCCCATAGGCTCCTTCAGGCTGCATTGAGGAATCAAAGATCGATATTTCCTAAATAAAAAAAATATAAACGTTTGATTTTTGTTTTAAAGATAATTCCGTCCATCTCCGATGCAAATGCAGAAGGAGGTGTCAGACACCTCCTTGCTGCAATTACGATCCCAGCACTGCGACCGACCAATGGTTGGTCCTTTGGCCAGGCTGCGGGTGCTGAAGCTTCCAGCAGCCTGACCAGGTGCTGGTTACCTAAGAGGCCACGAATCTGCGTACAATGACACAGACCGTTTCCTCGTTCCTCCTGGAAAACGTGACACGCCCATATTTCAGGGAACGGTGACCATGCTCGCCCCCCAAATGCATACTGCGGCTTGGGGGCATCTGCAAGTCAGATGGCAGGACCCATCCTGCACATGCGCAGACCAGTAAACATCGGAGCTGTGCGTTAATCAATGGATTAATGTACATCTCTGAATCAGGCCCAATAAGCTAAGGTACAAATGATAACATTTTGCCCAACATTGCTAAAGGCTAGACCCATTCAGACCTAACAAAACGATCCTGAAAACGACTGTTATACACCGTACACACTATTCAATAATCTGGCTGTTCAAAACAATCCTTTTTTATTGCAAATCAGCTGGTCTCCCTAGGGGAATGCTAATTACTTAGCAGACATCGGGCTGAGGTGTAAACACACTGCACTGTCTGACCGATAACAAAACAATGTGAACATCACAGCGTGATATGGGGAATATGGGGAGCCGATCCGACCGTCAGACCCTGGTGCTGCATACACACTACATTATCTGACAGATATAGCCATGTCGGGCCCAGAATCACATAGTGGTTATGCAGCTTAAGCCCATAATGTGCCACCAATAAACATGTAATATGGGAGCTTCTGCACACACACACGTGATGTGACAGCCACTGGGCAGCAGTAAGCACTTCCGTATTGGTGATCACTCTGTATGATTGTTCCTAGATTGTTCCCAGTAAATATTCAGATACACAACCTGGCCAACATATATGTTTTTAAAGCTTCATTTTTTTACATAGTCTATAAGGAGGTAATTCAATTGTTCTGAGCGCCCCCTACTGGGCGTTTATACGAATATGCGCCCAACGGAGCAATTCAATTGTTTCTCTGTTCGGGGACCCATTAGTATTTAACGTGCCTAAAAGCACCGGGTGTAGCTGCGTAAACCAGCCAAACTCATCTAAAGAAGTGGGTAGGGCGCCCAAATGGTCATTTAGGTGCCCACACAACAGACTTTGTACACACTTAGACTTGCACCTCAGGAAGCTGCAAGAAAAGATGTCCCCCCGCGTCTTTAGGCGTCCAAATGGAGCAATAATTAAATTGCTCCGTCGGTTGCCACCCAGCGAGGGGGCGCTCAAAGGAATTGAATCGCCTCAATAATGTCTGAGATTTTACAAACATTTATATTTATTTAAAATATTGTGAATTCACAACATTTGTTTATTTTAGCCTTAATTTCTGAATGTTTTGCTCTGTTTTAGTTTTTTGGGATGACGTTTGTCCACATTTCTATAAACCACTTTTTATTGGAATTGAAAATATTGGCTTTTTGTTTGGTACAGAAGACTAAATGCACATGTATATAAATTGTGAATGTTCTGCTTTTACCATGTAAACGTTTCATACATTGCTAAGAACTGTAAATAAAGTGTTTTGACAAGTCTCTCCTCACATTGGTCACCTCGCTGCTACCAGGGTTTGCTTTGTGCCACTGACGGAGGCGAGTTAGTCCTCTTGAAGCTCCGCCTCTAAAGCATAGACCATTCTGGGTGTGGGTAATTGTAGACTAGGACAATAACTGGCGCGCACACTCTTTTTTCTACACAGTGCGGCTACAGTGGTATCATTTATTACAAGGTAAATGGCCCAGGGAGAGGACGGCCTGATTCTGAGTTGGAACCTAATCAAAAAAGCAAGTAACTTTGCACCAGTAAAAGTCATGTTGGAATGCACAGGGTGCAAATACATATATTGTTTTGCATGCAGGTTAAATATTGCCTGCTTTGCATGTAGCCCACAAACACTGGGCCCCTCTCGCATCTAGGGCCTGATTCAGCACGGATGGCAGTTGCAATCGTAGCTGCGTAATCGCACACAATGCTGCTGAGAAAATATGCTAATGTCTGCACCGCTCAGCCAGCATAGAGACCCCCACTACTGCCTTCTCACATCTGTAATCCCTCGCAATCCTGCGTATACATCGGTAATATCGGCCACAGCTCAGCCAGCATAGACACACCCACTACTGCCTTCTCACATCCGTAATACCTCACAGTCCTGTGTATACATCGGTAATACCGGCCACAGCTCAGCCAGCATAGAGACACCCACTACTGCCTTCTCACATCCATAATACCTCACAGTCCTGTGTATACATCGGTAATATCGGCCACAGCTCAGCATAGAGACGCCCACTACTGCCTTCTCACATCCGTAATACCTCACAGTCCTGTGTATACATCTGTAACATCAGCCACCGCTCAGCCAGCATAGAGACACCCACTACTGCCTTCTCACATCCGTAATACCTCACAGTCCTGCCAATACAACGGCCACAGCTCAGCCAGCATAGAGACGCCCACTACTGCCTTCTCACATCCGTAATTCCTCACAGTCCTACGTATACATCGGCCACAGCTCAGCCAGCATAGAGACGCCCACTACTGCCTTCTCACATCCGTAATACCTCACAGTCCTGCATATACATCTGTAACATCGGCCACAGCTCAGCCAGCATAGAGGCACCCCCCACTACTGCCTTTTCACATCCGTAATACCTCACAATCCTACGTATACATCGGTAACATCAGCCACAGCTCAGCCAGCATAGAGGCACCCCCCACTACTGCCTTCTCACATCCGTAATACCTCACAGTCCTGTGTATACATCGGTAATATCGGCCTCAGCTCAGCCAGCATAGAGACGCCCACTACTGCCTTCTCACATCCGTAATACCTTGCAGTCCTGCGTATACATCGAGAACATCGGCCCGTCACGCACAATTACAGCAGCTGTGACGTGTCTCAGAAATTAGAGAGAGAGAAAGTATATTTCAAATGTATAGCGTGTTACGATTACATAGAAAGCCCCATGATGATTATCCACCAGTAGTGTTCAGTTATGGGGGTGCAGCCCTAATCCAACCAAGTTAGACTGGTATGTAAGAAGAGCTAGCGGTTGTTTACAAAAATAATATATTAAAACTTGACTTATTATTATTATTATAGTAAAAATTCCATTCACTAGGAATGGTACCGTGAAATATAGAGGTTAAAAGAATTTAAGACTAACATACATACAGATTAGTGTATAAAGGTAGAAAAATTTGAACAATTGGTGTATAAAAAAAAAGCAAGGTCCACTATTTTGATCTCCTAGTTTGTGAGTCCAGTACTATATTAGACCAAAGCAAAACTATATGATATGAATATATTTAACAACCTACATATGCTGTAGATGCTCCACATTAGTCAGGGTATGTGTGCGTTGTGGGAATCACTATTATTTGCAATGGTAATAGCCAATCTGCTTGAATAGCAGTGTTGAGTTCACTATAAGAAGATTTTTAATAATGTCTGTCTTTGATATGAGAGATAACCGATGGATCGATTATCTATGACTCCTACAATTAAAGGTTGACACTTAGTAACATTCTGATAAATTGTGGTGTTACATTGTATTTCTAAACACTCTTAAAGAATGTGACACAGAATGGGCAATATCCTATAAATAACTCTGGTATTGTTTATGCACCAATCTGTTCTAGGGAAAGTATGTAGAGGTGTAAGCTGCAGCTCACAAAGAACACATATATTATTAGTAGATCTGTGATGTTAGTCCAGATTTAAAACATCCACACATTTATTATGCAATATGAATATATTCTTTCACTATAATTATTCATATGATGTTTGATATGATGCACATTAGTTTACAAGCGTGGAGTAGCGCTGCTGTAACATCGCTATTTAATGTCAGACTGACAATGTAACATTCAGACTGACTGATTTACAGTATGTGGTATTCAGAGCCACTTAACATAAAATTATAAAACTGCCCATAAATGATATTGCTGCTTCAATATTCGCATCATCCACACTCATTGTATTTGCAATGGATTATCTCACAATTAATTTAGTCTTTTCTATTCTAGACTAGTACAGACATAATATACACATTATCATGGAACCATGTGGTGGACCCGCTTGAAACGCCAATGCTTGCGTTTCACTGTATAAAGAGCTTTATCAAGGCTGAACCCGATTGTCCCACTCTAGTGAATGTTTAACAGGTATGAGCAACCAATCAGAATGCTGCTCCAGGTAATTTTTTCCAAGGTACAGAAGGTCAAGTCTAACAGGAGAGGTTTCTCAGTGGCACAGTGCAGTGAGCTACCCAGCTGTATGTGTAATATGGCACAGTGCAGTGCGATATATAGTATGTGATTGTACCTCACAATATATGGAGATGTGAGGTACAATGAACTCCTTATACCTTTAGTATGAAAGGGTTATAGTAGAAGAAAGGGAAAGGTATAAGCTGACAGACATATGAAAAAGAAAACAGACAGCAGTGCTAGCATAAGTCACCTACAATGCAGAATATACGTACAATATAACTGCAGTGGGCACTAAAATCAACTACACAGACCGCAGTGGCTGGTAGACTATAGCGCTGTATAACCTGGCCCTTGGGAGAGGTATACAGAGAGGGTGAGGGGGGAGCAGCAGACTGCAGTGGAATGGTGCCCTGAGCTGGGGGAGGGGCCACAGAGAGAGCGCCTTCTCCCCTATGCTGAGTTTAACCACTGGATCACCTGGCCTTACTTATGCCCTGCGCCAGTGCTTGTAATCCCCTGGTGGTCTACTGGAGTCCCAACGAACCGATGTCCACATCAGCGCCTCCGATCTTTCTCCTAAGACTGTGCACACACATTGGTCCAGGCGAGCGGGGATCCACCTTACCTGTCCCCTTGAGTCCCGACTGCAGTCTGGGGTCCGGGGAGCCTAGCCGAGGACTGATGTCATGGCGCCGCAGAGGGGTGATGTGCTCCATCAGTGCAGACGTCCAAAGGACTGGCTCGTGCTGCTGCTCATTAGTAGAATAAATAAAACTAAAATTGAATCATAAAAATAAGCTTTTGGCTCCTGCCAGACACCAACGAAACTGAGTTGCCCTTAGGCTGTGGGTGGGATATAGGGGGAAGGACCAGAGCATCCTGGGATTGAAAAGCTTTCCTGTTGGTGTCTGGTCCTCCAAGTCCGACCTACACCCCATTGTCGCCCTATGGACCCTGAAGAAGAAAATGGAACATATGGGGAACTCAGTAAGACCATCTACAACAACATGAGCAAGCAGTAATACTGAAACATCAAATAATACAAGGACAATATAAGAAATACTAGTAATAGCAATATTAGGAAGACTCATTCTCATATAAGCTAAAAGAGAGGGTCAGAGAGTTGGAACTTGTGAATCAATTGGGCGCCTTTGCCATCTGTAATATATTCATGCCAAGAAAACCACTTCATATATTAGTATATTCTTAATGTATGATTGAAGTGTTCAACTGAGTACTTGGTCAGCAGTTACCGGAGTCCAATTCCTTGTATACTGTATGTGTTTATACTTGGCAATAAAGGGGATTCTGATTCATACAGGGTGAAGGAGCTGACTATGAATATGGCACAGAGGTGATTCCATGACAAAATAGTACTGAACCTTAAGGAATATTTTAAGAATAGGAGGAGGGAGCTGATCCAGTTTTAGGCCAAGACTGCATGTGCTGCAATAAGGATATTGCCAAGTGTGTATCGCTGATGAGGGAGAACCTGGGAGGATGGTCTTTATTTTACATGCAGAAGACAAAAGTCCCACTATAAAGTAATTTCAATTACAGTTCTGTGTTGTGTGTAATTTGGGATATTTCTTCCCATTGCTTCATCAACTCCTGTTGAAATGGTGCCTTTTACCAGTCATTAATCCTAGAATGAAGATATTGAGATTTGTACACTTTGCTGACTCATTCACAACAAATACAAGAAATAATCTGTAATAAAGAATACAAGACCTAAGAGGAAGTAGTCCAGAAATATAAGAGTAAATCATTTTATTACAAGTTAGTCTTATGGCTGCTCAGCACAAAAATAGGTTTCATGATACATCATCATGCAGGTACTAAAGGGGCTACTCTTCCACCTGTAGGAGTTTGACATAATTAAGTGCCACCTCCTCGTAACCATTCTTACACCAACACATGTACTGTAATTTGTCTATGGATATGTTAGTATGCGGCCTGGAATCGCCCATTATTCACCTCCATGCATCCTTGGGCTTAGGTGTTCAGTCGCTGGCAGTGGTGGCTGAGTATTCTCCCCGGGGTCTGCTAGGACTTCCGTACGTGCCTTCTGGTTCCCGTGTTGGCGGGCATGGGAGCAGCCATGTTGATTCATATAACCTGACTAGTCTCTCCCAATGGTAGTCCTGCGGTCAATCAGCTGATCCTCTGGTCCAATGACCAGCTACATAAGGGTATTTATTCTCACTCAACGAGCAGGAAGTTGTTGTTCAACTTCACATTCCCAGTGACGCCAGCATTTGTTCCAGGCTCTAGGTTACTTTCTCAGGGTATCCCACAGCAAGTCTGCGTCTGGCTCTTTAATACTATTGGAGCCAACTCGCGGTTCCAGTCCTGTGCCTTCCTGAGCATATCACGTCTGGATTCCTAGTGACTTATTTTTGTTTTACGTCAAGTCTTGCCTCAGTTTATCCAGCTCTACCTCATTTACCTAGTTTTCCGAGTATCCTCCTGTACTATTCCCCAGCACTAGTTTCAGTAGCTTTCCCTGTCTCGGTGTTCCCTGTAGTTTTTATATTCTGTGACTGGATCTGCAGTACATCAAGTTTATAACCTGCGTTATATGTAGCAACTCTCTCACTGAATTCCAGCGTGCAGTACAGCTCTCAATGCTATTACCTGTGTTGCGTGTTTCAGCTGCTAAACTGATTACCACTGTGTCAAGTTCCTTCCTGATTGCAGTTCAGCTCACAGGCTGAGTTCCTGTGTTGCTTGACTCAGCTGTTAAGCTGATTATCAAAGGCCAAGTCTCACCTCTCCTGCTAAGTTGCCTGCAGTTATTATCTTCCATGATTATTTCTACAGTGAATAATTTAAAGTAAGGTAGAATATTTTCAAGTAGTCCAGTATATCAATTACTATTATCCTTGTTCTCCACTATTGCAAAATGTTAGTGTATTTTGAGTTTCACAAGTTCACTTATAGAGGATTCAGTAAAGAAAGTGCTATGCTGCCATCTTGTGGTAATCATACTTTTTTTAGATTCATACTGGCCAGATCTCTTCAAGGGACTGATTCTGAGTAGGGAGCAAAGTAAAAAAAAAAAAAGAGTAATTTTACACCTTGGCAAAACCATGTTGAACTGCAGGTGCTGATTTAAAATGTGCTGAGAGATATAGATTTAGGAAGGTTGTGTACCAGATCAAATCTAAATTGCAAGGTAAAAATAAAGCTGTTCAGGTGCTACATGGAAAAGCAGCCTGTATGCAAAAAAATAAATATATTGGCACCCTTTGCATTTTAATAGCAAAATAGAGAAATGATGCACAAATCGGCTGCCTATACAATGCAAGTATTGGAACCTGCTGTTTTATTAACTAAAAACATACTTAAAAATGGATGTGGTGTTTCAATTATTCGCTAACTGGAGATAGGAGAGTTCACCTATTTTCTTTTTGGAGAGTCTATTAAGACAGACATTCCCCAGAGAAGCAGTGGTGTCTGTTACTTCAAGGTAGATGATAAAATGGAGAATGGTATTGCAGTTTAATAAATAAAGGACAAGTGCTCGTTAAGAGGTTTCTGAATGCTCATAAGCCATTCCCTGCATGATTGATCACTGTGGCTGATCACGTGATTCCAGTCCTAATGGTTTTCTGGGCAACAGGAAAACCCACTAGGTGCATCATTAAAAAGGGAATCCTTTTTTGTCTTGCCAGCAGGTTGTGGCTTCATCCACCGCTCCATTAAAGTCTGGAGCTATACAAGTGGAAGTGGAGGCACAGTATTTCATAAATATATTTAAGAATTACATAATAGGGGGGACTCAATATTTATTATTATTATTAATAATAATAATAATAATATATGGCGCACAAAAATTAAGTTATACAATACATAGTGGACTGTCCCCAAAAATATTTTTTATACTTTGATAATCAGGATAGTAAGAGAGAAATGTTTTTCCAATCCATCCTGAAAATAAATATTCCTCAAATCCTATAATAGAAAGGAGAATTAATTTTATTTTCTAGTTTTAAGGAGTAGTTCAATGACTTTATCTGGGTGTAGGGGGACAGTGAAGGTGACATTCCCCTATGTCTCCTGAGGTCATTTATTGTCTATTAGCTGTGATAAATCTTTCCATCCTATATGTACAAGGTGAGAGAGGAAATAGTGATGCATAATCATAAGAGTTGGCAGAAGGCCTGCATTCTTCTGTCATGCATCTGCATTGTTATTAAAGGCAGTCTAACTACCTGGAGTGTTGTCATCATCTCCTGCGGCCATTGTGTCCTCCTGTTGTTCTTTCAGCTCATTCGGCTGATTCATTCTGGATTTCCCAACATAGGACCTGAATCAGAGATGAACACAGACGCAGATACATCTGTGTCTATTGGCATTTGCCCATCTGCAACTTTATTCAAATAGTGCTCTGGAATAGGTTGGGTATTAGATGCCGCTGGTCAGAATACCAACAGAGCCATCCCGACAGTGGTACGGAAGTCTAGTACAACTAACCTTAATCCCTAACCCTCCCTCCCCAGTGCTTGAACCTAACCCTCCCCCCTTAGTGCCTAGCCCCTAAACCTAACACTCCCCTACCCCCGTAACTTACCTTCGGGATGCCGGCGGTTGGGATACTGGTGCCGGGATCCCAATGCTGTTTCCGGTATTTAGACTGTCAGCATGCTGACTACATCCCCTCTGGGACGCCCAGCACCTTTCCAAAGCACTTTTATCATGTGTCTCAATTGCAATAGCACTGTGGGGGAAATTTGTGCTCAAACCATTGTCCAGGCATATTGACATTAAAGTTTTCCATATAGAATAAATGATTGAAGTTTCTTTTTACACTGCGGCAACACACATCCAGGTCAAATGTCAGCTTCTTATTTCCCATTGTGTAATTGAAAAAAATACTAATTAAAAAGGCAAATACACATACATTACAGTAGTTACAATAAAAATTAATATTCATTATTTTACTACATCTCCTACTATTTAATTGCATTGCATCTCCTACTAGGATAGGCGCTAGATGGCAAACCTTAAATTATAGAGACCCTGATCATTTTTTTAGACTATCAAATATAATTTGCTAAGTTAAGGTGCGTACACACTGGGCGATAAAGTGGACGACTGAACGATATCGTTATCGTTCAGTCGTCCACTTTATCGTCCATTTTTAAGCCCAAAAAGATGAACGATAACGACGATGCGCGTTCCCGCGGGTCGTTCGTCATCATCGTTCATCAGGCTGACATGCAGGCCAACCTGACGATCTCGTCAGGTTGCTGCATGTCAGGGAATGGGGAAGAGAGCCCGGCGCTGAACGATATCGTTAATGATATCGTTCAGCGGCTGTGCTCAATGTCATAAACGACATTGAGCACAGCCTGCCGGGGACACACTAGACGATATCGCTCAGGGTGCATATCGTCTAGTGTGTATGCACCTTAAGAGCTGGAATCAATTATTGATTTAAATGTTGTTTTTAGGGCACTATGTGAAAATATCCTACATCGCACTAAAGAACAAAAATAGGAGTCTTTGCAATGTCACATTACTCTCAGCAATCAAATCCTTAAGCTGGGTCCACACCACACGACAGTGCAACCTAGGGACGTGGAAGCGTTGTAACAATACATCGTACGACGGAGAGATGTACCGTTATATCTTGCAGGTAACGGCACCACATCAGTTACTCTATCGTCCCACCTGCTGTGCAGTACAGCAGATGGGACGATGCAATGAACGGCGGATCGGGCGCATTCACTATGCAGTGTATACAATATATCATTCCTATTTGCCTCGGAACGATATATTGTATGATACGTTGTACGGTGTGTACCCAGCTTCAGCTAGATTTGCAGATTGGAAAACATGACTTTCTTTCCATGAGGCAAGGGCAGACCCTCACCTCAGATAGTACTAGAGATGAGGCATGCACTTGACTTGGTACCTGCTGCTTCTCCCTCCACTGATACTCCAGATAACAGGCACTACAAGCAATACATAGTTTCAGGGGCGGATTGGCCATTACCTTCAGCAGGAAAGTTCCCGGAGGGGCGGTTGGTCTGTGGGGCCGCTTGTCACCTGTGGCCCCGCCCCCCTAACCAGTCAGCGCTTTCATGCATGACAAGCAGCCCGCCGGCTGCCTGTCACACCTAATAGAACGGCCTGCCTATATCGCGAGAAGAGGCAGTGGCTCCAAGTCCGGGAAGGAAGCTAAGCTGCGCACAAGTGACTCCTTGCACCTCGGAGGCGGCAGAGTGGGTCTGTGTCCGGCGGTAAATGGTATATAGCACTGCCAATCCCCCACTGCTGCCAGTAGTCCTCTGCTGCTGCCGCTAGTCCCCCGCTGTACAGGAATCGGCAGCAGATGCTGGCAGAAAGGAGAGGGGCTGTGTGGTGAGGCTGTGATGTGAAGTGGTGTGGTATAAGAGATAGACACCAGATGTTAGACAGTGAAAAAAGTTCAACACAGACAAATGTCAGACACACTAATGTTAGACATGTAAAAAGGTCAACAGGGTCAAAAGTTTGACACAAAAATGGTCGACAGTTTTTTTTTGTTTTTCTAGCCCTAATCTTCACCCTAACACTCCCCTTGGTGCCTAACCCTCCCTCCTGGTGCGTAACCCTAACCATCTGGGTAAGTGCCTAACCCTAACCCTAGCCCTCCAGTAAGTGCCTAACCCAAATCCTAAAAAAAGGAAAAAAAAAAATGTTGATCATTTTCATGTTGAACTTTTGACCCTGTCGACCTTTTGTACCTGTCAAACTTTTTACATGTTTAACGTTAGTGTGTCTGACTTGTCCGTGTTGAACTTTTATCCTTCTCTAACTATTGACAGTCTAACATCTGGTGTCTATCTAGACATTGTCTAACTAAATACTGTCTATCTATAGTCGGGAACCCATGTGGAGGAATATGCTAAAGGGGGGCTGTAGTGTGGGGGCTGTAGTGTGGGGGCTGTAGTGTGGGGGCTGTACTGTGAGGGTCTGTGCTATGTGGGGGCTGTGCTGTGATGGGCTGTAATGAGGGGTTGTGCTGGGAGGGGGGATGACATGAGGGGGACTGTGTTGTGTAGAGGGTCTGCTATGCGGGCCATTGTGTTGTGGGGGACTGTGATGAGGAGGACTGTGCTATGAGTGGGGCTGTGCTGTAGGGGGCTATGAGCAGTGCTGTGAGGGGAGAGGGTTTTGCTATGCTGTGGGAGGATGCTGTGATGTGGGGTGAGGGTTCACACTGGGAGCACAGAGGAGATGGTACTGAGGCAAAAAAGAGATGGCCCTGGGGGCAAAGAGTAGCTGCAGCTGAACAGTGGGATGTATTGGAGAGTGACAGGGGGATGGAACTGGAGAGAACCTCTGTTGCATGTTGATGACATTGGCTTTAGTTTATTGCTACGATAACAGGCGGCTTTCGGACCATGTGACCTCCTGCATGAATAGTGAATACTGACTCAAGACACAGCCTGTCCAGGGAGGATCAATTTCTTCAGGGCTTCCTTGTTGCAGATAAATCATATAGGCAAGAAAATACTTATTCACATGCTGTGTTTATTCACTGGAGAGAGAGACTGGGGGCATATCCATCAGCACCCGGAGAGTTGGGCATGCCCACAGCATGATGAAAACAAGGAGAGTAGCTTGCGGGCCTTTGGCGTGCGCACATTGGGTCACTTTCACGATTCTTTCCAGAGCCACTTTAAATTCCCAATCCACCCCTGCATGGTTTCATGAAGAAGCAAGTCAAAGAGAATTGCTATTAGTATAATGGGGCGACAGAGACCAACGTTTCTGCTGATGGTATTATAATGACTCTAAGCTTTTATAGATAAGAGCATACAACTCAGGTATGTTGTGTTTTTGCATTATGATAAATAACTGTGTAATAGTTTCTGGCAGTTTAGCCATGTCAGTCCTATTTTAGCCATACACTGCTATACTGCAATATTTTACAAGGTAAAGGGCGTATAACAGTTAAAATCCAATGAAAAATATGAAATGGCTCACAGTAAGTACTGCAGTAGTAAATCTTGTTAAAGTCAATGTAAAAAAAGAAATAAAATAAATTAAGACTGTGAAAAGCTAAACTAAGAAAAGAGAATGTAGTTCTGTACAACGTACCTCATTAGAACGTGAGCACTTTATTAGGGACACTTTTCTAATGCTGGGTATGGACCACACTAAGCCACCAGACCAGTCTGAATTATGTGTGACACGGATACAACAAGTTGCTGGCAATATCCATTAGAGATCCTGGCCATGGTGACATGAGGGATCACACCGGTACTGCAGATTTGTCGGTTGCACATTCATGCTGCGAATATCCTGTTTCACCACATCCCGAAGGTGCTAAACTGCATTGAGATATGGTGACTGTAGAGGCCTTTGTCATGCCCTGTGTAACTATGCTGTATGCTTTGTAACACTACACGTTACCTGCTGGAAACAGTCATTAGAAGACTGTGGCCACAAAAGGGATGCACATGGTCAGTTGCAATACTCGGGTAAATGGTGGTATTTAAACATTGCCCAGTTTGCTTTAAGCGGTTTAATTGTGTGCCAGGAACAGATTTCCCATTCCATTACACCGCCAGCCTGCAGCATTGACACAAGGGACTATGGACTCATGTTGTTTACACCAAATACTGACATAACCATCTGCATATTGTAGCAAAATTCAAGACTTGTCAGATAGATCAGGCAACATTTTCCCAGTCTGCATACTGTATGCAGGCCCGGTGCAGGGGGGTACAAAGGGTACACCAGGGTCGGGCCCCGAGTGCCCGATGGGCCCAAACAGCATCTGCCGCGGCTAATACTAAATAATATGTTCACCGGCCTCCTATCTGGCACATGAATTATCATCGGGCCCCCCCAACAAGGTAACCCCGGCGGGCCATGGCCCCGTTATCCCTGAGTGTGGTCATGGAGCTGGTGCATATCGCGTCATGATGACGCTGTGCCAGCCCTCCTTGCATCCCTGGCCGGCCCTGCCTTTGCGATGTCCAGTCCATCTACCGAGGGAGGCCAGCAGAAAGTGGAGGCGACCGCCGCAGGGCACACAGACAGGCCAGCACACTGCTTCAAGCTACTGTCTGTCCCAGCAGAGGTTTATCGAGGTAAGTGACATTCATATCAGATAGTGGTTTTTTTATTAGTTAAGATTGATATTGACAAAGTGCTCCCTATTTTTCATATAGCTCCAGTTTATGTATATATATATATATATATATATATATATACACAATGTATGTGTGTATATATATATATATATATATATATATATATATATACTGTGTGTGTATGTATATACAAATAAGGAGATACAAGATGAAAAATATAAATAAAATACTTAGTCCTTAATCCTTTTCTTGAGGGGAAAAAAAGGTCCTGACATTTGTCACTTATGTGCGAAGTTCTCAGGATCTCCAGGTATTTTCCATATGGTACATGAAATAAATATAAATACAGAAAAGAAGTATCTTAATAATCTAATATAGTGCTCCTGATACAGTCTGTATATTTAGGTCAAGAAGGTGACGAGAATCTGTTGGCTGATCAAGTGCAGTGAATGTGTACCCCAACTCACATATAGATGTCTGATGATGTTCCCATAGAGGTTTCTTTACTCTTCCCGCCCACTTGATATTCCAAACTGATCTCTTATTGACACAAAAGTGTTCCAAAACAGGGTAAAGTAATGCATACCCTACTCACATGATGTGAATGCTGTAATCTGCATATAAAGGTTTCTTTTAGTTGTTCCGGAAAGGTCTCTTAAAGCTTCTCCCCATGTAGTATATCCTCATAAGAAAAAGAGGAATAGTGTGTATGGCTCACAGAATTTTTAATGTACAAATACAACACACATACTCACAAACAAAAAACAATATAAAATCCAAATGGTATGAAAGGTAATGACCTGATGTGAAAAGTTTTGAAGAAATGATGCAAGGTCCACCGTATCACCCAAAAGGAGCAACAGTCAACAATGTCCAGAAGTGGAAGGATCACTGTAACCAACGCGTTTCCACCTGTCACTGCAGGTCTTTTTCAAGGTATACATTCAAACTACAGGCACCGCAATGGGTACGAGATTTGCCCCAAGCTATGCCAACCTATTCATGGGTTGGTGGGAGGACCACCATATATGGTGTGACAACAGGCTTGGGGAAAATCTTGTACTCTGGAGAAGATACATTGACGATTTGTTTCTGATTTGGCGGGGAGAAGAAAGTACCCTAATGGATTTCATTACAACCATAAATAACAATTCTAAGTATTTAAAATTCACTGCCAACTACAGCAAAAAACAAGTTGAATTTCTGGATTTAAACATATTTATAGAAGATAATACAATACATACAAATACATTTAAAAAGACAGTAGATGTGAACAGCTATATCCTGTCTACCAGCTGGCATCATCCAAGCTGGTTACAAATGATTCCAAAAGGACAGTTCCTTAGATTAAGGAGAAATTGCTCAAAGATAGAAGACTTTAAAGCACAAGGACGAGATCTTAATACACAATTTATAGAGACAAAATTTGAGAAGACTTTAGTAGAACAAGAACAAAAAGAGGCAGAGGACAGAAATAGAGACGATCTTTTGAGGTACAAAGAAACATAAAGATAAAGACAGACAAGAACTTCTATTTATTACACAATATTCCAAACAAGCTGAAGAATTAAAACACATTTTAAGGAAAAGATGGCCTATCCTCTTGGGTGATGAATCTTTAGCAGGATGTATACCACCGAGACCTGTAGTAGTCTACAGAAAAGCACCAGATTTGAGACAGAAGATAGTCCATAATCACATTCCTCCCAGATTATTGAATCAAACCACAATTGGTAACAACACACCTAGAAAAGTTTTTTTCTATTGTGGCACCTGTCTAGGCTGTACTAATGCAAATATAAGGAGTACTAAACCTACCACTATGTTCAAATCCAATACTACTGGAAAAATATGTGAAGTAAAGAATAGAATGACCTGCAATAGCAAAGGGTTAATTTATATGTTAGAGTGCGACTGCCAGAAACAATACATAGGTAGAACCATAAGATCATTTAAAACGCGTGTGAGTGAACACATTAGGAATATCAAGAGAGGAGTAGAAGAGCATAACCTCTCGCACCATTTTAAGGTTTACCACAACAGTGACCCGAAATCTCTAAGATTTTTGGGGATAGAAGAAGTGACACCAAACTGGAGGGGGGGGGATTTCAATCACAAAATAAACATAGCAGAACATAAATGGATGTATGAATTAAAAACCTTCGCTCCACGGGGACATAATGTGGATAACGAAGTAAAGGCCATTATTTGCAAGAAGTAAACAAGCACTTTGACACATAACCAATAGAGTGGTGCAATTAGTTTATCCCCCCGAATTAATGCAGTATGATTTCACTATTATTATATGGTTTTAGTTCAATCATCATTACGGAGGATTATTAATATTTTCAACTCAACTTTAAATTAATTTTAGTTTTTAATTACTGCCCTATTCCTCACCTGATGATTGACAGACTCTGTTCCCTATGATAACATAGGAACTAAACAACCAATCATATTGAACTAATTTGCTGAACACCTATCAACACAGAGATTCTCTCTTTATATATCCATGCAAGATCAGGAAAATGTCATATCATTCCTAGAAGAAGGCTCTGCAGAAGCTGAAACACGTTGGTGGTCACTCAATACCTGTACATTTTAAATCTGAAGGAACTGCTACTAAACATCCACTACGGGACTTTTTTCATCGCAGCCGTGACCACGTGATCACACCTGGAAGTCCAGGTTGGAAGCAGTTTTCAGGAGGATGCAAGCCGGCAAGGAGAAGGAACGGTGAGCTGACGGATCCAAGGAGGTAAGTGCGGAGTCTGGTGAAAGCCACAACCGCACATCCCCACCGCAGGCTTCAGCCTTCACTGCGAGGCGGGAGAGGATGATCGTCTGGTCACTCAGGCGCACGGCCGCTGTCTGCCATCAGTGACGGCTATTTAGCCTATGAGAGCCCAACCTCCTGTCAGCTTCCCCACCGCACTCCTACTCCGGGAAGAAAGTTTATCACCATCACTATTAATCTACAATACTTTTACATCATGTGTGACTAGCGGGACACTGCCGTCATTATTTGTTCAAGATTAATACCCTTTAGTAGCACAATTCCAGTAACTTTATTTTTCTATTTTTCATTTTTCTATTTATTCATTTCAATTTAATATTTTCTTTATGATCTATAACCAGGTTAAGATTTCCATTTAATAAATGAATGTGTATTCCATCTATCATACATGTGGTCATAATGTGAGTACAGTGACATGTGAATTGGTTTCACACACACACATTCAAAGTTTCTCATATGTACAGTAATTAATATTGTCACTTAGGTATTTTTGTATCAATCTATACATACAGCTTTCTTCTGAGCGCAGTGTATATAAATTTTGTGCACTCAGCAAGTGTGTCCAGGGAGCGCAAGTAATGCACAAAACATACACAGATATACAGTATAATTGTTGCACAATGCAAATAAAGATCACATCTGAAAAACACTGCAGCATAGATCACGGATGCAGTTACATATACAGAAATCACAGTACAAATCATTATCAGCAGCACAATATTCATTAATAATAATAGAGAGTACCATTACATATGACTATTCCAGTTTATCTTTTCATTGAGGCTTCTGGGCCACACTGTGTCTAACCTAAACATCCAGCGTGCTTCCAGAATGAGAAGGGTTTTAACCCTATCACCACCTCTAAGTGATTCAGGGATATGATCAATTAACCGATACTTAAGGGCAGAGAGAGGGTGTCTACTGGCTTTAAAATGTTTCGCTACTGGTTAATCGATCTCCCTCCCTGAGATCGCCAAATTAATGGCCGATCTATGTAACGACATCCTATCGCGGATTTTCCGGGTAGTCTGGCCTACATAGTACCACAGGGAAACCAAATTACATACACCACAAAGGCCGTAGTGCAAGTCAGAACATGGCGAATATCAATACTCTTGTCAAGATGTGGATGCTTAAATTATTTAGCTGGCACCAAGTATCTGCAAGTGGCACTATTATGACAAGAATAGCAACCTGGAGGCTTCACATATACATTTGGTGGACGAGGTACTCCTCTCCCCGTAATGTCAGTGATCATAAGCCGATCTCTCAGGTTACGGCCTCTGCGAAAGGCTCAGGTTCTAGAGATATTCACTGTTGAGCAAAGGTGGTTAATTGACTGAGGTACTAATTAAGTCACCTGTGGTCAGTCATTGATATTCTTAAAACCTGGACTGTTAGGGTGCCTTGAGGGCCGAGTTTGGGAACTCGGTCCTCAACGATTTTGCTTCTTTAGAGTAGAAATGAGCTGTCTCCTGAATAGTTGTTCTCTAAGCAACACACCTAGCAAGTTTTACAATAGTATTAATCATCATCACATACTCAAACTACAAATGCAACAACTAATGGTATAACAATTTCCTCAGATAAAGTGTTCAATAAAAGTTTTTTTTGAGAAAAAAATTCAAGCTCTCAATGTAAATCTTTAGCATCATTGTGTGCTCATACATTGTTTGAACACAAGACTATTTAGTATGTAACAAACGCTTACATGTTTCTGCATTTTTTTGCAAACTGGAATGTCTTGCTCACAATATGCTGATCTAGAACCCCTGGAAGACAGCATGCAGTGCACATTGGAATTCCATTCTAGTTATGTCTTGTTACTTGAGCAGAACACATCCGCTTATCATCAGGGAAATATCTCACCGCAGAAGATACCATAGGGAGATTCCAGGTGAAAACAAAGAAACATTTTAAACAAACGGAAGTACAAACTACACTTTAAACAAGTTACCAGTTTTATTTTCTGTAATTTAATATGAGGGCCCCAAAGGAGAAAAAAAAAGTATTAAGTGACATTATTGTCATCTATGTGCAATGTTTGAAAAAAGGTGGTCTCGCTGTTGGACAACCTCTCCTTTCACGTAGCAGAGGTCCCTCCCCTGTTAACGGTTTGGGTAATGCATTCCGATTATCAGAATGTCAGCAGCAGAATCCCAACGGTTAAAATGGAAAATATTCTAAGGCAATTCCTAACACCAACCCCCCATCAGCCTAACCCTAATACTTACCGTTTGAAGTTGTCAGCATTATGACCCATCGGGATCCTGCAGCCAGTATAGTGCGTGTTGGGACTCTTACTGCCGTGATGCCGATTACTTCCCCTGTAAACTGAAGCTGTAGAACTTAGTCCATCTATTCAGACCAACATAAGAATAGTTATATTCTGGTCTATTGATTCAACTAAATTGGTCTTGACAGACTGTATTCTCCTGTGCTGTGAATGGCAATGACTGCCTTTCTTATAAGATGTGCAATTTTCTGATAACAATGGAGGTCCTGGGTGATAAGCCCCCACAATATGCCACAGTAAAGCTGGACACACACTTGCCGATGTGTGTACTCAGCAATGTGACGCCCGACCGCACAATATATCGGGCGGGCTGTACACACTACACGATGCGGTGACCGCCCACCCGATATGTTGGGCACTGGCTCCATCCACTATGCCGGCATTGGCATCTGGATCGTTTCTTTGTCTCTACATGCAGGCCAATGGAACGACCCCGATGGACGACCCTCGGGACGTACATAGTGAGTACACACTGGCCGATGTGGACGACATGTCGGCCAGATCCACGACATATTGTCTAGTGTGTACTCAGCTTAAGAGGGTGGGGGAGACAGAGTTGTGTAACATTAATCAGTATAAATGTGCAAAGACATTGTTCAATGAGCAGAATAACCTGTATATATGTGGTCTGTAGAATGCAGTGAATTATAAATCATACATGTGTGTTCCCCAAATCAACATAGGGGGGGGAGGGGAGGGTAATAAAAGGAAGGTGCCATGCAATTAGGGAAAGGCCATAAAAATAATCCAAAGTGGCAATTGAACCAAACCTTCATGCACTAAAGTAAAAAGTTGTGCACAAGGCTGGCATGGCCTGGACAGGCATGGAGTAAGATGCGTGTCTCCAGCCTGCTAAATCCTGTTCACCTGTCCTGTGGCCCTCTAAGGCAGTGTTTCTACTTTCAAATGTTCAGATTTCCCGGTCACCACCAGTTTTATTCAGGAAAAAAGTCCTGCCAATTTTTTTTTCTCTTAAAATCTGTGGTAATTGATAACATGACAGGAGAGGTAATAAAACTAGCTACAGTACAAAAAATAAAAATGTAAAACTGAAAAGGTAATTCTATCTGACCAGGAAAAAAATCCAAAGGTGGAAACACTATACCTTAACATTGCTAGATTTCCCTATAAAAGGGCTGCTGCAAACCATATAAACATGGAAATAAAAAATCCAAAATTGGAAACACTGCTCGCAGGACTCCTCTCACCCTTCATTGGTCCTGGACCTTCTCCTTCGCCCTGGGGGTGATTCTGTCAAGCTCAAAGTTGTTGTGCGTTTCACACTGCCATTCTGCACTGTCTTGGGGGCTTCTTCTGCGGGGACACCGAGGCGCCATCTTTGCTGCCTCCTACCAACTTCCTGGTTGATCGCGGGGGTCTCTCCCGGTGATCAGCATCACCTGCTATTGGACTGTCTCCAGGGTCCTCCTGCTGACCTGCACCTACGTCTTCTCTGGTCCTTGCCTCCCTCCATGGCTATCTTGGATGTGGCTCTCCCTTTCGGTGCACTCCTTGCTGTAGTACTGGGTGACGTTGCTCCATTATCCTGCTAATTTGTGAGTCCTTCCTCCTCGCTGTGGCTTGCTCCCCGGTGGCTACTGCTTTGCTGTGGTGCTGACCCCCTGCTGGGGCTTCCTGCGCACTGCCATCTTGGGGATTATATGTTCATTATTGTGTGACTCCTGCCATTGTCACTAAGCACAGTGCCAGATTAAGGTCCACATGGGCCTGGAGCTGAAATTTATGAAGGGCCTGTTGTATGCCGCTGCAGGGGGTGTGTCCAATGCCACAGGAGTGTGACTAGTTATGTGTGTAGTCTATACACGGGGTGGGATGCAGTAACACAGGGCGGTACATACTGCCAGACATCGCATTCATACTGATCGCATATGCACTAACATATGCGATCAGTACCGCAGAGGACAGCTCTTCCGATATGAGCTGTCCCTTGCGATCAGCACTGCGCCCTGTACTTCTGGGTTTATGACCTGGGAGTCCATCTGTGCATTCACAGAGTGATGTGGCGGCCATGGGGCATGCTGGGAGGGATCCAATCAGATCACTCATACCAGTGCGATGGGGTAGATCAGTGATTCCCAACCTCGGTCCTCAAGGCACACTAACAGTCCTGGTTTTGGTGATATCCAGGCTTGAGCACAGATGGTTAAATCAAAACACCTGAGGTACTAATTAAGTCACCTGTGCTCCAGTATGGCTATCCTGAAAACCTGGACTTTTAGTGTTCCCTGAGGACCGTGGTTGGGAACCCCTGGGGTAGATGCCCATAGACTGCTATAGGGTAACGCCAAAACAGGGTGTTTATCGCAATTTTCTATATATATATATATATAAATATATATATATATATATATATATATAAAATCAGTGCTCAATTAATGGAAGTGGAACTATTATTTAATACTCTATGTCCTCGTGGGATGTAGGGACACAAGCATGCCTAGATAGATAGATAGATAGATAGATAGATAGATAGATAGATAGATAGATAGATAATCAGTGCTCAATTAATGGAGGTCATTATTTAATTACAATTTTCGCAGATTTAACAGGTAGTTTATGTTAGTATCAATCAAATTAATTCACATACCTCACACTCCATTGATATTTAGGGAGCCCTGGTTCCAGTCAGGCTGTTCACCAAAAGAATGTCTGATTAAACAGGACATCTCCATCTCCTTCCTACCTTCTCCTGGCTCCCTTTAATGCCTTTATGAAGACAGCAGAGAATGGTGTGCGCCGCGGTCAGTGTGTCAAGAACACAGACACACTGACTGACAGCCTGCGGTTGCGCTGTTACAGTGAGCCGAGGCAGAAGACAAGAGCTGCGGTTCGCGTACTATGGCCCCGATGAAGGGTGATGATGATGATCGATCATCAATCATCACCCTTCATTTTAAATAAGCAGTGACCCAGCTGCCTCTACTCACCGGCCGGCACCCCACTCCTGTCACCGGGGCACTGTGCACAGGCCGGAAGGGGAGAGGCTGGATCACAATGCGGCGCAGGGAGGGCTTTTGAACCCTCCTGCTGAGTCACCATCTGCGTGACACCCAGCCTGGACCAGTGGCCGGGATTTGTTTGTGTGGTTACAGCCTGGCGGGGGTTGTAATGGGCAGAGCTTCGGGGGCCGATTGTTATGCTCCTAAAAAGAGAGGAAAATAAATTTTCCTGTGTCTGCAGGCTGCAGCAGCACACCAATCCGGTGCTGTGGGCCTATTTTGATGGGCGGCCTGGAGCTGTAGCTCCATCCGCCCCATTTCTAATCCGGCCCTAGTTGCTGCTTTTCCTGGCTCTGTTTGGAACCTGCTGGAGATGAGGTACTTTTTTCATCCCTCCTATTGAGTTGCCTTTGTCTCTCTGGTCTTCCGTTCAGGGCTACCATGTGGAACGTTGTTATTGTCTCTTTACCTATTGCTATCTTGCTGAACTTCACTCTGGTCTTCTGTGCAGCCCTCTCCTGCCTAAGTTCTTTACTGTATGACCTGAGGGTAAATTTACTAAAAGTCGATTTTTTTCATAGTGATCTGTGCAGTGCTCGTTTGCAGAGCCGGCTCTAGGGGTGTTCGACCAGTGCGGTCTCACAGGGGCGCCACCCGTAGAGGGCGGCACCCCTCCCCAGCATCCCGATTTCAGCAGGACAGTACTGTCCTGCTGTTCCACCCGCGGGCCGAAGTGGCCCGCGGGTGGTCAAATCGGGAGGCTGGGGGCCCCCACTGCCTCAGCTGTGAGGCGGTGCCGGACCCCCAGAGAGTGAATGGATGCCGCGCGCATGCGCGTGGCAACCGTTCACTGATGGAAGAGGGCTGGGGGAAGCCCAGCCAGTGACAGAGTGCTGGGCTTTACCCCCAGCCTGACGTTATTTGGAAATAGCCTCCAAATAACGTCACACAGGGACGTGGCCTATGGTAATCAGGCCACGTCCCCAAATTCAGTCGCGCGCGGCTTAGGGCGCTCTCTCAAGAGCCGGCACAGGGTGCTCAGAACCCTGGAGCCGGCCCTGCTCGTTTGGACAGGTTTCCCATTGTATTAGGGGTGAGCGGGTTCGGATTTCTGAAATCCAAGCCCCCCCGATCCGAGTCATATCCGAGTCAGGCTCGACTTTTCCCGCCTGACGGATCTGAAATCGAGGCAAAACGTCATCATCCTGTCTTCCGGATCTCGCAGGTTTTGGATTCTATAAAAGGTACCCGCGTTGGCGCCATTTTCTCACTCGGCTGTGGACAGTGAAGAGGAAGGGTGGGAGTTAGGGCTGGCTGGGCTATGTAGTGTAGTGTAGTGTAATGCTGTGCTGCGCTGCGCTGCGCTGCGCTGCTGTTGTCCATAGGGGCTGTGTCCACTCCTCCAAAGTCCATAGGGGCTGGCTGGGCTGTGTTGTGCAGTTTGTTGTCCATAGGGGCTGGCTGGGCTGTGTTGTGCAGTCAGTTGTCCATAGGGGCTGTGTCCACTCCAAAGTCTATAGGGGCTGGCTGGGCTGTGTTGTGCAGTTTGTTGTCCATAGGGGCTGGCTGGGCTGTGTTGTGCAGTCAGTTGTCCATAGGGGCTGTGTCCACTCCAAAGTCTATAGGGGCTGGCTGGGCTGTGTTGTGCAGTTTGTTGTCCATAGGGGCTGGCTGGGCTGTGTTGTGCAGTCAGTTGTCCATAGGGGCTGTGTCCACTCCAAAGTCTATAGGGGCTGGCTGGGCTGTGTTGTGCAGTGTCCCAGTCCTAAAGGGGTGCTCTGTCCATCAGGGGTGCTCCCCCCAAGTGCAAAAAAAATATATATTTTTTATCTGTGTTTGAGAATTGTGTGCGCAGTAGCCGCACGTGCATCAACAAGGTAGCGCCAAGCGTGCGTCTGTGTCATAAGTAAAGGGCCGGCTGACTCGTCCGTTAAAGGGTGTTGTAACTCCCAAAGTGCACTCCAAAAAATTTTTGTTTCTGTGTTTGTGAATTGTGTGCACTGTACGTGCATCCTCAAAGCAGCAGTGCCAAGCGTGCGTCTGTCCGTTAAAGGGTGGTGTAACCCCCAAAGTGCACACCAACAAAAATAAAACATTTTCTTCTGTGTTTGTGAATTGTGTGCACTGTACGTGCATCCTCAAAGCAGCAGCGCCAAGTGTGCGTCTGTCCGTTAAAGGGTGGTGTAACCCTCAAAGTGCACTCCAACAAAAATAAAAAATTATTTTATTCTGTCTTTGTGAATTGTGTGCACTGTAGCTGCACATGCATCAACAAAGGAGCAGCGCCAAGCGTGCGCATGTGTCCCATAAGTAAAGAGCCGGCTGGCTAATCTCTTAGAGGGTGGTGTAACCCCCAAAGTGCACTAGTCTCCAACAAAAATAAAAAATTATTTTCTGTGTTTGTGTGCACCTTAGCCGCACGTATATATCAATATAACATAAATGGAGGACAAAACTTTCTCCGATAAAAATAAAATAGGGAAAGATCAAGAACCACTTCCTCCTAGTGCTGAAGCTGCTGCCACTAGTCATAACATAGACGATAACATGCCATCAACGTCGTCTGCCAAGGCTGATGCCCAATGTCATAGTAGAGGACATATACAATCCCAAATGACAAAGTTCAGGAAAATGACCTTAAAAAAAACATTTAAATCATCTGAGGAGAAACGTAAACTTGCCAATATGCCATTTACGACACGGAGTGGCAAGGAACGGCTAAGGTCTTTCCCTATGTTCATGACTAGTGGTTCAGCTTCACATGACGATGGAAGCCCTCCTCCCGCTACAAAAATCAAATGAGTTCTAAGAAGATATCACAAATCCCCAAGGAGAGTCCAAGTGTGGTGGCGGTTGCGATGCCTGACCTTCCCAGCACTGGACGGGAAGAGGTGGCTCTTTCCACCATTTGCACGCCCTCTGCAAGTGCTGAAAGGAGCACCCACAGTCCACTTGCTGATATGCAAATTGAAGATGTCACTGTTGAAGTACAACAGAATGAGGATACTGGTGTAGCTGGCGCTGAGGAGGAAGTTGGCGAGGAGGATTCTGATGGTGATGTGGTTTGTTTAAATCAGACTCCGGGGGAGACAGTTGTTGTCCGTGGGATGAAAAGCTCATCTTGGTCATGCCTGGGCAGAAGACCAAACATTCCACCTCTTTGGTCTGGCAATATTTCTATCCAAATCCGGACAACAACTGTCTTGCCATATGTACCATATGTAAAGGTGAAATAAGTAGGGGTAGGGACGTTAACCACCTAGGAACATCCTCCCTTATACATCACCTGCAGCGCGTTCATAAAAAGTTACTGTCAAGTTCAGAAACTTTGGCTAAGACCGTAAGCAGTCCAGGGACACCTAAATCCCTTTGTCCTGTTGTATCCAAGCGCCTGCAAACCAGACTGTCAACTCCCTCCTCGTCAATTTCCTCCTTAGTCAGGATTGGAAGTAGTCCTGCAGGCCATGTCACTGGCATGACTGACTCTCCTATCCGGGATTCCTCCGGAGGATCCTGCATTGCTACGCCTAATGCTGCCGCTGCTGCTGTTGCTGCTGGGACTCGTTCATCATCCCAGAGAGGAAGTAGGAACACCACTACTTTTACTAAACAATTGACCCTCTAACAGTCCTTAGCGAGGAGGATGAAGTACGACAGCAGTCATCCTGAAGCAAAACGTATAACTGAGGCCTTGACTGCTATGTTGGTGTTAGACGCGCGTCCGGTATCCGCCATTAGTGCAGTGGGATTTAGACAATTGATGGAGGTAGTGTGTCCCCGGTTCCAAATCCCGTCTAGATTCCACTTCACCAGGCAGGCGATACCGAGGCTGTACAGAAACGTCAGAAAAAGTGTCCTCAGTGTCCTGAAAAATGCGGTTGTACCCAATGTCCACTTAACCACGGACATGTGGACAAGTGGAACAGGGCAGACTAAGGACTATATGACTGTGACAGCCCACTGGGTAGATGTATCACCTTACGCAGCAACAACAGCAGCATCACCAGTAGCAGCATCTCAGAAATGCCAGCTCGTTGCAAGTCAGGCTACGCTGTGTATCAACGGTTTCAGTAAGAGGCACACCGCCGACAACCTCTTAGAGAAACTGAGGGAAATCATCGCCCAGTGGCTTACCCCATTAAGACTCTCCTGGGGATTTGTGATATCTGACAACGCCACCAATATTGTGCGGGCATTACATCTGGGCAAATTCCAGCACGTCCCATGTTTTGCTTACACAATAAATTTGGTGGTGCAGAATTTTCTGAAAAGCGACAGGGGCTTGCAGGTGACGCTTTGGGTGGCTCGAAAAATTTCTGGCCACTTTCGCCATTCAGCAACTGCGTGCTGAAGACTGGAGTGCCAGCAAACACTCTTGAACCTGCCCCGCCATCACCTGAAGCAAGAGGTTGTGACGCGATGGAACTCAACCCTCTATATGCTTCAGAGGATGGAGGAGCAGCAAAAGGCCATTCAAGCCTATACATCCACCTATGACATAGGCAAAGGAGGGGGTATGCACCTGACTCAAGCACAGTGGAGAATGATTTCTGTGTTGTGCAAGTTTCTCCAGCCCTTCGAACTTGCCACACGTGAAGTCAGTTCAGACACTGCCAGCTTGAGTCAGGTCATTCCCCTCAGCAGGCTTTTGCAGAAGCAGCTGGAGAAAGTGAAGGAGGAGCTAAGACGGAGCGATTCCGCTCGGCATGTGGGACTTGTGGATGAAGCCCTTCATTCGCTTTGCCAGGATTCCAGGGTGGTCAATCTGTTGAAATCAGACCACTACATTTTGGCCACCGTGCTCAATCCTAGGTTTATAGCCTATGTGGTGTCTCTCTTTCTGGCCGACTCAAGCCTGCAGAGGTGCAAAGACCTGCTGGTGAAAACACTGTCAGCTGAAGCAGAACGTGACACATCAATAGCTCCTTCTTCATTTTCTCCCGCAACTGGGGCTGCCAGGAAACAACTTGGGTATCCTAAGCAACCCGCTGGCGGTGACGCAGGGCAGGCAGGACCAAGGTTGGACATGTGGTCCAGACTGAAGGACCTGGCAACAATTTCTGACATGTCTACTGTCACTGCATATGATACTGACACCATTGACAGAATGGTGGAGGATTACATCGGTGACAGCATCCAAGTAGGCATGTCAGACAATCCGTACCTGTACTGGCAGGAAAAAGAGGCAATTTGGAGGCCCCTGTACAAACTGGCTCTATTTTACCTGAGTTGCCTCCCCTCCAGTGTGTACTCCGAAAGAGTGTTTAGTTCAGCCGGGAACCTTGTCAGCGAAAGGCGTAGGAGGTTGCTTCCACATTTGTGGAAAGATGATGTTCATAAAAATTAATTATCAACTCTTCCAGGGAGACCAGACTCCAGAACGTACAGAGGGACCTGTGGTGGTGGATTCCAGCGGGGACGAATTAATATCTGTGAGGATGAGGATGTACACAACACTGAAGAGGGTGAGGAATCGGTGGATGAGGAGGATGAGGACGACATCTTGCCTCCGTAGAGCCAGTTTGTGCAGGGTCAGATTAATTGCCAGCTTGTTTTGTGGGGGCCCGCACGAACCAATAATTTCAGCCACAGTCGTGTGGCAGACCCTGGCACTGAAATGATTGGCTTGTTAAAGTGTGCATGTCCTGTTTATGCAACATAAGGGTGGGTGGGAGCGATCAGAGACTAAAGAAGCCTCTGATCGCTTCAGAGGCCAGCATTCCCAGTAATGCAGTGCATGGGTGACGTAATCCGCGATGTGAGGGGCCTGCTGGATCAAGTTAGAGTCGGGAGTCATGATGCCGTGGAGTAGTGCCAGCATGAAGACAGATACGTTTCTTCATAGGGGTGTGGACGGGGAGGGGGAGCTAGTACTGGGGGCACTACCTTAGGGGGCACCACTACAGGGAGCATTGCAGAAGGGGCACAACTACTGAGGGCATTGCATAATGGACACAGCTACAGGGTGCATTGCATTAAAGCCACAGCTACTGGGGGCACAGCATAATGGGCACTGACTTTCTCAATGTATTTTATGTTCTGGATTTCAATATGTCAATATGTATTTTATTTGGGTGTGTATTTTAAATGTATTGTTTTTGTGTATTTTATCTGAACGTGGCTATTTCAATGTTTTCTATATTGCTCTGGCATTTTCTTTCACTTCAACAGTGAAAAAATATTGGGAACTTTATGTAAAATGAGAGTTATGGTAAGAACTTACTTTTGTTAACTCACTTTCTTCGAAGTCCTTTCACTTTACAGCTCCCAGGATGCACTGGTACACTCTACCTATACCCCACCCCCTGCACCAGAGGCAACTCAGTATGTAACAAGCCAAAGGCCGGAGGAGGATAAAGAGAGAAAGAAGACTGGTACACGCAAGAATCACACTCTCACAGAGAAGGAGACAGAAAAACGGTGACCAAAAACAAAAGCCATCTGAAGCCACGTGCGTCAGGGCGGGTGCCCTGTGGACCCTATGGACTTAGAAGAAAAAGCGTTAACAAAGGTAAGTTCTTACCATAACTCTCATTTTCTTCTTCAAGGTCCATAGGCTCAACAGGGAGACCTTGGGGATGTCCCAAAGCAGTCCTTTTAAAGGTGGGGATGCTCCTGTGCTGAGAGGAGAATCTGCCGCCTAAAGGATGCATCCTGAGAGGCGAAGGTATCAAAGGCATAGAACCTTAGAAAGGTCTGGACAGAAGACCATGTGGCTGCCTTACACAGCTGAACAGCCGAGCTGCCCATGAGGAATCCATAGACCGAGTGGAATGAGCATTAACAGAAGCCGGAACAGGAAGGCCTCTGAGATAATCATACGAAGCCATCTAGCCAATGTTTGTTTATTGGCTGGCCATCTTTCCTTTTGAAATCCATTAAGCACAAATAAGGAATACGACTTACGGAGGGAACTGGCACGGTCCACATAAATCCTGAGGGCGCGGACCACATCCAAAGAGGCCTCACCTGCCAAGAGGTCCAGTGATAGCAAAGCCGGGACTATAATTTCCTCATTAATGTGGAAACTAGAAACTACTTTAGGAAGAAACCCAGGGCGAGGCCAAAGCACAGCCCTGTCCTGGTGAAATATCAGAAAAGGGGAGCGACTGGAGAGCGCTCCTAACTCGGACACCCTTCTAGTGGAAGCAATAGCCAGAAGGAAAAGAGTCTTTGCATTTAACCACTTGAGTTCCACCGACTCTAAGGGTTTCAAATGGAGGGCCCGAAGAACCACTGCCAAGTTCCAAGGAGCCATTGGGGGAACAAAGGGAGGTTGAATGCATAGGACACCCTGGAGGAAGGTGTGGATATCCGGTAATGGAGCAATTCTACGTTGGAACCATACTGACAGAGCAGAGACATGCACTTTCAGTGAGGCCAAGGTCCAATCCAGCTTGAAGGAAGGCCAGGACTCTGGAAACCCGAAACACCTGAGGGTCGCAATTTCTAGGACAACACCATTGGAAATAAGTATGCCACACTCTGTGGTAGATCCGAGCAGAAGCTGGCTTACGTGCTCTAAGCATCATTTGGATGACAGAGCTAGAGAATCCTTTGGACCTTAGGAGGGATGTCTCAACAGCCACGCCGTCAAAGACAGGCGATCCACGTCCAGGTAAAGGCAAGGACCCTGAGACAACAGATCCGGACGTTGAGGCAACAGGAGCGGAGTGTCGATGGAGAGACTGAAAATCTGAGTACCAATGATGTCTGGGCCCTGCTGGAGACACCAGCAGGACAGTGTCTCCGTCTTGCTTGAACTTCTGAAGAACTCGAGGAAGAAGGGAGACTGGAGGAAACAGGTATGCTAAATGTAAGGTCCACTTCATTGACAGAGCGTCCACAAAGGTTGCCTCGGCATCTCTTGTTCTGGACCCGTACACTGATAATTTGTGATTGTGTCGGGAGGCCATGAGGTCCACCTCTGGGAGGCTCCATTTGTCCACTAGGAGTTGAAACACCTCTTGGTGAAGAGACCATTCCCCTTGATGCACGTCGTGACGGCTGAGGAAGTTCGCTTCCAATTGAGAACTCCCGGAATGAACACTGCCAAAATGATCGGGAGGTGACACTCTGCCCATTTCAGCATGCGTGATACTTCTGTCATTGCTGCCCGACTTCGAGTGCCTCCTTGATGGTTGATGTAAGCCACCGTGGTGGCATTGTCAGACTGATCCTGCACAGGTTTTCCATGAAGTATGTGCTTGGCCAGCTTGAGAGCCCTGTACACAGCCCAAGTTCCAATATGTTGATTGGAAGAGTTGTTTCGACTGCTGTCCGATGGTCCTGAAAAGAGTGCGGTTGTTAGACGTACCCAGTCCGGGACCCAAAAGGGGCAACCCTTGGTTAGATGAGAAGTCAGTAGCCACCAAGACAGAGACAGATGCACCTCCAGAGAGAGCACCATTAGCTGAGTTGTGACCCGGTGGGGTAATCCGTTTCACCTGGAGAGGATCAGCCCCTGCAGAGGCTTGGAATAAAACTGAGCATATTCCACCATGTCGAAGGTGGGCACCATGGAATCCAGAACTTGCATCGCTGAGTGGACTGACACCTGGCAACTGCGGAGGCATCTGCGAACTCGTACTTGTAATGTGGAGATCTTTTCTGAAGTCAGAAAGATTCTCTGTTGTTGAGAATCCAGAAGGGCCCCCCAGACGAACCATACCCTGTGAGGGGATTAGGGAGGACTTTTTCCAATTGATTAACCATGTGTGCGCCTGTAGAAAAGCAATTGTCAGTTGCAGGTGGTGGTGAAGCACTTCTGGAGAACCTGCTAACAGATGGAGGTCGTCCAGGTAAGGTAGTAGTCGGATACCCTGACTCCGAAGATGGACCACCATGATGCCCATAACTTTGGTAAACACCCCTGGAGATGTAGACAGGCCAAAGGGTAGCACCTGAAACTGAAAGTGTTGCTGTAGTATAGCAAACCGGAGATAACCCTGGTGAGAGGATGTTATCAGAACATGTAGGTATGCATCCTGAATATCCAGCGAAACCATAAAATCCCCAGGTTCCATGGCCAGTATGATGAAACATAGGGTTTCCATCCTGAACTTGGGTACCCTGAGGAATTTGTTCAGAGATTTGAGATTGAGAATAGGCCGATGAGACCCATTCGGCTTCTGAACTAGAAAGAGAGTAGAATAATAACCAGTCCCTCGCTGAGATAGCGGGACTGGCACAATTACTCCTGCTTGCAGCAAGGACTGTATGGCCTTCTCGATCTGTAAGGCCTTGTTCTTGTCTGAAGGCAGGCCTGTGCAGAAAACTGGTGAGGAGGTCTCCGAAGGAATGAGAGGGCGTACCTGTGAGAGACCACTTCTCTTACCTCAGCATCCGTGGCATATTTGTGCTCCCAGCCTGTTTTCTGGTTTTGGCAGTCTTGGCAGCTGACTCTCTAGGAAAGGATTGTCCCTTGGGTTTTCCTTGTGAACGAAAGGACCTAAAGGAAGAGGTTCGCACTTTAGAGGAAACACATGTTGAAGGAAGAAATGCCAACTTTGATTTTGCCAATGTGTCGACAATCTTGTACAGATCCGGGCCAAACAAGATCTCCCCATTGTAAGGGAGAGGAAAGGAAGAGGTTCGCACTTTAGAGGAAACACATGTTGAAGGAAGAAATGCCAACTTTGATTTTGCCAATGTGTCGACAATCTTGTACAGATCCGGGCCAAACAAGATCTCCCCATTGTAAGTTAAGCCTTCCAGGCCCTTTTTATAATCAGTGACTGCCCTCCAATAGCGCAACTACAGGGAACGGCGAGCGGACACTGCCGCATCCGAGACTCTGGAGGTTAGGAGACTGGTATCCAGTGTAGCTTCTCCAATATATGCAGCCGCATCTCGAATGTGACTAACCGACACCTGATCCCTAGGAGTCTCTAAGGGGAAGGAGTCTTCCAGTGTATCAGCCCAGCTTTCTGTAGCTTTAGCTACCATGAAATAGCCATGGATGGGCGGGCAACAGCTCCTGAAAGAGAGTATATAGATTTCAGGCACGTTTCCACTTTCCAATCTGTAAGATCCTTTAAGGAAGAAATGGAAGGCATAGGTAACGTAGCACTTTTGATTAACCGTGTGACATGTGAATCCACTGCAGGGGGTAATGCTCATTTATTACAATGAGCCTCAGGAAATGGGTAACATAAGGCCAAACACTTTTGAGGTTGGTACCTCTTACCAGGCGAATGCAAGGCTGCAGCCAAGTGTTCAACTAGTTGATCTAACAGGAAATTCTGCTGAAGCCACTTTCTGTCTTTTAAACGGAGGGCGTTTGGATGTAGGGGCTGACTCGTCCTCTTCTATGACTAAGGGCCATATTCAATATGGTGCGAAAAGTCCATTATCGGTGATAATTTATCGCCAATGATGTCCTTTTCGCCTATTTCCAATATCCCGGTATTCAATTTAATTGAGTTTTCGCCTGTGCGAAAAGGCAATGTAAAAAAACGGGGCTAATTTTTCGCTTGCCTTTAGCAGGTAAAAAAAAGTGCAGAATTGGGGTTTAGGGGTGCAGGCTTAAAAAAAATAGCCGCACCCCTGGGAATGGTCCCTAAATATAATCTATGTTAACAAAAAAGTTAAAAAAAAATAGAGAGACCCCTAAAAATTATATTAAATTTTGGGTTTAAAAATAATAATAAAAAAATAGGGATCACACTTCTAAATTAGCGGAATGGAGTCCAGAGGGGTTCCCTTATATGTGGCAGGTGTTTTCTTCATTGCGGGAGTAGCGGCAGGTGCATTTTTGCAGAATTTAAAAAATCATTTAAAGGACATAAAAATACGCTTGCACCCATTTTCAAGTACCCCAAATTTGATGGGCATAGTTATTTTTCCCACAAAAAAAGTCTAAATGCTCTTTTGCATCACATTTTTCCAAGCCGCATTTATGCACCTGCCGCGGCTATTTGAAAACCCAACTTTCTTCTGCAGGCAAAAACGGGGGTACCCATAGTGATCCCCCATGTCTGGACATCTTTAGGGGGGTCCTAGGATTATTTCCCCAAAATTCCCTTTTTTTTTTGCGGATCAAAGTTTTGCCTGTTCACGATATCGCCTACATTGAAATTGAATACGGGGAATAGCGGGCACACGCGAGATACTTTTCCGCCTGGAAAACAGGCGAAGGAGGCGAAAAGTCCAGCAGGCGAAAAGCCTGGACTTTTCGCCTCAAATTGAATACGGGCCAAAGATGGATCTGACAGCTCACACTAAGGCAGGAATATTAATCTAAGACAGCGCCTCCCCCTCCTCCAGAGGGGAGTTGGGGTTAGAGGCATCAGCAACCTCTCCATCATCAGATGACAGCTCAGACTCAGAAAGATGTGTGGACTGTGATGACAATACCGTACGTTTAGCAGGTTTCAGAGTTTTCTCACCCTGCAGCATGGCCTGAATGGCTGTAGAAGAAGCCGCCAGGCTCTGTACAGAGGTAGAGAAAACGTCCACCCATGGTGGAGGCGCAGGCGGAGTTTGCATGGTTGGTATCAGTTGTGGTAATCCCTGTGAGGGAATAACAGTGCTGTGGTAACCCCATAGGGGGAAAAACAGCCTGAACCGCTAGGTGGCCCGCAATGGAGGCCAGGACCTGAGAAAAGGCAGCCCAAGGGGGCTCCTGTACTGGTGCTGGGGGGGATAAATGCACCTGGTGGGTTAAAACACCTAACACATAAACCATGCTGTACCAAATCCTCCTCACCAAAACCCGTGGCACATATTCTGCATGATAGCATACTGGGAGCAGTAGTCTGCTCGTTATCTTTGCCTCTGCCAGACATATCTGTAGGGCAATGTAACACACAATATGGCACTGGGTATAAAGCAAACACTAAGTATACAGGATACTTGTAGAGAAGCAATATAGTGGTCCTGTCTGATGCTTGGGCAAACTGCAGGAGCACACAGCCGGATATGACACAGTGCAAGGTATAACTGTATGTGACCAACCTCACAAATATTAATCTCTATAGATATGAGTCATAGGAAGCACCCTGACTACACCTGTATATTAGGGCAGAATCAGAGAAAAGGGAAAGATATATGCTGACAGAAGAAAATAGATACAGACAGACAGCGCTAGCATAAGTCACATACAATGCAGAAATACAACTGCAAATTGTCACTACTATCAACTACACAGACTCAGTGTCTGGTAGGCTGTAGCGATACATACACTGACCCTTGGGCGAGTTATGTAGGAGGACAGGACCACACGCTGTCCTGAGAGAGCTGCGACTGCGCCATGAAGAAAATGGCAGCCGGAGACCTCAGAGGGGACATGGCCGAGAACAGCTCAGAGAAGCCAGACCTCAGAGGAAAGACTCCCTGAGCTGAGGGGAAGAGCCACATTAATAGGGAAGCTGTCTCCCCTGGCTGATTAATTAACCCCCGGTATGCTGGTTCGCGCACCAATTGTCCCTGGTGGTCCAGTGGAGCACGGTGGCTTGAGCCTGCGCCCACACTCAGCACCTCCGGTCTGGCCCCTGAGACCAGAGGTATGACTGCCCGCGCGGGCCACCGCGAGCGGTGACCCACCTTACCTGTCCCCTTAGCGTCCGGCTGCAGTCTGGGTCCTCCAACGGGACCTTGGCTAGCACTGACCCCGGGAAGCCCGCCGAGATCCCCAGATCTGTACTGGCATTGCGGCGCTGCAGGGGTGATGGAGTGGCAGCGCAGACGTCCCATGGACAGTCTGCTGCTGCGCGCTCTCCATTGGTAAAGTAAAAAGAGATATGCTAAGAACTTACCTTTGTTATCTCTATTTCTACGAAGTCCATAGGGTCCACAGGATACCTTGGGGTATAGGCGATTATGGGAGTCATCGGGCACCACACAGTTAAATCTGTCCTCCCAGGATGCACCGAGGCCCTCTCCTATACCCCGCCCCCTGGCCAAGGCACCTCAGTTACATAACAAGCCATAGGCCTGTTGAATCGTCCTTATTAACCTTTAGTATATTCCTGCCTATAAACCTCTAAGATTCACCTGCCTAGAACCTCTAAGACAAAAACCTGCCTATAACCTCTAAACAGAACGCTAATTGCGTACGCAGTATAACCGCAAATAAAGACAGGAGTGGAATCTGTGTTTCCAATGCACAAGTATTATTCAGGTAAAAGTACAGTCAGTTGCACGCAATCTATACATACACAAGTTAGGCGTAAAAGGAAATAATACAGACCCAAGTACAGTTATACATACGCTGCGCCTCTGGACCCAGAGATAGACCTCAGACTAGATATCCTCAGTACACCCAAAATTCAGCATGAACTGGCAATCCAGTATTTGGACACATGTATTTATTCCCCCCCAGACTGAAACAGGACAAAGGGAAAACTTCCTGCTGATCTTATTGGTTCCCAGAGGAGAAGCATATGTTAAGGCACATTTAACAGGTTGTTTCAAATACACTTTCCCTGCCTCCGACAACAGGAGTCTTTCTAGTAATGCCTCCTGTAACATTCCATCAGCTAAACATTTTGTTGCTTGTAAGTTCTGCGATCCGTAACTTGAGTTTGCATGATGCGATCTCTCCACCGATAACACCGGGATGCTGTAAAAAGCGTACGCATCAGAACGAAACCAAACACACCTTGCTTATCATGTATAATACCTTAGTTATCAAAAACCTCTATTTCTTAGCATTTAAACTAACTTAACCAACTTGAATCATACAATTTGATGCTAATGGAACCTTGTGTGCGAATATGTAGTGTGTGAGTATTCGGGGTTTTATATAAGGACGCTAGATAATTTGGGGCAGATGCGTGCGCATAAAGCTACTTTTTCAGCGGTTTCATACTAAGTCTCATGCATTCGCTAATATGCGATTATTTAATAGCGCCCTTGTGAGTATAATTGTGCGTATGAAAAATGGTGAAAGAAGCGATCGCATTGTGCTAATAAAAATATCGCCACATGTACTATATTGTGTGTTCACCCAAAATGGAGCTTAGGCGGCCATTCGCAAAATGGCGTCTTGCGATTGCATTTCTAAAATGGAGTCTTGCGGCCATTCGCAAGATGGCGTCGCTGCGATTAAATTTTTAAACCGAACTTGTCTCAGCCAATTATTCAGCTTCGACAGGCAGGAGGAGGAGAAAAAGAGAGAAGAAAGTCTGGAACACTCAAGAATCACATTCTTACAGAGGAGACGGAAAACCGGTGACCAGAGCGAAGCCCATATGAAGCACAGGTGCGACAGGTTGGGAGTCCTGTGGACCCTATGGACTTCATAGAAAGATAATAAAGGGAAGTTCTTACAATATCTATTCTTTTCTACATCAGGGTCCATAGGGATCCACAGGATACCTTGAGGATGTCCCAAAGCAGTCCCTTTAAGGGTGGGGATGCTCCTGTGCAGAAAGGAGAATCCGCCGCCCAAAGGAAGCATCCTGAGATGCGAAGGTATCAAAAGCATAATACCTCACAAAGGTATGGACAGAAGACCACGTGGCCGCCTTGCAAAGCTGAACAGCCGAGGCACCACTGCAAGCTGCCCATGAAGGACCCAAAGACCGAGTAGAATGAGCAGTAACAGAGGGCGGTACAAGGTGGTTCTTAATCCATCAATAATGTGTCTCTAGGCGGCGAAATAAAACTACTATTATACGCACACCGCGGATCTTGGGAGATCATGTGACAGATGTGGGAATGCACCAGTCTTATAACAGCAATCTTGAAGGGGAATTTGAGACTTTACATTGTCTGGGTGTTCTATAAATAACATTTCAATAATATCTTCTATGCATGTCTAAATATTATACATTTAAATGATGGTACTTCCTAGTTCAGGGTTGTAATGCAGTTCTGTATCTACCTCGGTATACATATTATCATTTCTGACCACCATCATAGTTTCATTCCTTCGTTTCACTCTGTTTTCACATTTTCCACACTTCAACACAATAGGAACACACCGGACGCATATGCCAATTATTATGATGACAATCAGTATAAGGATCAAGAATTTGCCTACGCTGGCGATCACTTCCTGGACCCATTCCCCTAGACCTGAGAACCATTTCACTGGGTTCAGCCATGACACCCATCCTTCTATCTTTTCCCCTGCTTCAGCCACTGAAGCATTATGGTTCTTACGAAATTCCCACTTTAGCTGCAGAATTTCATCCATCTTCCGATCTATCACCTCCTTAGGGTCGCTGGTATCATTGGTGACATAAGTGCAACACTTTACTCCAAATTGGGTGGCTAACGTTACGCAATACCCTCCAGTAACAGCAGTTAAATAATTCAACACTAGCCTGTGTTGCACTAGTTCTTTCTTGTACGCTTGCAATTCTCTCCCTGTGTACCTGAATGTGTCATCGTACATCTCGGTGATATTATCTATTAATTTAGCAAGTTCCTGGATATATCTAAAATTTAATGTACCCCTAGCAATTCTGGTGGGATCCAGGGCGACTAAAACTTGGAAGCCAGTTGTCTCACTGATTAACTGAGCGGCTTTATGCATATCACCAGGTATCATATTTCTCTTGCCTCTGTGTTCATATTGTGTGTGAAGATATGGTGACGTTGTGTTTTTATGTATTCCCAACATTTCAACATGTGTGAGGGTCATAACTTCTGGGACTACTCTTCCCAGCTAACACAAACCTTCGGAACTCGGGGTGAGCCATTTATACGCTTTTCTTCCACATATAAAATATACATTATCAGGGAGAATATAAGGAATGGTATGCATCATTATCATTAAACACATTTCTCTTGCAAACAATCCTATCTCAGGCTCTTCCATCTGGTATATGCAAGTTTCTGGTTGTATTATTTTAGCACAATAACCATCTGGTACTTTACCAATCATTTCTTTGGTGGAACTCAATGTATACCGGGACCTAAAATATTTCCCACTTGATTTAATTGAGCGTAGCAGATCATAGTTTATGGACTCATTATCAGCTCTTTTTGAGAAGGTCATCGTCTGATTATTCCCCGTCACTTCCCAACCTCCGGGTTTATTGGGGTTGGTTATGTTTAAACACAAAAGTGATTTATCTACTTGAAATTGATAGAGTTTGAAATGAGGCGGTTTGGATGAGAGGAATTTTCCATCCAATGTTTTCCCCTTTTGTAATTCTAAAATTTCCGTGATATTCAGCGGAAATGGCACCAACCCTACATTATGCTGTCCCTGTGGCACATGTGAACACACCCAGCAATCGGTTTGATTTAACACTTTGCCTACCATGCTGTGATAATCCTCTAAAGGATACCCTCCCCAGTACCTGTTATATTTAGGTTGGCACCGTTGAATACAGTTCTCATCAAGTAGGGACCCACAAAACTCACAAATACAGGAATCTTCAGACGATAACCCTTCACACCTTCCCCGAGTATCCGGAATGACAGCTCTCTTAACAATAACAGTACTAAGATTGGTCAGACACTGCCCTGAATGGCATTGCACTCCTCCTTTCTCCACTCCATCAGCACTGCCATCAGCTCCTGTTTCCTCAATAGGTCCCCCATCACAGACACTGGATATTCCCGAACTGACCAGGATGGTGAGCATTCTGAAAGAGAATATGAGAATGAACACAGCAGGCCCGTCCATTGTCACAACAAGACCTGCAAATTTCTCTCAGTTCAGGTATCTCACTACAACCTTTTCAATCCTCCCGGAACAAGCTCGCGAGTGACAGATCCACACTATCAGCTTTGTCTCCGACTTGTTTCTCCACTGGTTGTTTGACCTTTATGCAGTGAGTGGAATGGACCCAGGTATCTCTCTCGGCCACCTTCAAAGATGTAGTACTTGTCAGCAGCACCTGGTACGGACCTTTCCACCGATCAGTCAAACAACCTGAACGTAAGAAATTTCGGATCATTACATATTCTCCTGGTTCAACATCATGGCAGTTCATTTCAGGCATATCATGGGACAACAATTTCAGTTTCTGCTGCTGTTGCTTTAACTGCTTACTCATTGATATAAGATACTTCACAGTTACCTCGTTGTTACTCTTTAGATCTTCCTGTGGACTTATAATCAAATGAGGTTGTCTACCAAACAATATTTCAAATGGGGACAGGTTCAGAGGAAATCTAGGAGTGGTCCTTATACTATGTAGGACCAAAGGTAAAGCTTCTGGCCATCCTAGTCCAGTCTCCGCCATGATTTTACTTAGCTTATTTTTAATAGTCCCGTTCATCCTCTCTACCTTGGCACTGGCTTGCGGTCGGTAGGGGGTGTGAAGTCGGCTATTAATACCCATCAGCTTACACATATTTTGGAAAACATCACCTGTGAAATGGGTACCCCTATCACTTTCGATGATTCTAGGGATACCGTACCTGCATACAAATTCCTGAACTATTTTCTTGGCAGTAAACGCAGCAGTATTAGTGGCTGCTGGGTAGGCCTCAACCCAGTTAGAGAATACGTCTGTGCACACTAATACATACTTAAGGTTCCTGCAGGGTGGTAATTGGATGAAATCAATTTGTATCACCTGGAAAGGTCCATCAGTCGGTGGAATGTGGGACGGTTCGGTAGGGATCGCTTTCCCTATGTTCTTTCTCAAGCAGGTCAGACAGGACATTGCTATCTTCTCTGCTTGTGAAGAAAACCCTGGTGCGCACCAGTATGCCCTCACCAACTTGCACATGCCCTGTTTACCCAGATGAGTCAGACCGTGTGCTGCTTCAGCCAGGCTGGGGTAATATGCCTTGGGGCTACTGGCTTACCATGTCCGTCCCTCCAGAGCCCGAAGGACTCTTGCCCACACCCCTTGGACTTCCAAATGGATTTTTCCTGAATTGAACACAAATTTTGCATCTCAATTAATTTCAGCATATCAATGGTTTGGAATGACATAATCGTTTCAATTGGAGAAGGCATTTTTAACCCCGCTGCCCATTTTGCAGCTTCGTCAGCTCTGTTGTTGCCCAGTGACACTGGGTCATCCTCACATGTGTGGGCTTTGCATTTAATTACTGCCACTGCTTTGGGCAGTTGGATTGCTTCTAAGAGATGTTTTATGTGTCAGGAATGTGCAACTGGTGTGCCTGCTGCTGTCATAAAATTTCTCAGACGCCATAGGGCCCCAAAGTCGTGCACCACCCCGAACGCGTACCTCAAGTCAGTGTAAATGTTAGCAGATTTGCCTGCTGCCATTTCACATGCTCTAGTCAGTGCTACTAACTCTGCCACCTGGGCTGAGTGAGGAGGACCGAGAGGTTTAGCTTCCATGATGTCTGTGTCATTTACAACAGCATAACCTGTACATAATTCACCTGTGTCTGTTTGTCTATGACAACTCCCATCCGTATAGAAAGTTACATCCACATTCTCTAAAGGTGTGTCATGTATGTCAGGTCTAGCAGTAAAGGTCTGATTCAGAAATGTCATACAATCGTGAGTATCATCATGTCTGCCGAACTCACCTCCCGCCAGCAACTCCTCTCCTTCCACCCTTTGTACATCATGTTGTACATATGGCAGGTATGTTGCTGGATTCAGCGTACTGCAACGTTTAACAGTAATATTTGCAGGAGCGATTAGGGCTAGTTCCCATTTGGTGAACCTAGCCGAGGAGACGTGTCTGGTTTGAGCTGAGTTCAACAGGGCAGATACAGCATGGGGAGTGTAGACAATCATATCATGGCCCAATACTACGTCCTCACTTTTACTCACCAGTAAAGCGGTTGCTGCTACACTTCTGAAACAGGTGGGGAGTGATCTTGCTACCGTGTCCAATTGGGCACTGTAGTATGCTACGGGCCTACTGGCATCACCATGTTTTTGTGTAAGGACACCTGCAGCACAACCATCGGCTTCCGTACAATATAAATCAAAAGGTTTTTCATAATCGGGTATTCCCAATGCAGGAGCTTTTGTTATACTATCCTTAAGATTAAGAAAAGCCTGTTCTGATTCCTCAGTGTGTATGACGCGATCGGGCTTTGAGGAAGAGACTAGTAGGCAAGGCCAAAATAGAAAAACCTGGTATCCACATTCGGCAATATCCACACATTCCCAAGAAGGTACGAATTTGCTGTTGATTCTGCGGCAGTGTCATGTTTTGTATGGCCTGGATTCTATCATTTGTGAGATGTCGTAACCCCTGGGTTAGGCAGTGTCCCAAATATTTTACTCTGGGCTGGCACGGCTGTAACTTGTCCTTAGCCACTTTGTGTCCTGTTTGCGAGAGATGAAGTAACAAAAGTTTAGTATCATTCACACATGACATAAAAGAGTCAGAACATAGCAATAAATCGTCCACATATTGAATTAGAACTGATCCATTGGCAGGTTGAAAAGCTTGTAAACAGTCATGCAATGCCTGGGAGAAAATACTGGGGCTGTCTATGAAACCTTGGGGAAATCGTGTCCATGTATATTGCACACCTCTGTATGTGAATGCGAATAGGTACTGACAGTCAGGATGGAGAGGCACAGAGAAGAAAGCAGAACAGAGGTCAATGACAGTGAAATGGGTTGAATTTGGTGGGATCTGCATCAGGATGACAGCTGGATTTGGCACTACAGGGAATTGGCTCTCTACTACCTTATTAACACCTCTAAGGTCTTGTACCAGCCTATAACCCCTCCCACCACTCTTCTTTACTGGAAAGATGGGACTGTTGGCTACACTAGCTGTACGAAATAAAATTCCTTGTTGCAATAATCGCTCGATTATTGGAAACACCCCTAGTTCCACTTCCTGTTTAAGCGGGTACTGGGGAATTTTTGGAGCTTGCCTACCGCTTTTTAAGTTTATCATTACCGGGTTTACGTTTGCCATTAATCCAGTGTCCTGTCCATCTTTTGTCCAAAGGGAATTTGGGACAACATTTCATCTATTTGTGATGGATTTTCTTTTAAAACTGTAGAGTGGTACATTATCCTTTGAGGGGTGTCTAACATATCCCGCACCTCGTATACCATTCTCTCTGGGATATCTAAATATACACCATCAGGGGTGCAATATATGACACATCCCATTTTACATAACAAGTCTCTGCCCAGCAGGTTAGTAGGAGCCGCAGCAGCCAGAAGAAAAGAATGTCTGGTATGCAACGGCCCAATACTAACCTCTGCGGGCCTTGTTAAAGGATAACGTTCCACTTTACCTGTCACACCCATTGTTGGTATTGTCTCGTTGGTCACCTGTAAATTAACAGGAGATTTCATCACTGACTTGGTCGCCCCTGTGTCTACAAGAAAAGGATATTCAGTACCAGCTACATCAACCATCAAGACCGGTTCTTCCTTAGTACTTCCCGTTAACCTGACTATCTGTAGACTACAGGTATGACCTGACCCATAGCGTTGGCTACCATTCTCCAATAAAGCATTTACGGCTACAATTGAAGCTGGTGCTTGCTGAGCATTTGCTGGTCTCTGTGCATGTCCCTTATGGGGGTCCAGTTTCTACTTAAGTGTCCTGTTTGTTTGCAATTAAAACATGTCTGTGATTCAGGTGAAAGAATGTGTTGTTGTGAAGTTTGAGCAGAGGGTAAAGGTGGTGGATATGGGTAATGATAGGGAGGGTAAGGGTATTGTGGGGGAAAAGACGTGGGTGGATATCCTGGGACCTGTGGTTGCATTGGGTTAGTGGGATAGAATTGTGTTTGTTGTTGAGTGGGGTTAGTGAGAGCAACTTGTTCTGACATGAGTGTGTGTGCAAGTGCAAGCGTGTCTGTTGGCTGTGATGTTAACGTCATTCCCTCCAGAGCTTGTATACTGACAGCCATTAATTTTTCGCTCTGGGTCTCCCTCTTTTTTGAGATGTTTTTGTCATGTTCTATGGCAGACTCTATGAGGTTATCTATTGTAAGTCCCCGCCAGCCAGGCTGTGAGGTCTGAACCCGAGTTTTTAAATTCTCTTTCAACCCATCCATTAATATCGTGACTATCATTCCCCTGTGGTGAATGCTATCTTTAATCCCTTCTATCCCAGTGTACTGGGTGATAGCCTGCAGAGCCCGGTCGCAATATTCTTCTGCAGTTTCACTCTCTTTTTGTTTGATTGTGAAGATTTTGTTCCAGTTAACTACTACTGGAAAATATACACCCAATTGAGTCACAATGCGGAAATGTTACCTTGGTTTACTTGGTCTGTTAAGGGAACGTCGCCATCCAATACACAGTCCGTGATAAATTTTGTCACGTCGGTATTGCGTGGCAGGCAGGCCCTTAACACCACACGCCAATCTTTATTTGTGGGCTCATGAGAACTACCCAAATTTCTCTAAAATCTTTGACATTTGGCTAATTCTTTTTTTGGATCAGGGAAATCATTTATGATGGAATTTAGTTCTGCCCTTGTCCATGGACAATGCTTTACTACTTCCCTCGTAGGTACTATACCGTTTGCATCCGCATTTCCATTTGGAACAGTTATTGTCCGAATGGGATGCAGATCGTCAGCGTTGCCACCTTTGACCTGGTTACCTGGCTGGGGGTTTAATCTGCTGCTGCTACGTATGGTATTAACAACTTCCTCAATGGGTGCAGAGTGTATTAACACTTCCCTTGCTGTTACCGATGGAGATGGCGGCACCACCCGTGATTGTGGTGATGCAGCATCTATCATTTGCACAGCATGGGAAATGGCAGACATTACAATAGGCTCATCTTCTACATCATAAACATTTTCTTTATGGTTACTTAAGAGGGGATACAAATTACTTGTTACATTTTCATTGGTATTTTTGGTAACTGTACTTGCACCTCCATCCACATAAGGTGGGGGAGGTGAGCGTGAACTGCTGGCAATACTCTCCACAACTCTACTTTGCCGCACATGCACGCCAATTTGCGGCTCGCCCGTATTGCAATTCAGCGTCGTGGATGTATTTTCTGGCAATGCGTTCGCAACGCTAGTTTGCGTCGTTTGCACATTTTTAAGCCAAGCATCCCCTTCATGCTGCCATATTTTTAAACATTCAAAATACTTAATCTTTTTCTCTCGGGATCGCATCATACTGATGTGATCCTGTACATTATCTAACACATTTTTGTCAAAACTACCAATTCTGGGAAACGGTCTAACACTCTTTCTCGTCATATTAAACCATATATCACAATACCTTATTGCATAAGTACCGTACTTGGTATGCATGATACGACGGGCCGACCCGAACGGCGCTTCCATTAGCAGCACATCATTGCCTAACATTTCTACTGTTTGCGTGGCTCCCATTCTGAGACAACTCCTACGCTTTTCAATAAAAATTTAAGCTGGTGAAAGACAATCAAGATACTTTCACTTACCTGTGAACGATTTAAGTTGGCGACGTCCACACACCTGGATAAGATTTGATAAGGCAACTTCCACACCTAGATAAGTTTTGAAACAGGCAACTTCCAGACCCGGATAAGCTTTAGTAAGGTAACTTCCAGACCTATGAGAGTTTATATGTTGGCCACTCTCAGGCACCTCTATACAACAAAGACAACATGTACACCCGCTACTGTGTTTAGAACGGTAAAGCTGCTTACCGAACGACTAGGCTAACCCTTGCACCTAGCCCTTAAGGATCATACGGTACCCTTAACTTTAGGGAATAAATTACCCCTACCAACAATACACTCACTATTACACACTTTTTCCTGCGCAGAAAATAAACGTTTAACCCAGATATTGGTAGATAGAAAAAAAATGTAAACCTCAATGGCTTTGTTCAAACACGTGGCAGCAGAACCGGAAGTGCGTTTACGCTATTGTGCGATCGGCCGCATACACAATTATGCGACTACCACACAAGCGTATAATTACTTTTTTTTAACTGCGTACGCAAAAATGCGTTTTAGCTGCGTACGCAATACTGCAGCACCCCTCTAAACACAAGGTTCTATCAACAGAGGAAAAACAAACTTTTTTCCTCTCGTCCCTGGATTCTAATCAGCGCTTCCTCTACACAATAACCGGCAGTACGCTCTCAGCAACACTGTGGTAATGAAAGACTAATGCGTCTCTCAAAAGGCGCCTCCATCCTTTTGCTGAGAGAGGACTGACCGAGTGTTATCGTGTATCAGATAGTGTGATAAACCTACGAGCCCCCAACTGTTGAATCGTCCTTATTAACCTTTAGTATATTCCTGCCTATAAACCTCTAAGATTCACCTGCCTAGAACCTCTAAGACAAAAACCTGCCTATAACCTCTAAACAGAACGCTAATTGCGTACGCAGTATAACCGCAAATAAAGACAGGAGTGGAATCTGTGTTTCCAACGCACAAGTATTATTCAGGTAAAAGTACAGTCAGTTGCACGCAATCTATACATACACAAGTTAGGCGTAAAAGGAAATAATACAGACCCAAGTACAGTTATACATACGCTGCGCCTCTGGACCCAGAGATAGACCTCAGACTAGATATCCTCAGTACACCCAAAATTCAGCATGAACTGGCAATCCAGTATTTGGACACATGTATTTATTCCCCCCCAGACTGAAACAGGACAAAGGGAAAACTTCCTGCTGATCTCATTGGTTCCCAGAGGAGAAGCATATGTTACGGCACATTTAACAGGTTGTTTCAAATACACTTTCCCTGCCTCCGACAACAGGGGTCTTTCTAGTAACGCCTCCTGTAACATTCCATCAGCTAAACATTTTGTTGCTTGTAAGTTCTGCGATCCGTAACTTGAGTTTGCATGATGCGATCTCTCCACCGATAACACCGGGATGCTGTAAAAAGCGTACGCATCAGAACGAAACCAAACACACCTTGCTTATCATGTATAATACCTTAGTTATCAAAAACCTCTATTTCTTAGCATTTAAACTAACTTAACCAACTTGAATCATACAATTTGATGCTAATGGAACCTTGTGTGCGAATATGTAGTGTGTGAGTATTCGGGGTTTGATATAAGGACGCTAGATAATTTGGGGCAGATGTGTGCGCATAAAGCTACTTTTTCAGAGGTTTCATACTAAGTCTCATGCATTCGCTAATATGCGATTATTTAATAGCGCCCTTGTGAGTATAATTGTGCGTATGAAAAATGGTGAAAGAAGCGATCGCATTGTGCTAATAAAAATATCGCCACATGTACTATATTGTGTGTTCACCCAAAATGGAGCTTAGGCGGCCATTCGCAAAATGGCGTCTTGCGATCGCATTTCTAAAATGGAGTCTTGCGGCCATTCGCAAGATGGCGTCGCTGCGATTAAATTTTTAAACTGAACTTGTCTCAGCCAATTATTCAGCTTCGACAGGCCGGAGGAGGAGAAAAAGAGAGAAGAAAGTCTGGAACACTCAAGAATCACATTCTTACAGAGGAGACGGAAAACCGGTGACCAGAGCGAAGCCCATATGAAGCACAGGTGCGACAGGTTGGAAGTCCTGTGGACCCTATGGACTTCATAGAAAGATAATAAAGGGAAGTTCTTACAATATCTATTCTTTTCTACATCAGGGTCCATAGGGATCCACAGGATACCTTGAGGATGTCCCAAAGCAGTCCCTTTAAGGGTGGGGATGCTCCTGTGCAGAAAGGAGAATCCGCCGCTCAAAGGAAGCATCCTGAGATGCGAAGGTATCAAAAGCATAATACCTCACAAAGGTATGGACAGAAGACCACGTGGCCGCCTTGCAAAGCTGAACAGCCGAGGCACCACTGCAAGCTGCCCATGAAGGACCCAAAGACCGAGTAGAATGAGCAGTAACAGAGGGCAGTACTGGAAGGCCCTCATGAGTGTAAACCTCAGAGATCGTCATGCGAATCCACCTAGCCAAAGTTTGCTTATTGGCTGGCCATCCCTCCTTGTGGAATCCATAAAGAACAAACAAGGAGTCTGACTTCCGAAGGGAACTGGTATGGTCCACATAAACCCTGAGAGCGCGTACCACATCCAATGAGGCCTCACCTGCCGAGAGGTCTGGAGAATTAAAGGCCATTACTATAATTTCCTCATTAATGCGGAAACTAGACACCACCTTAGGAAGGAACCAGGGCAAGTCCGAAGCACCGCCCTGTCCTGGTGAAAAATCAGAATGGAGGGCGACAAGAAAGAGCCCTCAAGTCTAATGCCTTTCTGGAGGAAGCAATAGAGGAGGAAGGAGAAATAGTCTTGCCGTAAGCCATTTGAAATCCACTGAGCTCAGGGGTTCAAATGGAGGTCCTTGGAGAGCCCTCAGGACCACAGCCAAATCCCAAGGAGCCACTGGAGGGACAAAGGGAAGCTGATTGCGAAGGACACCTTGCATAAAAGTGAGGGTATCAGAGAGAGGAGCAATCCTACACTGGAACCATACCTATAGGGTAGACACATGTACCTTCAATGAGGCCAGGCGGAGACCGTGATCTAAACCCACCTGCAGGAAAGCCAAAATTCTGGATATCTGAAACACTTTGATGGGGATCGTAACCTCTGGGAAGACACCAAAGTAGGTATGCCACATCCTGTGGTAAATGCTGGCAGAAGCAGGTTTCCGAGCTCTGAGCATGGTGTTAACCACAGCGCTGGAAAAACCCTTGGACCTTAGGAGGGATGTCTCAAGAGTCACACCGTCAAAGACAGACGACCCAGGTCCGGGTAAAGGCAAGGACGCTGAGACAACAGGTCCGGACATGTGATCGCTCCCCCCACAGCCATAGGAGACTGCTCCGGCTGCTGCAGCAGCCACGAGCAGTCTCGTACTGGAGCCCAGCACACACTGTGTGTTGAGCTGCAGTGTAAGGGGGGGGGTGGCGGCACCGGACCCCTCTAGCAAGGCTATACCCGCTCCGACCTCCCTCTCGGCGCCCATGGCCTTGTGATCTGCTTTTCAACTTGACCACAGATGTTTTTTGGCTTTGTCTATGACTGGTTGGCCACCCCTGCTCTACTATTTGCATGTTTATTTACATTCTACTTGACTATTTTTTTATGTATTTTGTTAGTTCTATTCATCCAGGATGCTATCGTTGTGCGGGATGCACTACCTGCAGAAGCATGCTCACAGGTCAGACGTTCTGTCATCCACGGACTGGTCGGAAATTTTCTATCCAACATAGTTACCTGCACCACTGAATATGTAGTATATGCTCTTATTTGCCCTTGTTCATATTATATTGGCAAAACCATAAGATCATTTCGTGAGCGTATGGCAAATCACAGGTCCTCTATTCGATCTGCATTGATTAATGGGTCTTCCGATAAACCTGTTGTCCGACATTTCTGCGAAATGAAACATCCACTATCGAGTCTTAAATGTGTAATTATTGACTGGGTGCCATCACCAAGTAGAGGAGGAGACCGTGGTAAAATTGTTACTACAGAGAGAGGCGTTCTGGACTCAAACTTGATACTATATACCCAAAGGGGCTTAACGAAGCAGCCCATCTGAGTATGTTTTTGTGACATTTTTATGAGCGGTGCACCACCAGCATTTTTTCATCATTTTTTTATCATTTGATTAATTTTTTTCAATGGAGAAGCTATAGGTTGCGTGTCAGTTATTTTTTATCTGTTATTTTTTTCATATTAGAATGACCATTCATGGTACATTATTGTATATATACCAGTTGATTGTGTCACCAATAAGGTTTGTGTGCCCATTAGATTTGCATGTAGTTTTTATATGTGATTTGTTCAGATATGACCTATTACCATCTGTGTCTGTTCAATATGTGTGCTATTTTGGCACATATTAGTTTACTAATGTGCTTGCACAGTGTTATAACATAGTTAAGTTTTTCGTTTATATATATCTATGGCAACAAGGGGGCATGCTTTTGTCAGATGATTCAGCGTCGTTTCTAGTTATCGTTGCCAGCGCTAATTAGTATGACTCGAGGTGAGTCACATGCTCATGCCCACTTCCTGGTTACAGCGTCACAGCGCTCAGGTAACCAGGATGTGTGCGTTCCATGAGAAGGAAGGAGCAGGGTTTGAAACGCACGCGGGAGCTCTCTGTCTGACCAGATTACATAACAATCGGTGGGTGAGCTTTGGATGTTTATTTAATATGTGTATTATAAGATGTTCTCATTGGATCTATCATCTAAGTCCCCTTATAGCCGGTCAGTTTGTTGATTATACATGTAACAGGTACCACACAGGTGTTTTGAGGGAGGTGTTTGATCAATGCAATTGCATTAATTATGTAATTAGTGTGTGTATTTATATGTTCAGTGTTGTATGTACTTGCATCTTGACAAAGGTCAAAGCATAGGACCGAAACAGCGATGGATGGCTGTATTTTTAAGATGGCGTAAATTAAACAAATCTTTTTGACATTTCTATGAAGTCTTGTGATCTCTCTCTCTCCCTCCCCCTCCCCTTTTCTTGCTGGACACAACCTTAAGGTACACAGGTGTACTTGCTCCCATTTTCTCAATTTGGAGGTCTCATGTTCCATGTGTGAGTTGGTCATATTATTCTTCATACCTCTGCACACTTGTCATGTCTATTGTTTATTGCAAATCTGTGACTGTAGGTCTTTAAAACAAGAGATATGGTAAGAACTTACCTTTGTTATCTCTGTTTCTACGAAGTCCATAGGGTCCACAGGGTTGACCTTGGGGTATAGGTTGGGAACCAAATCCAGGCACCACGCAGTTAAAGCTTTTAGCTCCCAGGATGCACTTGGGTCCACTCTCCCTATAACCCCACCCCCAGCCAGAGGCACCACAGTTTGTAAGTAGCCAAAGGCCAGAGGAGGAGAAAAAAAAAAAAAAGAGAGAAAACTGGAACACTCGATAACCATACTCACAGAAATGGGAGACAGAAAACCGGTGACCAGTCACACAGCCCATTTGAAGCCAGGTGCGTCAGGGCGGGCACCCTGTGGACCCTATGGACTTCGTAGAAAGAGATAACAAAGGTAAGTTCTTACCATATCTCTTGTTTTCTACTTCAGAGTCCATAGGGTAGACCTTGGGGATGTCCCAAAGCAGTTCAACCAAGGGAGGGGACGCTCCTGTGCTGAGAGGAGAATCCGCCGCCAAAAAGGAAGCATCCTGAGAGGCAAAGGAAAACAATGCCTAGAACCTTAAAAAGGTGTGGACAGAAGACCACGTGGCCACCTAGCAAAGCAGCCAAGGCGCCACAGCGAGCCACCCACGAGGGTTACATGGCCCGAGAAAAAACAAGCAGCAACAACAGAAAGGCCTACCCATGGGTAGGCCCCTGAAGAAGACATACGAGGCCGTCCAGCCAACATATGGCCATAGGCCGGCCCTCCTTTCCTGTTAAAACCAGAAATCTCAGACCACCAATAAGGAGTCCGATTTCCGTCAGGAACTTGAATGGATCACATAAATCCACAGAGGCCGGACCACAGTCAATGAGGCCACACCAGCCGAGAGGACTGGGGACTGAATGGCCGCACCATAAGTTCCAGAATAATATGGAACCTGAAAATCACTAAGAAGAAACACAGGATGAGAGCAACTCACACCCTGACAAGATGCCCTCCAGAAGAGGGAGCCACATGAGAACGCTCCCAATTCCGACACTCACCTGGTTGATATAAACTCCCTGATAGAAAGAGAGAAAGCCATTACATGGTCTATTGCTTTTGGCTATCACAACCAGCGGTTCCATTAACTTTCACCCGGAGTTAACAAAGAACCACTCCTAACTCCCAAGGAGTCCCTAGGGAGGACAAATGGAGGCATAATCCAGAAAACACTCCAAAGGATGAACTGGATATCAGAGCGGAGCAATTCCATAACCTAATCATACTGACAGTGTAGAGATCTGCACTGTCAGGAAGGCCAGGCAGAGGGTGAAACCCAAGCCAGCCGGAAGGAATGCCAGAATATCTGGAAATCCTGGACACCAGAGGATCGTATCGATAGGTATAATACCATAAGAATGATGGCTGCCACAGTTTGTGGTAGGTCCCAGCAAAAGCTGATCCATGTGCTCCAATCATTCCAACGATGACAAAGCCATGGAAGCCGTAAGACCACTGTAGGGACGTAGTCAAAGACAAACGACCCAGGTCCAAGGCAAACCCCAGGACCCTGAGACAACAGGTCTGGGTAGTGAAGAATCAGGAATGGAGTATCGATGGAGAGACTCCGAAAAACCAAGTACCCCTGACATCTGGGGCAATCAGGAGCCACCAGCAGGAAAGCATCTGTCTCGATTGAAACACTTCCCTCGAGGAATAATGGAGACTGGAGAACACAGGTACGCAAATTGGAAGAACCCCTTCACCGACAAAGAGTCACTGAAGGTTGCTTCAGAATCCCCAGAGTTGGACTGTAACACCATAGTGTGCATAGTAACGTCTGTAATCTGACGAGTAACACGCCCATCCACCCCATGAGGGGCTCGTGATGACCCTCAGGGAATTTGGGACAGGAGGCCAAACACTGTTGTAATACCTCATAACTGACAACAGCCAGAGTCCCGCCATGCGATCCCCCCGCTAGTCAGCAACAGGGAACCAGAAGGCACGCAATACTGAGGGTGTATGATACAGGTGCAGGTCAACATTCACTCTAACCAGAATGGACCTGCCACCAGCCCAAAGCAGGGATAATAATACTTGAAATAGGCTTCCCCCCGTGTAAGAGCCCAAAACAGTATCCAGTTCACACACAGCCAACTGGGAAGTAACCACAGGGCGTCAACCACGCCAATTTGCGTTTCGTAGAAAACGACATCCACCCAGGGTGGCCGTGGGAATCCCTGCAAGGGGAATGACAGACTATGGTGGCACCAGGGGGATTTCATATACTGCGAAAAACCCCTGCAGGGAGCGATAGTCTGTGTCACAGGGGAAGAGTGCAAGAAATTGCGAGATGAAAAGGGCAGTATGGTGAAGTAACCCCAAGTGAGGTACAACAATGGGGCCCACCCGGCGATCCGCAATTGAGAGGATCCCGAGAAAACAAACCTCCCAAGGGGGTCGTGAAAGGGGCCGGCACCAGATGACGCCACACACAGAACCCTTTATGAAACAAATCCTCCGCACTAACACCTGCAGCACATGACTTGCAGGATAGCAAAAATGGGTGCAGTATAACGCTCTATCTCCTGGTCAAACATATCTGACCAATCTTGGCGGAAATATCAAGCAGTGCTATACTGGTCCTGACTGATGCTAAAATTAGCCACAGGGACCCATTTTCAGCGTATGCAACACACAGTTCCAACGAAAATGTGGCAACGTGCAGCACGCAACAGTATGTGACAAACCTCACAAATATCAACGAGTATATAAATGTGAGGTCTCAGAACCACCCTAAGTACAGCTGTATTAGGGCAGATAAGGAAAAGGGATAGATATACACTGACAGGTGAGAGAATTAAATACAGACAGTCAGCACTAGCATAAGTCACATACCATGCAGATATATACATATATACATAAACATGTCATAATATACTGCACTATTACACTGCATTCAACTTACCCAGATTCAGTGTCTGGGAAGGCTACAGCGCTGTGTACACTGACCTGATGGTGAGGTACGCAGGGGGACTGGACTCACTGCCATCTCCGGAGCTCTGCTGCTGCACTACAAGAAAATGGCCGCTGGAGACCTCAGAAGAAGCGTGGCCCGCGGGAGGAAGCAGCTCAGCGACACCAGACTATACATACTGAAAGGCGCGCTGAGCTGAGGGGAGGAGCCGCTGTAACAGGGAAAGCTTCCTCCCCTGGCCGGCTATTAACCTCCCGGGACGCCGACTCCCAGCGCCGATCAGTAAGTCCCTGGTGGTCTAGTGGACACACGGGGGGGTATGGGGGGCCCGCCGCCACTGCCGGCGCCTCCGGTCTGTCCCCGGAGACCAGAGGCACAGGACTGCATATTAAATGCGCGGATCACCGCAAGCGGTGATCCGCGACCTTACCTGCTCCCCGTAGATCCGGCAGCAGTCCTGGGCGCCCGCAGAGTCCGGCTAGTACAGACTCTGAGGTCCCGCTGAGATCCCCAGATCTGTACTGGCGTCTCAGCGCCGGCGGGGTGACGGAGCAGCAGCTTAGACGTCCTATGGACAGTCCGACGCTGCCGCTCTGAAAGTCCAAAGTAAAAATAAAAAAACTCTGTACTTAGAAAAAATAAAGCTTAGGGGCTGCTAATCAGCTCCCCACTGCACTAAACGGTGACCAGACTCCGGCCGGGCACAACTTAAACTGAGGTGCCTCTGGCTGGGGGTGGGGTTATAGGGAGAGTGGACCCAAGTGCATCCTGGGAGCTAAAAGCTTTAACTGCGTGGTGCCCGGATTTGGTTCCCAACCTATACCCCAAGGTCAACCCTGAAGTAGAAAATCCATTTACACAATTGAAAGAAAATAAAAATAAAAAATAAAAAAACTGTGCACAAGATGTTGTAGTTTAAAGGATTTATTAATTCAAACATGCATGTAAAACACTAAATTGCATTAGCAAAAGATCAATGTAAAAACACTGTTCACAATATTTTTTGCAACATCCTGTAATGCGCTTTGATTTTGTTCACGTTGTAGAAAGGTTGAGTCATTTGTCCCTTCAAATAGTGTTTAGTCAGGGGTGTGCGTCATACCATTAATACTTGTCCTATAATTAAAACCTCACAGACCCTAGAGAACAGAATTGATAAATGCAATTCTAGAAAAAAAAAAAAAAAAGTTCCAATAGAAAAAAAATGAAAAAAATATATAGTCTACAATATTTAGCAGCTGCTGCGTCTGTATGTAAGCTTTAAAGGCTCACTCATACGTGTTGGAAAAATTAATGTTTGAAAATAATTGCGGACTTTAGATACATTCCTGAAGAGTTTTCCCAAGCATTTCGCTTTAACCAATACAATCTATTGTAGGAAAAGCGAGCTATTACTGCATGATAAAGTTCTGAATTCTAACATTTTAATTACAATGTACATTTTAGAATGTAATAGTGTGGTCGGCACCATAGGCTCTTATTTGTCCGATTTTTAATGTGATTTTCATGCATTTAACATGTGAAAAAGTGCAATAAAATTTGTGAACGAGCCATAAGGAAAAAAGCAGCTAAGAAAAAGCAATCAGCGCCTGTATAGCAGTTTCACATGATTTGTACACCTAGTGTTATAGGAAAGGCTAACGAGACGCTGCTGTTAAGCAAACATGGAATATTTAAAAAACTGTATCGGGTACAATTTCATGAACTACAAAAGAAAGCAAGTTACAATAATTCAAGAGATATTAGAATACAAGATAATATATAAGCAAGCCAACATGAAAAGCTTGTACATTTTAGAATCTGTGGGAATGAGCACTATAAACCTTAGTGACCCCCTCCCCACTATATCCATCTGGTTACATAAGCACAGGTGTATTACACTGTGATCCAGAAATAAGCACGTAATACCAGGTCAGCGTATTCCCCTCAAGTGCCCACCCAGACTCATGAGGGGGTCCAATGCCCTGTATAACATGGGGTAAAGGGATTAGATGATGCCAAATACTCACCTATTAGTAGTCTTTCCTACTGCATTCATAACACATTGTTTTGTTTGACTAGTTTCAAAGCGATAGTGTCACCTTTAAATACTGCTGCTTATGTTTACTAGTAATACCCTGACGCCTATTTTAATTATTTCCACCTTTATAGTTTTCATCCAAAAGAGCAGATTAGTACCCTTTAAGCAAAACTTTATTTTTAACCCAAGCAGTAAAAAGATACATAATAGATCTAACATTCCTAAATAACCATTCTGATTTACAAAGCAATACAGTGAATTAGATTAATAAAGTATTTAATATATGCAGTAAGTCTCTTACCTACTGTCAGTATAGGAACAATATCAGTTTGTATAAGTACAGTTTGTTTTTATTCCAGAAGTGAAATCAGTAAAAAGTCATGTCTTTCTAGTGGGGACAGCTCATGTGTGACAGGACAGAATAGGGAACCGAACTGAGTGGGTGTTTTGGCAACATTTAGTAAGTTGAAGTAAAAGGAAAACCGTTGTCAGTAGGCCAAGTAGACTGATCTATCATTCAGGAGGGCATTTTTAGTAGAGCCTGGAAAAAATACATGTCACTTATGGGATGGAGTAAACAGAGTATGTCTTAGATTCAAGATTTTATAGGTAGAGAATGATTTAGTAAAAATAGGGCTGGGATTTGGCATTTTGAGTCTCAGACTGGAGCAGGATGAGGAGTGTGAGGATTAAAAAATCAGGCATTTTCTCTTCCCCTTCTTCACTGGGGGTGGGCAGAGGACAGCTCTTATTGCTTCATCAAACACGGTCTTCAGCCCCCGCTGTGTCAGTGCCGAGCATTCTAAGTATTTCACTGCACCTGTTGGAAGAAAGCCAGGCCGTCATTTCCTCATGCTGAGGGCGTTTCCCAATCTACAGTATAAGAACTTACATACGAGCTAAAAAGATAGCATGGCCTGGGTCAGCCTCAGCCTATACAAAGGCAACAATAAAAAGAATGTAAAGACTTAGCTTTCCAATGTACTATTCACCAATAAACACAAGATCAATAAAAACTATTATTTGGTAGGCTGCCTTTAATAGACTTAATTACTAATAAGTAATGGAAAGCTGAAACTTCGATATTATTTATTTTAACCCAACTCTATCCAATAGGTACAACCCTTCTCCTCCCATCCAGTCATGTTATCCATATAAAAAAATCTAAGCCTCCACAACCCATAAAACATGTAGTTATATGCGGTCTGTTCATTCACTAGTGAAAACAAAATAAAATAAATGAGAGATAGATATATCTCTATGAGTACTATCGCAGCCTCACGCACACTTGCACAAGCCCTGACCTTACTCAGAAATTGCCAACTTCTACGCACGCTATCAGGCCTCAGGCTCGGTAAGGCATCGCAGTGGATAATTTATGCACGCCCCTACAACGGTGTTCAAACGCAGTGGCAAGCCACAGCATGGCCCTCCCTGACGGTGTCGCCCGTCTGACCTGCATGCAGTCAGACAGACGATGTCGCTGTCGAAGCGCAGCAGCGAGCAGTCAGTGACATTGAGGGTACACACTAGATGATGTTGCCGACATGTCGTCCAATTCGGCAGACATTAGAAATGGATCTCACATCTTTTCAACAAAAGAAGAGTCAGACTGATTCTGGCTAGAATACTAATCAAATGTCGCTGGCAACAGATAATGTATTTAATGTTACTTTTTTCATTGACCCATAGCATAGATCAAAGTGTTTATATCCTATGACATAATTTGCCCTTAGGACAGTTTAGCCATCTGTTATTTTAGCTCATCACTTCCTCCTAACGGAGTTTACTTTAGCAGGTGTGGAGAGCTGTAAATATCAGACTGTTCCTGCTGTACTAAGAGTTTACCATTTGAGGTCTAAAGCATTTACAAAATAATTCATTTTTAAACCATTAAAAATATATTCACCCATGCAATCATGGCTTTTTGTCTATTTTTTTTTTCTAGTAGTTAAAAGTGTGCAAAACAGACAAAGTGTGTATCTTGCACATATAAGTGGCTATGCAGTGGTAGGGCAGCCGCAAACAGGAGACCCAACAAGACAGCAGGAGTGGTAAGTGCGATATACACACATTACTAGAGCACAGGCAATGCAGGATAGGCATAGGATCTCCTATCCGCAGTAATACGTAGATATTATCTCTAAGAAATGATGTTACATAAATATTTTGAAGGTGAGTAAACAGAACACAGACTATGACGACTACAGCACGACAGTCAGTCTGCCCATGTTCTGGCAGATGGAAAGCTGGTAAACATTGTGTTCACATACCAATCTCCTTTGCCATGGCAAGTCCCTGAGGATAGGTGATAGGTGTAAGCTTCTTCTCTTTAAGCTTCTCAATGGTGTCTTTATCATCTCTCAGATCAAGTTTTGTTCCCACAAGGATAATGGGGGTGTTAGGGCAATGATGTCGGACTTCCGGGTACCACTATTAAAAAAATAAATAAAAGTAAATAACTACAAACTAGTATTCAAGCCAAAGTCTAAAAGAATATGAACAAGTCCCCCTGTTGCCTTAAGAACAAAAGAGCATCTTAACGCATACAGGATAACACAGGTCAGAACGTCAGTCCAAACACCCCAGTACGCGGCTCCAGCCTCTCTATTTAGGTCAGTGCACAGTTTATGTTGATTCATTTCAGCAAGCTCTGAACTTCTCACCCCAGAGAACAAAAACCTCCTGCTCGCTACATATAAACATCCCCACATCCCTGTAAATATAGCACATGCCAGTGGAGTGTTTACCTTAGCGCGGACATTTTCAAATGATGCCGGACTCACAAGTGAAAAGCAGATTAGGAATACATCCTAGAAATAGGAAGATGGAAGTGGTAAGCTTCGGATAAAAATGTACACTTTAGACACTAATTAGAATCAGGGACATGACATTGAAAACATAGAATGAAATTACCCCTTCCTTTTATTTCCCCCCCAGTCAGCGTGCTTTAGATTTCAGATCATAACGGACATAGAAAGCATTGTGCTTTGCAAGCAATAAGCTCTGTAAATTAAAGCCCACACCGACAGAAGGTGGCAGCACTGACAGATTAGGACAACAGCTCCGCCAGCAGCGGGTAATTAACTAACTCACCGAAACATTGGAAGCAGGGGGGCTCGGGCTTAAAGCCTAATAAAAAATATTCAGATTCAAAAGCAGATTATAGTGCTTCACAGTAGCTCTGCTCACTTTTTTGGGGGGACGGGAGACAACTATTAAACATTTCAGGCAATGTATTCTACAATAAAGACTTGTGCAGATAACCCTCAGGACATCAGCACCAACTCAGAGGAGATGGAAGAGATGAATTTGGCTTTACTTTTAATACACACAATACCAAAGGTGTCACTGTAGACAAGTGAAGCAGAAGCTAAGCAGAGGAAGTATGGTTTTAAGATAGTCATTTGTAGACATACTGGGTATATATTGATTACAGTCACTCTAATGAATCCAGATCTTATTGTATACTATTTATAGGATCATCAGTCTGTAGACAAAATCCAAACAAATACTTAAGCTGGGTACACACCTATATACAATCGTCCGGCCGTTCTTTCAATATCGAGAGAACGGCCGTCAGAGTGTACAGGTGTGTACGCTGTCCCGATGCAGGAGCTTTAGCTGATAAACGGCTTTTAACGATCTTACAACGGTCGGGATTGGGAGGTCGCATCTTATGTACAGTTTCATATTTATCGGCCCGGCCCCCCATAGAGGCCCGTACACATTGTGCTATGTCTGCAAGGTGTATATGCACCTCACAGGCAGCTGACAGGGGGTCAGACTGCACGGCTGATCGGGAGAGTTTTACCCAATCAGCCTGTAATCAAAAAAGTGTGTACCCAGCTTTAGTGCCCAGACAATGACTCAATGGGTAAGAGTCACCAAGTCTTATCTGCTGATAGTACAGTACAAGGTTAGCTCAATGCTTCCCAATCTGGCTGGTAGATCATATACAGAAAGGTTGCCCTCACCTTCTTAGCTGTAAAACAGTCATATTGAATGCTCTTTATACTGAATATAATCCTGATTATTTTAAGAGGAAAGGCATATAAGCAAGACTTTGGCCGATATTCAATTCCAGACGAAAAGTCCAGCAGGCAAAAGTCTGGACTTTTCGCCTCAAATTTCATACTGGCCTTTGATTACAATGATGCAAGAAATTAGAGCACCTGGGAGTAATTACAGACTGTTCTTACAACAAAAGGCTTCACATTGTTATTAACGTGAAAGCCAATGACCCTAAGCTTGTATCTGTTGCACAACACCAAGAGCAATAGAATCTCAGACTGCACAACCCAATAATTACCGTTTGTGGGTAAGATAAAGGACGCAATCTATCGTAATCTTCTTGTCCAGCTGTATCCCACAAACCCAGATTTACTGGTTTTCCATCCACCATAACATTGGCAGAATAGTTATCGAATCTAAGTTTGGGATCAAAAAATATAAATGTATTGATCAATAATAAAACAAAAAGGTAATTAAAAGTTCAATATTTTTCTCCCATCAAGACCATACAGTAAAAGCAAACTTGGCCAAGATGTGCTCTAAATATTACAAGATGATCATGTGACAAATCACAGTAGCCTAGGTGAGAAGATTCAATTAAATATTTAACTTAAGTTTTAATTCAGGTTATAGGTTGATTATATTTTTGCATTCAGTCATATGCAGTTTCTATACATGCAGATGAGGAGTTCCTGCCATTATTGAGAGGCTGATATACCAAAAGCTGCTGTATACATGACATATTTCCATTGTCTAAAGACATTTTAAACCCCATACTACACTGCACAGCCTTCACAACGAACATGCCTAATGCTGGCTAGGGCTAATGCCTTATACAGTGCATCATGCCTGATTAGGGAGCTAGGGAAACTGTGCATGTCCAGAAAGGTATGAATGCTGTCAAGTCGCAGATCTTAGCCTCATTATAGTACCTCTATATGCATTGATTTTTGTTGCTTACTTGTCCTATAGATTTTACTTACACAGTTGGGATGTATTCCCCAGGGAACGCATTGGTGGTGTAACTGATCAGCAAACAAGTTTTACCAACAGCTCTGTAAAATAAGATAAAGAGTTAGTTGAAGCATTAAATACTCAACACGGAAATAAAGAAAATAAAAAAATGGTGTATTTGCCAATAAGTTTAATGTCTGATCTAACCGATGGTCCTCTTGTGGTGTGATTTTATATGACATACAACTACTATTATGCTATGCTGAGGTTTCTTTGAGCAACACACAAATGGTATTCTTCACATTTTTGTGTGACTACTACTACTACGAGTAATTGAAAAATACAAAATGAAAAAGCAAAAAAAAAAAAAGCAGAAAGCTTTCAGTCTGGTTAGATTTTATGTAAATATGGTAAACATCCTCCTCATTGTACAGTACCATGTAAACAGGATAGGCAGATGAATTCTGTATATACATTTTGCCATCCATGCCCAGTTGTTCGCTAAATAAAAACATTGAGTTGCTAAGCACAGGAGGCAGCGCTGAGGGGCCATCACCCCAATCCCTAGGGCACAGTTCCTCCTCCCCACTGCTCTGGCATTCCACTACTACACAGATACAGCCCAGTGTCACAGGAGCATACATTGCTAGTTCAATATAACTTTACAGGGTCTCATTTTTTTTTTTTTCTACTTTAGCAAATGTATTGGCATTTTTTAGCAGGTGAACTGTCAGACACATTATTGGCAGAGGCTCTTCTCTGTAGGGACCACACACACAAGAAGCTGTGACAATAGCCCCCAAAGAGATCATTATGGGATGGCAGCCTCTTACCTGGTCCACACACAATATATGTTCGGATCAGATGAATGGGAGGGAATGGAGCGTGTGAGGCCAACTTAGAATACAATTTGGAACTCAATCTTGCTACTGTGTACTGGGACACTTTCAGAAAGGATGTACACTGTTACGGAGGTAATAATGAGCTCAATTATAGCAAACCATAGGTAATCCTCAGAATAGTACCAGTAGTACTAGTAACATGATTACCATGTACAAGTTAGCATAGGGAAAACACCTACACTAAAAGTGAAATAGGCTCTCACTATATAAATTTATATGCGGTTACCTGACAAAATGTTTGAGTCTTTTACATCGAACCCTCACAAGTAACAGAAAGGGTGAGTTGTTGCCGGCGGTCGTTATGCCGACCGCCGGCATCTCCACTACAGAATCCCGGCGAGGGTTAATTAACCCGATCGAAGGGATGCCGAGCGCAGACAGCCGCCGGGGATGGTGGGCGGAAGATTTATGGTTAGGCACCCACAGGTGGTTAGGTTTAGGCTAGGGGGAGGGAGGGTTAGGCACCCACGGGGGGAACTTAGGTTTAGGCACTGGGGGGGGGGGGGGGGATATTAGGGTTAGGCACCCCTAAGGGAGGGTTAGGGTGTAAATTAGGTTAGTTGATACTTACCTTGTAGACGATCGGGATTTCCATCGACGTCGGGCTGGCGCTGCAGGGGTTTGAACCGCCGGCCATGTGGCCGGCGGTATAACGTATGTATTCCCAAGTAACAATGTAGGATGTTTATGGCCTTTCTGACCAAAGCTACATTGTTATATGTTTGTGTGTGTGTAGGGCAGGAGTACCATGGGCACGGTATGGGAGAGCTTGGGGGTAGCCCAGAATCTCAGCGAATGCTGGGCACGCCCCCTAAAGTGATGGAAAGGGGGCGTGATATGAGCCCACACCCTTTTTTCAGGCGTGCGCTGATGTGTCCTCTGTCTTGATTGGCACCCTGCCCGACAAGGACATAACTGGGTATTTAAAGGCACCAGAGCAAAAGTCTGTAAGGGCCCCTATGTACCACCCAATGGTGAATAATGTATATAAAACGCATGTAACTTTAACAAGGAAGATGGGCCCCCCTCAGCTCTGTGCCCCATAGCAGTTGCACCCCTTGCACCTATGGTAGTTACGCTCATGCTACCTGATCAAGACCTTAGAATGAATAAGATACACCGTTTATAATTTTTTTTGTGCGTGTTCTAATTTTATTCTACTAAATCAGTGTTGGCTAACCTTGACACTCCAGCTGTTGTGGAACTATATATCCCAGCATGCCCTGCCACAGTTTTAGCATGCCCTAATAGCAAAACTGTAGCAGTGCATGCTGGGTTATGTAGTTCCATAACAGCTGGAGTGTCAAGGTTAGCCAACACTGTACTAAAAGGTTGTTCTATATATTGCACCATTTCCCCCTTTCCATAATCATGCTTTAAAGGTTATATTATACGCTGAGGAACAAAGAAGATATTCAGAGGAATAACAAACTTCCTTATACAAGGACGATACTCCTAAATAAGAGGCAAGACCCATTTTTGCAAGTGGTTGGGGATAAGAACTGTATATTGCAATGAGGCTTTTAGGCAAATTGTACATTGATATTACACTTATAAAAAAATGGCAGTGTACAATGTACTACTGCAATATGTTTGACATGATTAACCATTTACACTATTTGCAACATATTTAAATTCATATCGTACAATTCTTAAGCTGGGTACACACTATACGATGTATCATATGATATATTGTCGACGCGGATCCGAATATATCGTATAAGGTCTACGCCCGATCAGTCATTAATCGAATTGTCCCATGTGCCGTTCTGCACTGCAGATAAGACGAAGCAATGAACGACGCGGTGCCGTTACAACCAGCATGTAACAATACATCGCTAATGTATTGTTACATCGATCGGTCGCAACATCGTATGTGTGTACCCAGCTTTATGACTGCGAGGTATACAGTGGAGAGACTGCACTGTTTAGCTCAGTGTCTGACTGATGACAGCAGTTACCATGGAAAGTGAGATTTCATTGGTAACAAACACGATAAATTCACTGCTTATTTAAAGATGTAAAATGTGGTTGTTTAAAAAGGTTCACAACACAAGTCGGATTTGTGAAGACAAACTGAGTAAAACTTACTTTAATGTTAGCAAGTCAACCATTATGAAAATGAAATTGTTTTGGACTGCTTGCTCTACTTCCATGCGCTCGCTGCAAGCGAACTCACTGGAGTCAACGGAGCACAACTACGTCACTAAAACACGATTGCATCCAACACACAGGGGGGCGACTCAATTGTTAGCGCCGACGGCTGTCAGTGCCGGGCCGCCCGATGGAGCAATGCACCCTAACCGGGACTTTAGATGGGTTTAGCGGTTTTATGCGGCTAAACCCGATCTAATTGGGCGTGACAATTAATGGGCACCAAAATACAATTGAATTGCTACATATGGGGGCAATTCGATTGTTTTGTTAGTGCGCCTAAACTAATGGACGCCCAATAGAGCAATTCAATTGTGGCTCCATTCGGGCACGCATAGCCGCGGTTACACACATTTCTGCTCGCAGCCTCCTGAGGTGGCGAGCACAAATGTACGATAAGTCAGGAGTTTGGGTGCCTAAAGCAGGCCTTTAGATGGGGTTAGCTGCTATACGTAGCTAAACACCGTGATTTTGGGTGCGCGCATACGGCACAGGTGTCCAAACAGAGCAACAGTTGAATTGCCCAGATGGGCGTCCGCTGCACTCAAAAAACAATTAACTAACAGGGGTATATTTACTAAAGTGAGTTTTTAGAAGTGGAGATGTTGCCTATAGCAACCAGAGTCTAGCTATTATCTTCTAGAAGGTGCTAGTTAAATGTTAAGTAGAATCTGATTGGTTGCTATGAGCAACATCTCCACTTCTAAAAACTCACTTTAGTAAATTTACCCCACAACCTTTAAGTCAATTCCAGGCAGATGTGAAAATGTTAGTTATCCCCAAAACAATCTAATAAAAAAAAAAAAATAGTAATCACTTGGAGTAACCACAATATTTATTTCAGTGTGTGTTACTGGGCTGTATATACAGATGCCCAGATCTTATAGCCTATGATATAACAGAAAAGGTATAGTAATACTATATTTTATTTACACAGCACCAACATAATCCAAAATACATCTATTAATATCTGCAGACAATGCACCTGTACTACATTTGTTTACTCTTGATATTGACCTGCATGAATGTATTCACACTGAGGATTCATGGTTATGTCCTTGTGTTCATGACAGGGCTCATGTGGGAGTTACTGGATCGTTGAGCCCCTACAGTCACCACATACATGTCAATGCAGGCAAGCATTACGTATTGCTCCAATACTCTATATATTACAATGCACATTTAAGATAGATGCTCTCATCATATAATAAATGGCAAAATCCACAATACTTTGAATAAGAACGGAGATGGTGACTCTAGTGCAGTGGTACCCTAACTGGGTGCCCCAGGACACTTTCAGGGGTGCCACGGTTTGATTGTCCAGGACCAAACAAAATTATTTTTTGTTCAATGTGAAAGAAAACCAATGGTTGTGGCTGCCAATTATAAAATATATGGACAAACAGAAGCACAACCCTGTCCACCACAGTAGCTGAACCTCAGTATTACATATAAGCACAGTTTACTTAAGTTTCATATTTTTTTCTGAATGTCTCAATAAGAAAATGTTGTCCTAAGGGTGCAGTTAAAGAAATGCTGATCCTCTAATGCTGCCCAGTCACTAGGCGACTAAAGCTAGCGATGGAGCGATAACGGCGGACGTTATCGCTCCATCGCTTGGTAATCACCTGCAAATCGGGCACTAAAAGGTTAATAACGACTAGCAATGCGTGCGGCCGCTGATCGTTTTTAACATCAATCACCGCCCGAACATGGTGGTCAACCTGACAACCGCCGTGTTCTGGGATGATTGATCTACATTCACTGAACGTCCAGTGTAAGCAATTCACTCCGCAGGAGACGACGGCGTCATAATCGTGCTGTCGTCTCCTGCATCGCCTAGTGGATGGGCAGCTTAAGGTACTATGATTCAAGAAAGTCTGGGAACCACTGCTCTATTGAATAGTTTGCAATGATACAAACTAAGAAACAACATCAATAGCATCATATGTACCTTGCAACAAAATGTGTTTACAATTTATGTATATGAATAAGGATTATTCTAATCACAAGTGAACTATAGTCAGTAACTAATTGGGGGAAGGCAGTGGGGGGGGGGGGCTAAAGTAGCATCTTCCCAGGGACCAGAGGCCAGCTTTCCTCCAGAGTCAGGAAACACTCTGCTCACTGTAGCTGCAACCACTAGAAACAGCAACATTTGTTTACATGTATCTTACCAGCTAGTCTGTATACCAGGGGATAAGCAACCCATGACATGCTAGCTGCAGTAGAACTACACATCCCAGCATGTCCTATCAGCAAAGCTGGGATGTGTAGCTCTACAACAGCTTAAGTGCCACAAGTTGCCTACCCCTGGTGTACACATTACTATTGATTCAGACAAATACCTTCGTACACTGACCCATGGAAATTAATACAGTAGTTCAAATACAGTACAATTTCTTACAGAAATTGAGCATATTGGTCTCTAGTGATGCACAATCCAAATCACACTATATAACCCCCTTTGCAGTTTATACCAATAGAGAACATCCATGTTCTAACCAGCTCTTAAAATAAATGGTTATACGGAAGGTATAGAAGGATTTCAGTCACTACTGTGTATGTCTAGTCATATGCAGATCAGGTCTATAGGTAACAGTAGTGTTAACTCCATCTGTAGTTGTATAGGTCATGTGTATAGGGAATAGCATCCTGCACTGTACAAGTGTATATAGGTCAGGTCTATAGTAACAGCCTCCCTTGTGCATCTGTGCGTGTATAAATCAGATGATCTATAGAAAATAGTCTCTCCTGTGCAGAGAGATAGATATATATCAAGTCTACATGTGATAGCAGCTTCTCTGTGCATCTGTATATAGGTCAGGACTATAGGTGTTAGCAGCTTCTATATGGGTCAGGTCATCAGATGATAGCAGTTACCCCTGTGCACCTGTATATAGGTCAGATCTATAGGGGATAGTCTCCCCTGTGTAGTTGCATATAGGTCAGGTGTATAGGTGATCGCAGCCTCCCCTGTGTATCTGTATATAGGTCATCACCAGATGATAGCAGCTACATAGGTGCATCAGTATATAGGTGATAGACTCCCTGTGTAGCTGTTTAGAGGTCAGGCCTATAGGGGACAGCAGCTGTATATGTCAGGTTTATAGAGGATACCATTACTGTAGCTATGATCTGTATGTACAGTATATACAGATGCTGGGAAGACATAGCCGGCCTCACTGGCTGCAGCAACAAGGAGGATAAGCGGCCTCCGCACCACTCCCATCTGCTCACTCCCCCGGCCTTTAGTCCGAGTGCTAGGCCGATGCCCCGGAGGAGGAGGGCGGGTATCCCCAGGCTGGGTGCCAGGACAGGTGAGGGAATGCGCCCCCCTCCCTCCCAGTCAGTGTTACATGGGGGGAGACCGGTGAACATGTACCCTGCAGCCCCACCCTGCTCCCCGTACACCGCTAGTCATCACCGGCTACTCACCCGTCTCCCACCACCACACACTTTATGGCCTGCATGGCTGCGCGGCGTCACTGCTCCCGGGAGCGGGGAGAGGGAATAGGAGATTATAGATTTATGTATAAAAAGAAATAAAAAAAAAAGCGTCCGCTGCGGATCCCGGGAGTGACCGGCCGCTGGTGCTGCTCCTCCGAATACGTGTGATGCGGGCACCGTCGGTGTGAGGAGGAGGAGGAGGATACCGCCCTGCCTGCTGCTGCTGGGAGAGATATAGGAAGCGCCGCGCCCGCGTCACTACCGGCCTCGCCTCACTCACAGCGCTCAGCTCTGCCTCTGCCTGCCTGACTGCTGGGGCCGCGCCCGGGCTGCCGGGGCCGCGCATGGGTGGTGACGTCATAGGGGAAGCCGCGGGCAGGGGGCGGGGCCGCCTGTACACATACCATGGCCCTGTGCCACCAGCAGGAAATAACATGGTGTATTTATTATTGTCAGGGGAAATCTCACCACCTGTACATTATCCAAACCGCACATCACAGGCACACGCAACACTAGGGCCGCATGCTGCATTACTATACAGTGTATGTATGTAGAGTTCATGTTACTAGGGTACTCATTCTAAGTAGCACATCTGTAATTAAACATAATGGTTTTTATTTTGTGCAACCATATTGCACATTTATTGTGGTTCTCATGTACTGTAGATGAGGCTTGGGTTTATTGCAGACCAGCCCTGGATCCTGTTGCTAGCATGACACTGAATGCTTTTAGCCACACTGCAAGGGGGAAACCCACCTATTCCCTAGGCGTGAGGAAAGCCTGTCACCATCCAGTCATCCCACCCACTGATCACTGGGAAGAATGATTCCATCCCCAAAGATTGAATGATTGTCCTGTATGAAATTAGAAAATGTGTTTCTAATTTGACTGACAGTTTGTATGTCATGTATTTGACAAAAGAGGGAGATCAGTGCACAGATATGCTCACACCATTAATTAGTGTGATCCAAAAAATAAAGCCGAAATGTATCAACAATACCTATGTGGGAAGTATACTCTATTCCACATAAAAGAGCAATCCTTTGGTATTCGGCAGTGCTCCCCAAGAGTCATAAGATATAACATGAAAAAATAAAGAAGAAAAGAAGACTAATTTTTGGGGGGCACTCAAATTACAGTATGTAATATTGTCCTTCTAAAAGTTAGCTTTTAATACATCTATTAGTAAAAGAGAATATCCAAATGGATATAATATGAAACATACAATTAAAAGGTATATTAAATAGTGATCATTTACTGTGATCTATTACAACTCATTAACAGATCTGTATTACAGGGAGAGTATATCTCTAATAGTCCTTATCTCAAATAACAGTTCCAATAAATTTATTCACACATATGAAATAATCATGGGAACAGAATGACATTAATTGTAGCAACTTTGTTGAACAGTGCGTATTATTTCTTATTATGTGTGTTGCACGGCGGCACGGAAAAATAAGCACAAAAACACATATAGGCACATCTGTTATAATGTCTGCAGAGTAACAATAATGCCCGTATTTATATGATGAGGGTAACACGTCGGCAGATACAGTTAATTAGTATATAAAGGAATACTTTCAAAACACAAATATGACATTGTGTACATTGTCTTTGCACAAATTCAACAAATAGTATATTATCATAGACCAATTAATAATTCTCAGAAAAAAAGGCATATATATTCAGCATGTGTCTGAGTTTTGTTTGTACTAGTTGTGTATAGTGAGTACTGAAAAGCATACACATTTATATAGAATAGAGATCTGCTATCGGTCATTTGCCCGTCGGCGGAGAATAAGCGATGAGAGTCTCTTATCCCAATGTGTATGAAACAAAGTTTTCCCTGCATCTACTGTCAGTCCCAAGATGCGGGGCTGATGAGATTACAGAAAGTAAGTTAAGTAGTAGAGATAGGATAATAGGCGTACAGCTGTATAAATGAGGGAAAAAAATACAACCTAAAAACTGGGTGAAAATATTTGAACCAAATATCAGTATCTTTAAATTAAAAGAAAGATATTATTCGTTCCACATAGCAGCATATAACCTCTCCAAATATGACTGATTTAACCATCCATTGGTAAATACACATCCTATAGATATTAACAAATTCTATACTTCCACAAACCCTAAGAATAATTTGATAGGTATGAAATAAAGAGGAAGCGGAATCTCCTCTGTTCCAGTCCACTGTGGTTCTGACTATTTGCACTCGGCAGTGAATACTCAGAAAAACAAGCCCAGATAGAGGTACTAGGAGGGAGAGGCTGTGTTTCCTATAGAGAGATATGGGGGAATGATTCCCTTGGTGGGTTAACCCCACTATCTCTCAGGGGACACAGTGAAAAATAGTAGAATACCTGTTCCTGTACAGTGTATGTGTTAACAGTTTCTGTTTGTTTCTCTTTGTTTGTTTGGAAAATAAGTGCCTCTCTATTGGTTTCAGCTGTGTGTTGAATTGCTTGTTTTTTAGTCCAATGGCTATAACCCCTATCACGTAGTCTCTGCGTGAGTTCAATGCTTTTCTCTTTAAAAAACTCGATTATCAGAGCAATTTCATCTAAAGGCATAAGAATTCGCCCTTCGGAATGTTTTGAATTATGGGTGGAAAGTGCGAGCTTGTGTTATAAAGAAGGCTATTAGTCGCAGTGCTATTTCGATATAGCTATGTTTGGATCTCTCCATCCATGTCCCTCTTCATCTTTAGATCTAGAAATGCCACTTCTGCTTTACTTGATTCCATTGTTAAATGTAAGTTAAAGGCGTTGTCATTCAGTTTAATAACAAACTGTTGTAAGGAAAGCTCTGATCCTCTCCAGATAAGTAAAATGTCATCTATGTATCTAACCCACAGTATGACATTGTCGGTAAAGGGTTCATTATTCCTGTTCCTACCAGCCCAAATATAAATTTGCGTGGTGGGAGCACAGGCTGCACCCATTGCAGTACCGCGTATCTGGAGAAAAAACCTGTAGTTAAATGTAAAATAATTTTTACACAACACGAACACCAAAAGTTCCAGGAGAAAATTGTCAAATTCTCTATTATCTCTCATATTCAGGAAATGATTTACTGCCCTCAAACCCTTCTGATGGTTGATACTAGTATATAGGGACTCAACGTCCAAGGTGACCAGCAGCCAATCATACTCAATTTTGATGTCGGTGATCTTACGTAATACATCCGACGTGTCCTGAATGTAAGAGGGGAGGCTCAGCACAAATTCCCTTAGGTGTAAATCGATAAATGTACTGGCCTGTTCACTGAGGCTCCCAATACTGGAGACAATAGGTCTACCTGGGGGATTGTCTTGCCTTTTGTGAACCTTTGGCAGCATGTATAAGGTAGGGATCTTCAGATTTTTAACCGTCAGATAGTTATGTTCTTGTTTTGTTATTGTCCCTTCTCCCACTGCCTTATTAATCATCCTATTATAGAGAATTAAAAAATTCTTTGTAGGATTAAATAAGAGCTGTTTATATCAGTTTTCATCAAGACATTGCCTTAGTGCTTCCTCGATGTAGAGTTCTTTTGGCCAGATGACAATAATGTCCCCTTTGTCAGAGGGCTTCAGAATTATATCGTCCCATTTTCCAATCTCTTTAAGTGCTCTTCTTTCAACTTGATTTAAATTATCATTCAATGATGGCTTTTGTCGGGTTTTTAAGTGAATATTGTCAAAATCATTTGACATAATTTTTCTGAAGACTTTAACTTCTGGGCAGATCGTTTCTCGTGGAAAGAAAGTAAATTTACGATTACAGGATGGTCTTGTATAAGTATAACTTGGTTGAGTTGGTAACATTGAAGTATCCTGTAGTTCCTCCAAATACCCGATGGCTTCTATTTCTTCCTCTGACCAGATAGAATCTTCTTCAGAGTTAATAGAGCTAGATTCTCCTGCAATGGGATCTATGGGCGTGATGGGGGACAATTCCTTCCTCAATGCATGATACTTGACTAGTAGGAGTTTTCTGTATCATATGCATCAGCTGGGAAATTACTATTCATCGTCCCGGAGTCCAGTCTATCACGAGGTGAATGGACGTCATCAGTCCCGCCTCTGGCTGTCATTGGCTGCGAGACCTGATAGCCGGGGTGCCGCGACTCGGCACTTCCTGATTTAAACACATGCTTCCTTGGACACATGTGAGACCGTGACCAAGCCTGAGGGGTGAAACACGCGTTGGTCACAGGGATACTGGCTGTGCGCACACCAGATCCTTATCACTAGAACAGTGACTCTCCACATACACTGTACAGGAACAGGTATTCTACTATTTTCACTGTGTCCCCTGAGAGATAGTGGGGTTAACCCCACCAAGTGAATCATTCTCCCATATCTCTCTATAGGAAACACAGCCTTTCCCTCCTAGTACCTCTATCTGGGCTTGTTTTTCTGAGTATTCACTGCTGAGTGCAAATAGTCAGAACCACAGTGGACTGGAACAGAGAAGATTACGCTTCTTCTTTATTTCATACCTATCAAATTATTCTTAGGGTTAATATCTATAGGATGTGTATTTACCAAAGGATGGTTAAATCAGTAATATTTGGAGAGGTTATATGCTGCTATGTGGAACGAATAATATCTTTCTTTTAATTTTAAATATACTGATATTTGGTTCAAATATTTTCACTCAGTTTTCAGGTTGTATTTTTTTCCCTCATTTATACAGCTGTACGCCTATTATCCTATCTCTACTACTTAACTTACTTTCTGTAATCTCATCAGCCCCGCATCTTGTGACTGACAGTAGATGCAGGGAAAACTTTGTTTCATACACATTGGGATAAGAGTCTCTCATCGCTTATTCTCTGCCGACGGGCAAATGACCGATAGCAGATCTCTATTCTATATAAACGTGTATGCTTTTCAGTACTGACTATACACACCTAGTACAAACAAAACTCAGATACATTCTGAATATATATGCCTTTTTTTCTGAGAATTATTAATTGGTCTATGATAATATACTATTTGTCGAATTTGTGCTAAGACAATGTACACAATGTCATATTTGTGTTTTGAAAGTATTCCTTTATATACTAATTAACTGTATCTGCCGACGTGTTACCCTCATCATATAAATACGGGCATTATTGTTACTCTGCAGACATTATAACAGATGTGCCTATATGTGTTTTTGTGCTTATTTTTCCGTGCCGCCGTGCAACACACATAGGCCCTGATTCAGAGCCGGACGCTCTGAAAGAGCGCTCGCTCTGAATCAGGGCGTTTTTTTTTTTTGTGCGGCCTCCTGGCCGCTCGATTAGCTGTGGGTGACAACCCACAGCTATAGCGAGCGGCCAGGTTGATGGTCGTGATGGTCAAGACATCGCGACCATCGGGCTTGCGACGAGACCCTTGTGGTAGGGTCTCGTGGCCGCGAGCCCCAGAGAGATTTCGGCTCTAACAGAGCATCACTAAAATTGACTCCATACGTGAGGACATCATATCCCATCAGACCCTCAGCACTCCTCCCCCTCCTTGCCCTGACCACCCATCCCCTTCTGTCTCACCGACTCTGACATCCTCCCCTGCTTCTGGTGAGGAAGTCATGGCCCTCATCCGGTCCTCGCCTCCTTCCACCTCCCCTCTTGACCCTATCCCTTCCCGTCTCATCTCCTACCTGTCTCCTTCTGCCTGTTCCCATCTGGCTCACCTCCTTAATCTCTCCCTATCATCTGGCACTGTCCCTTCTGCAGTCAAACATGCCCTTGTCTCCCCCATTCTTAAAATACCTACCCTTGATCCTAACATACTTTCCAACTATCGACCCATCTCTCTTCTCCCTTTTGCTTCCAAACTCCTTGAGCGTATTGTCTACAACCGCCTTACCACCTTTTTTTCCTCCCACTACCTCCTTGACTCATTTCAATCTGGCTTCCGTTCTCTCCACCCCACTGAAACTGCCCTCACGAAAGTCAGCAATGACCTCCTTGCTGCCAAATCCAAGAGCCACTACCCTCTGCTCATTCTCCTTGACCTCTCTGCTGCATTTGAAACTGTAGACCAGCCTCTCCTCCTGCAAATCCTTTACTCTCTTGGTTTACGTGACACTGCCCTCTCCTGGCTTTCCTCCTACCTCTCTGATCGTTCCTTCTCTGTGTCCTCTCATGACTCCTTCTCCCCCCCACTTCCACTAACGGTAGGAGTTCCCCAAGGTTCTGTTCTTGGACCTCTTCTTTTCTCCCTATATATGTCCTCTTAAGGTGAACTCATTAACTCCTTTGACCTCCAATATCATCTCTATGCTGATGACACTCAAATTTACCTTTCCACCCCTGAGCTCTCCCCCTAGCTCCTTACCCGTATCTCCAACTGTCTCTCTGCTGTCTCTTCATGGATGTCCCAGCGCTTTCTTAAACTTAACATGTCTAAGACTGAGCTGATCATCTTCCCACACTCTTCCACTACATCACTTCCCACAATTTCATTATCCATTGATGGCACAACTATCTCCTCTAGCCCCAAAGTGCGCTGTCTTGGAGTTATCCTAGACTCCTCCCTCTCCTTTAAACCACACATTCAGGTCCTCTCGCAGTCCTGTCGTTTCCACCTAAAAAATATTTCCAGGATTAGACCTCCTCACCCAGGATGCCACTAAAACCCTCATTCACTCACTGGTCATCTCCAGATTGGACTACTGTATCCTTCTCCTAGCTGGCCTCCCAGTCTCTCACCTCTCACCGCTACAATTGGTCCTCAATGCTGCTGCTCAGCTCATCTTCCTCTCCAGACGTTCTACATCTGCTTCCCCTCTCCTTCAAGCCCTACACTGGCTCCCCTTCCCCTTCAGATGCAAATTCAAGGTTCTTACACTCGCCTACAAAGCCCTCTCCAAATCCTCTCCCGCATACATTTCTGACCTTATCTCCCTTCACACTCCCTCCCGTCCACTTCGCTCAACAAATGCATGCCGCCTCTTTAATCGCTATTGCAGCAATGTATATAAATCGTGTCCTTGTCCTGCACTGTAAGTTACTTGTGTCTTGTTCACCTATTAGTTCTATGTACTATGTAAGGCGCTGCGGAACACTTGTGGCACCATATAAATAAAGGATAATAATAATACATTTATTGGAACTGTTATTTGAGATAAGGACTATTAGAGATTTACTCTTTTTGTAATACAGATCTGTTAATAAGTTGTGATAGATCACAGTAAATGATCTCTATTTAATATACCTTTTACTTGTTTGTTTCATATTATATCCATTTGGATATTCTCTTTTACTAGTAGATGTATTAAAAGCTAAGTTTTAGAAGGACAATATTACATACTGTGCCCCCAAAAAATGAGTCTTCTTTTTTTCATGTCATGTATTTGCTCTATGCTGTTTTCTAATTAAAATAAACAGTTGAAATTATATATATACATATATTTACCATGCCATAATTCTGCCTGGGCTTAAATGTGCACGCAAGCGTATTTGTTCCAAAAGGCCTTTGTTCACATACCTGCAGCCTAGTGATTCTAGCTAGGGGTGTGCACCGGCCACTTTTTGTGTTTTGGATCTGGATCTTTCTTCGTGTTTTGGATCTGGATTGGTTTTGCCTAAACCACCCTTCCGGGTTTTATGTTTTGCATCTGTATTTTTTTTGGAAAAAAGCATAAAAACAGCTAAAATCACAGAATTTGTGGTTTCTTTGTTCCTACGTTATCATTAACCTCAATAACATTAATTTCCAGTCTATTCTGAACACCTCACAATATTGTTTTTAGGTCAAAAAGTTGCACCAAGGTAGCTGGATGACTATGCTAAGCGACACAAGTGTGCAGCACAAACACGTGGCCCATCTTGGAGTGGCACTGCAGTGGCAGACTGGATGGTAGTTTGAAAAATTAGGCCCCAACGAGTACATAATACAAAGAAAAAAAAAAAGAGGTGCAAGATGGAATTGTCCTTGGGCCTTCCCACCCACCCTTATGTTGTATAAACAGGACATGCACACTTTAACAAACCAATAATTTCAACGACAGGGTCTGCCACACACTGTGGCTGAAATGATTGGTTCATTTTGGCCCCCACAAAACAAGCTGGCAATTAATCTGTCCCTGCACAAACTGGCTCTACAGAGGCAAGATGTTGTCCTCATCCTCATCCACCGATTCCTCACCCTTGTCAGTGTTGTGTACATCCTCACAGAGTATTAATCCGTCCCCGCTGGAATCCATCACCACAGGTCCCTCTGTACTTTCTGGAGGCTGGTCTTCCTGTAATAATTGATCATTCATTTTGATGAACATCATCTTCTCAACATTTTGTGGAAGAAACCTCCTATGCCTTTCGCTGACAAGGTTCCCGGCTGCACTAAAAACTCTTTTGGAGTACCCACTGGAGAAGGGCAACTTAGGTAAAATAGAGCCAGTTTGTACAAGGGCCTCCAAATTGCCTCTTTTTCCTCCCAGTACAGGTACGGACTGTCTGATATCCTACTTGGATGCTGTCATCGATATAATCCTCCACCATTCTGTCAATGGTGACAGTATCATATACTGCGACAGTAGACATGTCAGGAATTCACAAGTCCCACATACTGAGCGGAATCGCTCCGTCTTAGCTCCTCCTTCACTTTCTCCAGCTGCTTCTGCAAAAGCCTGATGAGGGGAATGACCTGACTCAAGCTGACAGTGTCTGAACTGACTTCACGTAGGTGGATGTATAGGCTTGAATGGCCTTTTGCTGCTCCTCCATCCTCTGAAGCATATAGAAGGTTGAGTTCCACCGCGTCACAACCTCTTGCTTCAGGTGATGGAAGGCAGGTTCAAGAGTGTTTCCTGGCACTCCAGTCTTTGGCACGCAGTTGCTGACTGGCGAAAGTGGGCAGAAATTTTTCGGGCCACCCAAAGCGTCTCCTGCACGCTCTTGTAGTTTTTCAGAAACTTATGCACCACCAAATTTATTGTGTGAGGAAAACATGGGACATGCTGGAATTTGCCGAGATGTAATGCCCGCACAATATTGGTGGCATTGTCAGATATCACAAATCCCCAGGAGAGTCTAAGTGCGGTAAGCCATTGGGCGTTGATTTCCCTCAGTTTCTCTAAGAGGTTGTTAGCGGTGTGCCTCTTACTGAAACCGGTGATACACTGCGTAGCCTGCCTTGGAACGAGCTGGCGTTTCTGAGATGCTGCTACTGGTGACGCTGCTGTTGTTGCTGCATAAGGCGATACATCTACCCAGTGGGCTGTCACAGTCATATAGTACTTAGTCTGCCCTGTTCCACTTGTCCACATGTCCGTGGTTAAGTGGACATTGGGTACAACCGCATTTTTTAGGACACAGAGGACACTTTTTGTGATGTCTCTACATTCTCAGTATCGCCTGCCTAGTGAAATGGAATCTAAACGGGATTTGGTACCGGGGACACACTACCTTCATCAATTGTCTAAATCCCACTGCACTAATGGCGGATACCGGACGCAAGTCGAACACCAACATAGCTGTCAAGGCCTCAGATATCAGCTTTGCAACAGGATGACTGCTGTCGCACTTCATCCTCCTCGCTAAGGACTGTTGGAGGGTCAATTGCTTAGTAAAGAAGTTGTGGTGTTCCACCTTCCTCTCTGGGATGATGAACGACTCCCAGCAGCAACATAGCAATGCAGGATCCTCAGGAGGAATCCCGGATAGGAGAGTAGTCAGTCATGCCAGTGACATGGCCTGCAGGACAGTTGTTGTCCGGATTTGGACTGAAATATTTCCAGACCAAAGAGGTGGGATGTTTGGTCTTTTGCCCAGGCATGACCGTGATGGGCTTTTTCATCCCATGGACAACTGTCTCTCCCGGTGCCTGATTTAAACAAACCACATCAGAATCCTCCTCATCAACTTCCTCCTCAGCGCCAGCTACACCAATATCCTCATCCTGTTGTACTTCAACAGTGACATCTTCAATTTGAATATCAGCAAGTGGACTGTGGGTGCAAATGGTGGAAGGAGCCACCTCTTCCCTTCCAGTGTTGGGAAGGTCAGGCATCGCAAACCACCGCCACACTTGGACTCTCTTGTGATATCTTCTTAGAAATAGAACACACAGTTCTTTGCTGTGCTTTTGCCAGCTTGACTCATTTCATTTTTGTAGCGGGAGGAGGGCTTCCATCGTCATGTGAAGCTGAACCACTAGTCATGAACATAGGGAAGGACCTTAGCCGTTCCTTGCCACTCCGTGTCGTAAATAGCATATTGGCAAGTTAACGTTTCTCCTCAAATGACCCATTTATTTTTTAAGGTCATTTTACTGAACTTTGGCTTTTTGGTTTACATGCCCTCTACTATGACATTGGGCATCGGCCTTGGCAGACAACGTTGATGGCATTTCATTGTCTATGTCATGACCAGTGGCAGCAGCTTCAGCACTAGGAGGAAGTGGTCTTGATCTTCCCCTATTTTATCCTCCGTTATTTTTATGGAGTGAATAACCCCTGTAAAAGTTTTTGGTTTGTTTGAAGGGCAGCATACCCCTACACCACACAGGACAGCACCTGTACAATACTGAAGAAGGTCAGCGACCTACACCACAACACACAGGACAGCCCCTGTAAAAGGTGTTTTTTTTGAAGGGCAGTGTACCCCTGCACCACACAGGACAGCACCTATACTTAATTTAAGAAGGGCAGCGGCCTACACCACAACACACAGGACAGCCCCTGTAAAAATTATTTGTATTTTATATTTTTGGGCAGCGTAGCCCTGCACCACACAGGACAGCACCTGTAAACATTACTTGTATTTTTGGGCAGCAGCCCCTTGATAGGAGCACAGCACCCCTGGCCAATGACAGGGGTGGCTGGTTAGCACACAGAAAATATATATATATATTTTTTTAACTGGTGGTGGTAGGTGAAGAGAACACCCCTGAAGGACGAGCACCCCCTGAACACAGCACTACAGCCAGCCCCTTTGGACAGGATAACAGCCAGACCTTATATGGACAACAGCCAGCCAGCCCCTATGTATTTGGACAACAGTAGCCAGCCAGCCAGCGTCAGCAACAGCTCCCTCCCTCTTCACAGTAGCCAGCCAGCCCAGTATTGTAATGTATATAACTATATAAGTAGTGTACTACTAAGTTTATTATTTTTATTTATCATCACAACAGTACAGTAGCCAACAGCTCCCAGCTCCCTCCCTCTGCCAGCCCCTATGGACAGGACAACAGCCAGCCCCTATATGGACAACAGTAGCCAGCCAGCCTCTTCACAGTAGCCAGCCAGCCCAGTATGTAATGTATCACACAACACTAGCCAACAGCTCCCACCTCCCTCCCTCTGCATGCACGTTCCACAGCCGGAATGAAAAATGGCGGCGATTGGGGGACCATTTATAGAATCCAAAACCCGCGAGAATCCGACAGCGGGATAATGACGTTTTGCCTCGATTTCAGTTCCGAGCCAGGTAGGAAAACCCGAGCCTGACTCGTTTCCCGTCTCAGATCGGGGGGGCTCAGGGGGTTCGGATTTTGGAAATTCTAGCTATAGACAACACCTATGTTACTGTCCAATATATTGCAGTTGCCATTACTTGCACCACAGTACATGGATGTAATATGTAATAGGTCAAAGATAAATACTGGCCATTACAAATATATAATATTCTTTGTACACAGTCATATATTTTTATGATTTAGCATTGGATCACTCTAAACATGCCACCCACACTGTGCACATTTTGCAGCACATTCCTCCATCTCTAAACTACAGCAAAGCACATAACAAAAAAAAAATATTCAATTTTAAACTTCCCCTATACTTTCATGAATTGGCCCACACCATCTTGCTTCTCACCTTGCACTATCCTTGTCTCCTCTCCAGTGCGCTCCCACTCATAGTCAGTGGAGTCAATTCAATTACCCACGAGCCGCCTCATAGCATAAGTGCAGCTATATGCTGAATCCAAATACGGACGGATCTACTCATGGGTGAGACCCAAGCGGTAAATGCCTGGTACCTTCAGAGAGGTCAGTGACACCTGGAAGGCTCCTTGTTTGTCCCTGGAACCAATTGAGTGGAACTCAACCCCTTACCCTGATTACAGGGCCGGAACCAGTGTTTGAGAACTTCGGGATAGAGCAGTGAGTAATACAGATAATGGATAGCCCACCTGTAATCTGCTGACATGCTGGAAACCGATTACCATAGCTGGGTCACTGGAGCCTAGACCCTCCTAGAGGATTCTATATCCAGCACCCAATGTTTCTTGACAATGTCTTTGAAATACTGGCCAATTCTTCTGCAAGACGAAACATTATCCACCATTCTACCATCCCAGCCGAGAATAGTTTTCCGGAAAGCAGCAGACTGTAGGACCAAACTGGTCAAAAACCACTTTAAATCAAAAGAATCCAGGCAAACCACACTAACCGGCACTCCACTAGGAGGAGGTTTCCACTACTGTGGAGCCTGCCTAGCATGCAAAACCACCAGAAAGACAAGTACAAAATCCATCAAGACAATAACATCCACATCCAACATAACAGTTTAGACAATTAAGGACCATTTAACATGCCACAATAAAGGGTTCATATACCTATTGAAATGTCCCTGTATGAAACAATACGTTGGGAGGACCATTAGACAATTGAAAATCAGAATCAGCGAACATATTCGCAACATAAAAAAAGGTTCAGAAGACCACTCCCTGTCCGCACACTTTAAAAACTTTCACCAGTGTGATCTAACACTCCTATATTTTGTAGGCATCAAAAGTGTAAAACCTAATTGGAAGGGTGGCGATTTCATGAAACAAATAAAGAGGAACTTAGATGCATGGTAATCTTAGACACCCTAACACCGAAGGGCCTCAATATAGACAATGAGGTTAAATCCATTATTTGCACCTAAATCGACGGCACCTGATTGTGCTAGACCATCAAACCCCATCACCATATGTCCTGAAAAGGTGATTATAGCGTGACCATTATCAACTCTCTATATTATTACCAATATCTGTTTTACTTTACTCTATACGGTATAGACCCTAATATAGAACCATACATAAGAATTCTTACTAGATATGTACAGTTTTATCTCTCTCCGTTAGTCTACCTTATAACCCTGCACCTCTTTTAATTTCCATTTTACCAGCCTAGTATATCATCAACCATCCCACCACCATGTGGGTGTAGTAGGTATTCAAATCCTGACAGCGGCAGCACAGCAAGGGTGAAAATCCCGATTGTCCCTAAGGTAAGTATCGCTAACCTAATTCCCCGCCTAACCCTCCCTTAGGGGTGCCTAACCCTAACCTCCCCCCCAAGTGCCTAACCCTAACCCCCCTCTAAGTGCCTAAACCTAACCCCCCCTTCCCCGCAGCCTAAACCTAAGTCTCCCGAGGAGGGTGCCTAGTCCTAACCTCCCCCTGGGGGTGCCTAACCCTAACCCTCCCTTCCCTAACCTTAACCCTCCAGGGGGGTGCCTAACTCTAAGTCCCCCCGGGAGCCCTAAACCTAACCCTCCCTCCCTCGCGGCTGTCCGCGCTCGGCGCCCGGCATCACTTTGATTAGTATGCCGGGCGTCGGTCTTCCGACGTCTGATTAATGACAGGCGTCGAGTTTTCGATGCCTGTCATTAGTAAAACGCCGGGATTAGAAAGTCTGGAAGCCGGCAGTCGGGAATTAGACGGTCGGCTTCCAAACTACATCCCCACCATGTCATTTTCATAGACAATACATTTATTTTCTATGAAAATACATGTATGTCCGGATAGTCAGATTAACATACACCCATCAACATCAAGATCACTGATTGTCAATTTATTAGTTTATTTATCTAAACACGTGTCATTATCTGTTCCTTACTGCAAGAGCACTAGTACGAGTACAGCTGTCATCACCCTAATATGAAATATACAAACCACTACGAATTAATGTGTCACCATCCCATTATGCTCGATCCCGCTACACATCAAGGTCATTAATACGACTACAACCGTCATCACCCTACCAAGAATTAATGTATCATCATCCCATTATGCCTCCATTATGCTCCATCCCGCCCCACATCCAACAGAACCATGCATAACCATGTATAAACAGCTGAACAATGGCACATGGTACATTAGATCTGATTTAATATCCATTAAACGCTAATTAGCAACTAGACCACCTGCTGCAGCTTATCCAACATCCATGTATTAAGACTGACATATGTACCTACCAATGGTCGATTACCATTAACCAGGCAACCTATCAGAATGCGAGCATGCTCTACCTATCAGAATAAAGGTGTGAACCTATAAAAGGATTTAATCTCCTCTCTGCCACATCTAACAACACAGAACTCCTAGAGGAAGGCCGACGGTGGCCGAAACGCGTTGCAGCATACACACGTCCACGTTTGCAACCAGCTGTACCCCATCAACTGCCACCCCAGTCCAAAAACGAGGAAGGTAGGTACCACGCAGCGGTCATGTGACCCGGAAGTCACCCAGGGAGCGGAGACGCCAACCACATTTATTATTTATTACCAGTTATTTATATAGCGCACACATATTCCGCATCGCTTTACAGAAAGAATATTTGGCCATTCACATCTGTCCCTGCCCCAGTGGAGCTTACAATCTATACCACATCTACAAGCCGAGTCGACATCCATAGAGGGCCGAAGACGGAGAAAGCAGCAGCGAAAGATCAAAACCGTTCTCATCCCCTCCCTAGGCAGAGGTAGACTGCTGTATGGTCAGGACCAAGAGCCATGTCACACCAAGCATGGCGCTGGCCCCAGACGCCGATCATTCACCTCAGCCAGGGACCCCTGCCACATTGCCCCGCAGCCGCACACTCCCGCCCTGAAGGTAACCCAGGCACCGTATCCCCATCCACATACCCTGTATATACGGACTATCCTAGGGGTTAGTAACAGGACGCCACTACTAACCCTCATCCCAGAGGACATTTACTTTTATCATATTGTAGTACACTCACTTATCCACATCTGAGTGCATCAACACACCAATTAGTACACAGTTGTACTACTGCATGGATTGTTCTACCACCTAGACAACATATTTTCTTTCTTAGTTACTGTTTTTGTTTTTCCCTTTTATTTGCTCCTAAAAGTATTCTGTGTTGTATTTGATTCTATTGTGTATAGATCAGATTTCATGTAGCTACTTATCCTTTAAGTAAACTTTGATGATTTGATTATAAACAAGTGCAACATTCTTTCTCTTTTCAACACCATACTTATTATTAACGATTTATACACAACTGTAAGGGTTGAGCGCTGTATTCCCCATTGTATTATTGTATCATTAGAGAGTTAGACAATCTCTCATACGAGCTGCACACCCGGTACAGACACGTCCCCTCCAGTGCGCAGCCTACTAAATACTTGAACGAAATATATATTAGGCTTGCAATGTTATGTGAAGGAATCAGCCTTGTGGTACTACAAATCCCATGATGGACAGGTGATGCGCTTGATCTATGTGCAAATAAAGATATTTATACCAAGTTACCCCAAGTGACAAGCTGTATCAGAGTTATTAGGTGATGTCATTATAGTGGTTGAAGTGCGCAAAGCACCAGTGATGACATAATATGCAAGTTCCTACATCAGATCGCATGGACACCTGAGACGCAACAAAAGCATGGTTTATTAGTACAATCCTGCTAACCCCTGTGGCATCGGAGACCTGTGTGAAACACCCGCATCCTATGCCTCACACGGAATGGCAAACTCATGAAAGATTGTGGCAAGATGGGTTTATAAAAGCTGACTCTTAAGGTGCGTATCCACTTGCAGATCTTGAAACGACAGTACGATTACAACATTGTAATCGTAGTCGTTCCTCTTCCCCTGTAGTGCCTACACTGAATGATATGTTGCTCAGTGTAGACACCCTCCCTCATCCCTGAACATGCCCAATCTGTCGTTATTGGCAGATTGACCGGGATGTTCAGGCGATGACTGATGTCAAAAACAACCAGCGGGAGCGCACATCGCTGGTCGTTTTTGACATTTTCATGCTTAAAATGCACTATTAATGAACGATTACGATGTCGTTCAATCGCTCTGTTTAATTGGCAAGTGGATACGCAGCTTTATAAAGTATAACCAGTTATGCTGTAAAGCCGCATAGCCACTTGCCGATTAAACAGAGCGATTGAACAATAACAACATCGTTATCATTTAATCACTCATTAATCGTGAATTTTGAGCATGAAAATGTAGATGGGTTAAATGACAGGCGTCTATATCTAGACGCCTGTCAATTTCCCGACGCCGGAAGACAGGCGCCCGGCATCCCTTTTGCTTTTCTGCCGCGAGTGGGCAGCCGCAGGGGGGGAGGGTAAGGTTTAGCGCACCCGGGGGGGACTTATGGTTAGGCACCTCCCCAGGAGGGTTAGGCAAGGGGGAGGCACCCCCCTGGGGGACTTAGGTATAGGCAGTGGGGAAGGGGGTGTTAGGCACTTACAGGGGGGATTAGGGTTAGGCACTTGGGGGGGAGGTTAGGCACCCCTAAGGAGGGTTAGGTTAGTTATTACTTCCCTGAGGACGATCAGGATTTCCAGCGCTGTTGGGCTGCCGCGATCTGTTCATCTGTCGGGCTGCCGCTGCCGGGAGTCAAACCCGCTGGCCGCATGGTATTTTATTACGGGTCTCGCGCATGCGCACGACGGAGCTCCCTCCGTCGTGCGCATTAGGGCATCATCGACCCGCTTGCGAGCGCGTCTGAATTAGGCCCCAAGTTCATTGTCATGGCAAAGAGGGACTTTGCAATTAATTGCAATTCATCTGGAGTATATGCAAATTGCCATCATAAAAACTGAAGCATCATCGACCCGCTTGCGAGCGCGACTGAATTAGGCCCCAAGTTCATTGTCATGGCAAAGAGGGACTTTGCAATTAATTGCAATTCATCTGGAGTATATGCAAATTGCCATCATAAAAACTGAAGCAGCAGACTTTGTGAAAACCAATACTTGTGTCATTCTCAGAACTTTTGGCCATGGCTGTAGGCACCTTAGTGAAAAGCTAGGTACAAAGCAGTGCAACTAGAGGAGGGGGAAGCCACCACCTATACATACATAAATTGCCCCAAGCCTCAGCCATCGTGCACTTTGGCAAAGTTCTCACATGTATATTATAAAATAAACTGTGTAGTAACATTATAGTACATAGGATGTATGTTCCCATGACAGCTGGACTCTAGAGGGCACAGGCTGCCCCTGCCTGTCTTTGCTGAGCCCAGGTCCATTATTACAGGACGTGGCAGGCTGTGCATGACGTCACTGGTATGACGTAACCGGTAGCTCGTGCTGACTCTCCGGTGACCCCGCCCGCCAAGCAGACACGGGCTGTAGTGTGCCCGTCAGGAGGCGGCGCCCGGCGAGGCGCTTCCGGGTTAGCGGGTCAAATATACGGTGAACTGGATTACCGGCCTCCGTCGCAGACATGGTTACCCCCCGGTACGGCGGCTGTGTCTCCGTGTGACCGGCGCGGTGGGGTGTATGGCGTCCTTGTCCCATCTGGCAGCCTGGCTCTCCCACTCTGCCGCCGCCCGCTCATACGGGGTTTTCTCCAAAGGCCTGAGCCGCACTCTGCTGATATTCTTCAATTTGGCCTGGAGGCTGAGGATCAAGTTCCCCTACCTGTATGTCATCGCCTCTATGATGCTGAACGTCAGGCTGCAGGTGAGGGGCCCTGGTTACCCGGCTAGCCAATCTCCCCACCAGTCCCTTCTCAGCCCCGCTTGAATACTGTCCATCCTATTGCCCCAACCCCTCTGCCTTTCTTATCTAATATCCATCATATTGTCCTAAACCCCATGCCCTTCGTATATACTTGCCATCCCTTCTAAAATATTCTGGCCATCCTATGGTCCTAACCCCTCTGCCCTTCTTATATACTGGCCATGGCCCCAACCCCTCTGCCCTTCTTATATTCTGGCCATTCCCCATGGCCCCAAACCCTCTCCCTTTATTATATACTGTCCATCCTATGGACATGGGTTGGTCACTGAGAAGAAAATGGGAACAATTCATGAGAAAGTCAGAGACAAATAGGAACAGCAAAATATGTATGTGTGTGTGTGAAATATATATATATATATATATATATATCTATATTTCACACACATCTGTGCAAAAGTTTTAGACAGGTGTTGAAAAAATGATGCAAAGTAAGAATGCTTTCACAAATAGAAGTGTTAGTTTATTTTTATCAACAAAATGTAAATTGAATGAACAGAAGAGAAATTTAAATTAAATCAATATTTGGTGTGACCAGCCTTTTCCTTCAAAACCGCATCAATTCTTCTAGGTACACTTGCACACAGTTTTTGAAGGAACTTGGTAGGGAGGTTGTCCCAAACATCTTGACGAACTAACCTCAAAATCCTTTTGTCACTTCATGTAATTCCAGACAGACTCAATGATGTTGAGATCAGTGCTCTGTGGGTGCCATATCATCACTTCCAGGGCTTCTTGTTCTTTACGCTGAAGATCTTAATGGCATTGGCTGTATGTTTGGGGTCGTTGGCCTGCTGCAGAATAAATTTGGAGCCTATTAGATGCATCCCTGATGGTATTGCTTGATGTATAAGTACCTGCCTGTATTTCTCAGCATTGAGGACACCATTAATTCTGACCAAATACCCAGCTCCATTTGCTGATTTGAAGCCCCAAACTTGCAAGGAACCTCCACCATGCTTCCCTGTTGCCCACAGACACTCATCATAGTACTGCTCTCCAGCCCTTCGGCTCAAACCAGTGGGACCCAGGTACACCCATCTACTGTTTGGAGAAGTCTGGCCAGAAGTAGTCTTCATGGAAGAATTGCGGCCAAAAGCCATACCTTTTGATGTGGAAACAAGGCCAAGTGACTCAGCTGTGCACGAAAACATAGGAACTGGGGTGCTGAAAAATGGCAGCAGGTGCTCTGGACTGATGAGTCAAAATTTTAAATAAGTGGCTGTAACAAAAGCCCTTCGTGAACAAATTGCCTTTTGTTACAGCCACTTATTTAAAATAGAGTGTCTGCAGGCAACAGGGAAGCATGGTGGAGGTTCCTTGCAAGTTTGGGGCTTCATATCAGCAAATTTGGTCAGAATTAATGGTGTCCTCAATGCTGAGAAATACATGCAGGTACTTATACATCATGCAATACCATCAGGGAGGTGTCTGATTGGCTCCAAATGTATTGTGCAGCAGGACAAAGACCCCAAACATACAGCTAATGTCAATAAGAACTATCTTCAGCCTAATGAAGAACAAGGAGGCCTGGAAGTGGTGATATGGCCCCCAAAGAGCCCTGTACTCAACTTCATCGAGTCTGTCTGGAATTACATAAAGTGACAGTAGGATTTGAGCAAGCCTACATCCACAGAAGATCTGTGGTTAGTTCTCCAAGATGTTTGGAACAACCTCCCTACCGAGTTCCTTCCCAAACTGTGTGCAAGTGTACCTAGAAGAATTGATGCTGTTTTGAAGGCAAATGGTGGTCACACCAAATATTGATTTGATTAAGATTCCTCTTCTGTTCGTTCACTTTGCTTTGTGTTAATTGATAAAAATTAAACTTTTAAAATGTATATTTTTTAAAGCATTCTTACTTTGCAGCATTTTTTCCACATCTGCCTAAACAAATCCCATACAGCGGTCTGGCATATGTTGGCTAATAGCAGCCAGTATTTACCCTGCATGCAAAAAATAATAGTTTATGTACACCCCTTGCATTGCACAATGTCCAGTTGCAAAGTTATTTGCATTTTTGCTTTGCTCCCAACTCAAGATTAAGGCCCTTCGTCTCATAACACTATGCTTGTTGGCTACACACAGCACAAAATGGACAGGATTATCACAAGTAATAACTGTAATATATATTTAAAGTGAAATGGGAAGTTGGTCTCCTAAAAATATAATTCCACTTCCTAACTGATGAAATCAGGGAACCACAAAGGATGTGCAGTATTGCAACAGAGGGGTGTAATTTTAGCCCTGACTCCTGTTGCGTCATACTGCCACTGCAGCCCATGTGCATAGTATTTAAATGGCCCATTGCCACTGGTTACTGCTGTGGGGTTTTGAAACGTTACAGTAGGCCGAATTAAGCTACAAGCGAGGAGCCTGGATTTTTACCCCTTCCCTGCATAATTAGTTACTCTTTGTGGATGCCAAATTATCAGTTTCTCTTGTCTATTTTAGATTGAATATATAATCCTTTTTTTTTATTTGAATCCAGAACAAAACCCTAACAATGATACTGGTAGACAGAATGCTTTACAAAAGCCTGAGCTTGTAACATACTTTAATGCTTCCAACCATGGCCTGACATTGATTCAAATCTCTTTCAGGTTCACATAGAAATCCACTAATATCTGGATAGCTGCTGCAAAAGGAAGTCCTAACTGAATTGTTTGTATGCACTAACTATGGATGGGCTGAGGTCTAGTACATCGCATAGCAAACAAGTCTTAAATTCCGCTTGTTTACAAGATAAAGATACCTCGCTGCAAGATGTGAATGCAACGTTGTGGAAATATCTCTTTCTACGTTCAAGTTCTCTACTAAACTCCAGGAAATCTTCTTTGTCGCTCTCAGGAAATGTAATTTATACAGAGTTTTCCCTCAGCCTGATAATTGCAGGGGTCATTTCTTAAAAAGGACAAACCCGTTTTAGCCAGTTTCCTAAATTACTCTTTTTATTTCTAGTAATATTTTCTTATGAAGTGGTGATTTTAGCCGGCATGCCTGCCACCAGATACACAAGATTCTATCCAGTATGATAAATGTATCTCACTCGTCTATAAATTAGCTTCACAGTTTTGAAAAGCTGAAGATGTTATCGCTCTCCAGAGGGGCATCTTATGGGCACGTGGAGTGTTTGTGCAGAGATCTCCACCAACACGTTGGGGCACTGTATGGTTTTCTGGCCTGGCATGGGAGAACTACCAGAATGTCAACACAACTGCGTGCCAATGTAAAGGATTTTTTTTCAAATTTAAATTAAAACCCATGTACATGGTTGGCATTTTGCTGGTGAATCTGTGGCATGCTTTAGACCAAGTAGCGAAAAAAGCATGTACTATTGTTGTTTGATCAAGGAAACCAGTCCTAAACGTTCCAAACTTGCACCTGCATCCTTCTTGCATGGACAACTATAATAATGACACTGAAATGCTTTAGACTTTTTTTTTTTTTTTATTATTTATTTTTTTTAATTTATACTTTTAATTTTTTTTCTCTTCTTCACCACATATGGGCTGATTATTGAGGATCAGTGATCCTGAATCCACCAGGACTTCCATTTTATTTAGTTTTAAGATGAGCACTGGAAATTTCAGTACAAGGAAATGCTAATATTTGTTTGAGATGTGACTCTTAGCACAGTTACTCAGGTGCTGGCCAAGACGGGTAATCTCCTCTCTTGGTGTCTTTTGTATAGAAAGCTTGATTGTACTACTGCTTCATTTTATGTTGTTTTTTTTTAAGATGTAAGGAAGCTGATAAATAGTCTCACTGCCCCCGGGATCCTGTTTGTCTGAAGATGCAGAAGTTTAAAAAATTAAAAATATCAACTTTTTTTTTATTTTTCCCATTATCAGTCATTCATGATCTACGATTGTCCTAATGCATAGAGGAAGTGCCTTTTCTGTGCGAGGGAGGAGGTAGCTTTACAAACCAATGTGCCTGACTTTCCTCCCGCTGTCTAATGCAGTTGTGGACAGTTAAGGTTGCTGGTGGGTAAGTCTCAGTATCTGCTGCTATAGGTGTTCCCCCAGACACACTGTTTGGAAATCCATTCATGAATATAGATGTCTACCAGGGGCACACTGTTTTGGGATTCATACATTCATGAATAGCAAGTTTACACTATCAAATAAATTATCAATTCTTAAAATATCAGAACTTGCTTATGGTGTTTTATGACCCATTGATGTTTTAGCAGTGTGATCTTATTAGTTTGACACCTGTTTCCAAAAGGACTGATGTGACTATGATACCTAGAATCCCATGTTTCTTTTTATATAGAAAAGTGAAAAGCAGAGTGCTGAAAATATCAACATCAATATAGAACTACAATCATTTACAATAGTAAATCTATTGGTGGAACACAAAAGTTGTATACATGATGCCCTAGGACAGTGGTTCTCAAACTCTGTCCTCAGGACCCCACACAAGTCGTGTTTTGCAGGTCACCCAGCAGGTGTACAGGTGTAGTCATTACTCACTGACATTTTAAAAGAGCCAGAGGTGGAACTAATCATTTCACTGGTTCCATGGGGAGACCTGGAAAACATGCAGTGTTTGAGTTAATTAGGGCACAGGTTCTCAAACTCTGTTCTCAGAACCTCAAACAGGTGTCCTACTGTTATATTGCTAATGACCCATAAAACGTCTACCAAAGAGTAGTGTAGAGGTCTGTAAAACTATCAACAGGAATTTTTTTTTCCCTTTGTTATAATGAAATACTGCTTGATGATTTAAAAAAAACTTTGTTTATTGCTCAGGGATTCACGTTAAGTCGTATTATAACAATAAACAGTTATAATGTCAACATATGTTGTAAGGAAGGAACTGATACCCAATGCTGAATGAGCCTACAGCTAGTACCGGAACCTGCAAGTGTAAGTATTAATGGTCTACAGCATCATAAGGAATACATAATTGTGTAGCTCATTAACATCTGTGATGCATGAATGGGATAAGGATCTGTTATAATACCATCCGCGCTCCATGAATGGATATTTGAAAGTCAGTATCTGCCCCACAAATTTCTAGCAACTTGGTAACTTCAAGAATGATTAGTCCAAGGTTTAGCAACTCCATTCATGGAAATAATCCAATCAGAATCCAAACTCCCATTACAAAAAGCGTATCCTCCTGGACAGGTGTAGGTAATACGTGGCACTCCCTATTTCCCAGCATGCCCTGACACAGTTTTACTGTTATGGCATACTAAAACTGTGGCAGGGCATGCTGGGATGTGTAGTTCCACAACAGCTGGAGTACCACATGTTGTATACCCCTGCTCCAGGATCTCCTGTTTCAATGATGTGTTTCTCTGACAATCAACCTGATTTCACCAGAGGAACTTCTATATAATAAGATGTGTCCCCCTACATCTATCCTCAATACGTCACTCGGCGCAACGAAAATGTGCCTAAGTGGCAATGCGATGCGACTAGGAAGCACCAGGAGACTGCGCTGATTAATTTGATATGTGACACTTTGTGTGCGACAGCGTCTGTAAATGGGACTTGGCATGGAAAGATGCTGCGGTAGCACTTTGCATGCTGATTGAGAGTCTCTAGTGCACATAGATTTACATGTGTCACATATCAAATTATCAGCAGTCTCCTGGTGCGACCTAGGGCCGTGTTCAATTAGCGGCGAAAAGTTGGAATCCGCGGACAAGTACGTCTTTTTGCCAGGCTGAAAAGTATCGCCGTATTCAATTGCAAACGCAATGCAATGTAATAGGCGAAAAAGATTCGCCTATGAATAGGTGGTGAGAAGAAGTCGAAGATCACTATTTTGGGGTGCAAAAGTGGGGAAACCACTCTGCATCCTTGGGACAGCCACCCAAAACCCAAAGGATAACTGCATCAAAACATCACTTTAAACAAGTGGAACACCCCAACAAATTAATTTGAAAATGGGGGCGAAAAAGTACAAACTTAAAAAGTAGCGAAATAGACTTATTGGGGGTCTGCAAGTATGGGGGAGGTTTTTTTGAGTGCAGGTGCTTGCAACGGTTGCGTTTTTCACGATTTTTTTAAACTTCACTTTTGAAACTTTAAAATATGCTAGCACCCATTTTCAAGTACCCTAAATTTGACAGGACAACTTATTTTCTCACAAGAAACCTGCCCTATGCTATTCTTCACCACTTGTACAAAATGCTAAATTGAAGCAAATTACGACAAAAAACAAACACCAAATGGCTTCATTAGGGCTTATCGGGGACTTCTATATTGAACTCCAATGTTAGTGCATCTTGTGGGGGGACCTCAGACTGAATTCCCCTTTTTTGACAGCACTTTCTGCCTGTTTGTGTTTTGCTGGTCTGACTTTTCGTGTCCTTTTGGAATTGAATACGGCAAATAGCGGGGACGCGCCCGATAAGTTTACGCGGCCAAAAAAAGCGATGAGCGAAAAGTAGATTGCGCTGTCAGCAGCGAAATTATCGCGCCTAATTGAATACGGGCCCTAGTCTCATCACATTACAACTTAGATGTACTTTTGGCAAAGAAAAAGTAGCCCGGCGCTAGCAGAGTCTCAAAGCACCTGGTGCGCTGAGAGGGGCTATTTGGTGCGGCTGCAGCAAAGATGTGCGAGGATACATCCATATACAGATTAAGACAATTATCTCTATTAAAAAATGATTTAATATTTGATGCGGGTTGGGCCTTGTTTTTCCATTTACAGTATATTCTCCCTGTTCCTGACACAATAGCATCCTGAAAGCCAGGGCATCTACACAGGTGCTGCTCATGCATTCATTAAGCAAGTACCATCCCAGCATTGTCAGTGTATAAAGATGCTGGACTTCAGTGGTTGGCTATAAATGGCTAAGGAGGTGATGAGCAGGGCATGGATATACACATGACAGGGACATCTCACTCACCAGATCTGAATCTAGTTGAGCATTTATGGGATATTCTGAAATGACTAATGGGACACCACCAGCATCAGCTGAGTGACTTCTGGTGGAGGAATAGTGCTGCAACCCCCCTGCTCAGCTCCAGACATAGGCAGACTCAGTGCCACACTGCTGTCAGACAGTGTTGTACAACGGGTTATGAAGGTTCCTGGATATTTTAAATTTATATATATTTATTGACTTTGAAAGTCACACCCACAAATCAAAATACAATAAGCAATAGATCAGGGAGACAAGGTCCCAAAAGACAGCAGGGCAGGAGGTCACAGCAATGGCAGTGTGGCGTCTGAAGATATTGCAGGCCCCAAGACAGCATGGAGGCTCAGCAGGAGCTCCCCCAGGGCAGTAGGAAGAGGAATCGGTATGTAAAGTCGGCTGTCAGTATGCCTCCTGTCAAAATACCGACAGCAGCATCTTGATGGTTTGTATCCTGACAGGGGTCGGGTAAGTATACTTACTATCCCCCTAACCCTCCCTTCTTGTAGATTTACCCTCCCCACCCCGCACCCTAACCCTCCCTGTTAGTGCCTAAACCTAAGCCTCTCCGCTTTGTGCCTAAACCTACCCCCACCCCCAAATAAAAAACCCCAAACCCCGCTATGCTACCTAACCCATCCCCCCACCTCCCACGGCTATCACTAAGGGCACCTCGGATTTACCTCATTCGGGTTGGTGTCCTTCTGGGTTTCGGTGTCGGTATTAAGATAGGCGTCGATATTTTGACGCCTCAAGTCCCGTGTCGGACTTTCAGCGTCGCACCTGAGACTGGCAGAATCATAACCACATCTCGCAGGAAGATACCCAGTGGAAAAGATAAGGAGTTTTGGGGGAGGTTGCCACAGGATATGCAGGCTGGAGAGCTGTAATGGTGCGTACACAGCTCTGCAGCGATTTAAAAGAATGATTTGAGCGATATCGTTATCTTTCAAATCGTTCTTTTAAATTGACCCTACCATCGACCAGCGATGTGCGGCCACGTATGGACGACAGCGATATCGTCCATCAGCTGTGCATGCCGGTCAACTTACTCGATATCGAGCAAGTTACTATAGGGATGATCGCAGGTTGCTATAGCCATCGGTAAGTAGTTGGTGTGCTGGATGATCGATATTGATCATCCAGCATACCAGGGAGGGTGTATAACGATCTGCCAGCGATATCGTATCGCTGGCAGATTGCTACGTGTGTACGCACCATAAGACTCATGTCTAATGTCTGACCAGGCCATGCTCCCCTAGGTTCCAGTATATTTAATTAAAAATATGTCTCTAGCTATAACTAGACATACCTTATTTAGTAAAATATTACATTCTAATTCTACCCACCTCCACCACCCTTATATGCTTAACATAAATACAAAATACCACTCAGGTGGTGTAAAGCAATCTTACCTGAGCTTGGAGGATTATTAGGTGGCTAATGGTAGAGAACTGCACTTGCTAAGGGATTATTAGTAAATCGGGTTTCTATGTAAAAGTAACGATGTTTTGCCAATATTTGATTTTGACTGGGATTCAGTTTTGCCTTTAGTAAATCTCCAAATGCAAATTGAATGGAAAAATCACACAAAAATCAAAATTGAACTTTGATAAATATACCCCAGAGTATCCAGGACACAAATTTAAGTGGCCATTGGTTCTAGCGTATGCAGGGCAAAGCAAATATATTACGTGCTATAGAAGTACAATAAGCAGTGTGTAACAGTAGGTTACTTGCTGCAACCACTCTAGGGGTGCCTGGTAAATCACAAATAATTGGGCTTTAATTTGCTGGACTGTAGAATATTACCTGTAACCGTAGTTTTTGCAATATCAAGTTTGGGGGTAATTCAAATGTTTGTTACGGGATTGGGATTCGAAACAGTGACATAACTGAAGATACTTCACTATAAGGTGCTTTGTGGATCACAATAGTTTCTTGAAGTTGTGCACAATATATTAAAAAACCTGGGAGTTCAAATGTGGAAATAAGGGTTAGCCAGATGAGGGCCAATGTATGATACTTGTATAGCAATGTATTAATTTAACTATTAATGGTTGCTTAACCAGTTGTTGCAGATGGGCTTTATAATATGACAGTGTGTTATTACTTTATTGAACTCCAGAAGGTGTAACTACAGTACATTGTACCCAGAATTGTAGATTTCTCTTCACCTGTCAGTGTTACAAGCAAAATCCTGACGAACACGCCATGCCCTGCCAAATAAGTTAATAAGAAATCTCACTTTAATACTGTTTATATTAAACACTTCTGAATGATTGAGCTATATCCAACTCGCAAACTTATTCCTGAAAAGCTTAATAGGGAATGAATGTTTGTATGAAGATATCTAGGGCGGTTTTCTTAATGTTTAGTTCAATATATTTAAATTAATTTAGGCCTTGTAGCAGACAATCATTGAATGCTAGTCGACTGTATGAATTTTGTTTTTATAGGAGACCCATTTTTATTGTTTGTATATTCCATGTGGAACATGAATCCACAATCTGCTATAGATGACTTATTTCTGCATAGGCTCTAGGAGCGGTATATTCAGCACTGTCCCCCAGTCTTTGTACTTTCTATTTTTAAGAGTAAGCAAATAATCTCCCTTAATCTGGTACAGCAGCTCACTAACCATGAACTTTTATACATTTTTAATTTTATATTGCCTATTCCTAGTTTTATTACTATACTGCAGACTTTAAAGTGGGGCATATAGTGACCCCCAAATATAAGTAATTACCCTCATAAATAATATCTGCAGCCATGGGGGCTCCAATAGAGGAAAGTGACCCTTTCATAGCTATTATCATCTTATGCTACATTTTCCATATATGGTCAAGAGAACACTATGTGATGTATCACACCTATAATTAAACTTGTGAATGTTTGGGCACCCACATATCAAAGACTCCCCTCTTTTAAAATTGAGGATTATTGGTGAAATGAGAACCAAAGTATTTCCTTGTGGTGTTTAAGATAACAAAAAAAAAATAATAATTTGCATTTGGCTACCTTTCTTGAAATTTAAATAAAAAACTTTTTTTGGGCAATTTTGGACAAATTTTATTTCAGAAAGACTTTTTTTTTTTTTTTTAATTGTACTTTCAGAAAAAAAAAAGTATAATTTATATTGCTTATGGCATTAAAAAAATTAATGTTGGAATGTAACATACAACTCAAGAACAAGGTTAGTAAAACAAGTTCAAATCTGACTGTTAACTCATAAGAGTGAGACATGCTGATTCAGTCAGACAACTCAATAGTGTTTAAGGCTAACAGCAGAAGATGGATCCATTAGTTTAAGCTTCTATGCCTCATGGAAACCCTTAACTTGGGTGAAAAACTTAACCAAATAATCTCCATTTCTTTTCTTTTCAAAATTTTTTGACAGATTGACAAAAAGAACAAAATACAATGTCAGATACAAATATTTGATATAAAATATCCAATAACATACAAACAAATAAATATCCGTAAGATATACAGCAGAAAGGGGTGTAAACAAATATGATTCCCATATATGAAACTTGGAAATTTGGTCATAAGGCCAACCGCATCATTTAGAAAGGTATTCCTGAACCCAGAACTTCCAATTGATACCATTCCGTTGAACCAAAGCACCGTCTTAATGCTTCTTTTAATACATCCGAAACTGTATGAATATAGGGGAGCCATGTTTCAAAAAAGATTTCCGTCTGTTTTTCTTTACATAAAGAAACTTCTGTGCAATCCATATAAAATAAAAAAGAAAATTTGGTATAGAATAAATTTACGGGAAATGGATCAGTTGAGATCCATTGTGATAAAATGACCTTTTTAGCAGCTGCTGCCAATTTAATAAGTAAAATGCGGTTGCCCTTAGTCAGACCATCACTACTCCCAATGGAGTAAATTCCCCAAAAGAACCATTCTTTAGTTATTTTAAACCTAATCTTCAAACAGTTAACAATATAATCCTGAAGGAACTTCCGGAACACTTTAACCTGAGGGCAATACCAAAAGCAATGTATAATAGCTGCCTCTGAAGCACCACATTTCTAGCAGTTGGAATTTATTATTTATTATTGTCCCCAATAACAAATTTAAATTTTGGGGTGAAGTATGCTCCGTGTAAAATTTTCTGGTGCAGGAAGATGAGGACAAAAATTTTATTAAGTTTTATATAGGCCTCTAGAATAGCTGTCATGGGAAGGTCAGGAAAGTCTAACTTCCATTTAAATAATCCTGTCAAACCAGTTTCTAAATTTAGAGTAGAACGTGAATGTGCATAAATGGATGAGGTGGAGAGGGGGTCTTTAGGCTTAAAAAACAGCATTCTGTCTAGGGAGCAAAGTTGATCTAGCTTTAAGCCTTGTGATACTTTTTGAGCTTAACTCACGGCTTGTAAGAAGGGAAATAGTGGTATGGGAATTTATCTTGTAGCTGTGAGCGAGAAATAGGGGAGAGATCATCAATATTTAGGAACTGATATACATAGCATAGTCCTGCCGCGTGCCACACCTTAAAGATTGATGAGGTTACATTTGGAATGAAATTTGGGTTACCCCACAGTGGTAAGAATAATGAGTTAGAGTTTGACACCTTCAAACTAGATCTAGTTAATCTCCACGCCATACATGTGGACTGTATTAGGATATTTTCCTTTCTAGAGACTGGGAAAGATATTGAGGGGGTGTGCAACAAGGAGATCAGGTTACGATCAGGGATAAAGGCCTGTTCTATATGTCGCTTCGTATAAACATCAGAGCCTCCTATCCAATCAAGTGCTACTCTATAGTTTGCTGCCAAAGCATAGGTGCAGAGACATGGCAGATTAATACCTCCCAAGTCCCCTTTTTGCTGCAATTTAAACAACGATATTCTCGGGCGTTTACCTGCCCATATAAATTTGGTCAGGGCTCTGTTTAAAATTACTAGGTCTGATTTGGATGGCATTATTGGGAGCATTTGTACAACATAGAGAAATCTAGGAAAACAAATCATTTTGTACAAGTGACATCAGCACAGGTAGGACAAAGGAAGATGTGACCATCTATTAAAATCCGATATAGTCCACGATAAAAGGGGAGAGAAATTGGTATCATATAGTTTGGTGGGGTGTAATGGTATCTTGATACCCAACTAAGTGATGTAATCCTCGGTAGCCCATTTGAAAGGAAATTGATCTCCCCAGACTAATTTAGCCTCCGGAAAAAATGCCAAAGCTACAGTTTTTGTGCAATTGATTTTAAATCCGGATATCAATTCAAAAGAGTCAAATAGACTCATCAAATATGGTATTGATAAGTGTGGGTCCGCAAAGTATAGCAATAGATCATCTGCAAATGCAGAACATTTGATTTCCATTTGCGCTAGTTGAATACCTTTCCATCTAGTTTCATTGAAAAAGGATCTGATGAGGGTGTCCAGTGCCAAATCAAATAGCAACGGCGAGAGTGGGCAGCCCTGTCTCGTACCGCGAAAAAGTGTAAAGGGTTTAGTATTTAGATTGTTGACAGTTAGAAAAGCTCTCGGTGTATGATATATAGTGTTAAAGATATGGATACATTTTGAGCCAAAGTTCTGATGGGAAAAAATTCTATTTAAATGTGCCCAGGAAACCCTGTCAAAAGCTTTGTCCGCGTCGCAACTAATAACTATATTGCCCTTCTCTCGTCCTTGATGGGTTTTAATCATGGCTGCAATAAGAGTTCTAACATTATGTACCGAGTGACGATTTTGAGGAAACCCGTCTGGGCAGGGTGTAATATTTTTGGAAAAATCAATTGCAGTCTCATGGCCAGTAATTTAGTAAATATTTTTAAATCTTGGTTCAATAGAGAAATCGGTCTATATGAAGAGACCAGTGTGGGATCTTTACTTGGTTTAGGAATCAAAATAATTTGTGCGGTATTGAAATCATGTGGGGCAGGTCCATCCTTGATAATAGCATTAAATAGATTGGAGAGATGAGGAAGAATTTGTGGGGAAAGGAGTTTATAATAGGCTGCAGATAAGACGTGGGCCTGGTGTCTTTCCCGTATGGAGAGTTTTTATAATCTGTGTAATTTCTTGATCTGGGACTTGAGCTGTTAATGTTTCCATATCTTCATCAGTGATTTTTGTCAAACCAGCCTTTTCTAGGAAATTATCACCCAAAGACGGGTGATCCGGAGACTCCCTATAAAACGACTCAAAATATTTGAAAAAAAAAAAAAAGGGTCTCGCTAATCTGTTCTGGATTAGAGCGAAGATTTCCCAGGTCAGTTCTAATGGAGGAAATAGGTTTAGGTGCTGACGTAGATTTCACTAAATTTGCTAATAATTTACCAGGGCAGTTGCCCCATCTAAAATATTTGTTATTACGGTAGGTGAGATCTAGTCGGGCCTGTTCTTCACATAGAGTATCATAGACAGCTTTGTCATCCTTGTAGGATAATCTATTGGATTCCAAGGGATTTATCAAGAGGGCCGAGTATTTAGCAGATACTACTGTAGCAGCCTAGGAAAATCTTTGCAGTAATTGTTTCTTTTTGGACGCGACATATGATATCAAATGACCTCTTAGGACCGGTTTTGATGCCTGCCAAAAGAGATTTATATCTTCAATATGTACCTGGTTATCAGTGGTATAATTGAGAAATGTCTGCTGTATATAATTTTGGAAATCTACTGCGGAGGCCAAGTAGTCAGGAAAGCACCAGTTAGAGGATGAAAGCTTTGGGACATCTAATTGTAAACATAGTTTAACAGGTGCATGATCAGAAATTAGTATATCTTCAATATTTGCATCCACTACTCTGTGTAACAAGATATTTGATGTTAACCAATAATCCAGTCTAGAGAAACATTTGAGGATGCGAAAAAGAAAGAATATTCCCTGGAAACCGGGTGAAGATGTCTCCATGGATCAATCAAATTCAAAGAATCTATTAACGTAGATTGGTTTCCCCCTCCCACACCTGGGGCCACCCAAGACATCCAGATAGGGATCCAAATAATCTCCATTTCTATCCTGGTGCTTCTAAGAGGCCATGTTTTGTGGATGTCTTAATTATGCACAGGTGAGTTCATCTGTTTTGCTGTGTCAGTAATTATCCCACCTTTTTCCACAGTAATCCTCAAAACATGAGCTGTTGGGAAAATTGAAATGTTGCGAACCACATACCTAAGAACAGCACTCCTGTATGACCTGCCTCTTTTAATCCCATGGGTGGCATAGAAATCCCTTTAGTGATCGTACTGCATTGAACCAGTAAACAAACACCTTAAAGCAGTGTTACCCCAACTCCAGCCCCCAGGGACCTTTAATATCGCATGTTTTTACACACCGCCTAATAGGTGTATTCATTACCGGCCAACACATCCTAAGATTCACAGGTGGACCTAATTAGTCCACTTGTGATACTGGGGAAATCTGTAAAACATGCACTGTCATGGGTCTCAGAGGACTGGAGCTCTGGAGTATAGACTAAAAGTAGTTCTCAAACTCAGTCCTCAGGACCTCACATTTTCTAGGTCGCCCAGCAGGTGCCCAGAAAGGATGACGTGCCCGCCCCAGAAAGGATGACGTGCCCGCCCCAGAAAGGATGACGTGCCCGCCCCAGAAAGGATGACGTGCCCGCCCCAGAAAGGATGACGTGCCCGCCCCAGAAAGGATGACGTGCCCGCAGTTGCTACATGGAGCCACCCCTCATCCCTACTTACACTGCTGCACGGTCAAAAATAAACATTGGCCCACATTTAAAAGACAAACACAAAGTAGACACACTGATCCGGCTTACTCAGCTAAACCAAAGGGGTGTGGGGAAAGTGCATGCAATGGAGGAGCCCTATACCTTCCAGTTCTCTCCTTCCAGACTTTACTCCGCTTCTTAGGGAGTTTACCCAGTCATGGATGTTGCCATGGAGTTGTTTGTTCATGTGGGTAACAGCCAGTTGCTAGGATTTCCTGCTATGGTGTAAGACACTGGTAGTTGGCTGTATATCAATATTTTTACATAACCTTTATATTACCTGTGCACAGCTTTAATATAAAGAATTCACCTTAAAACTCAGATACTAGTCACAACTATTGAGTATTAAAATGGACACAGGAAGAGGTTTGCATTTTATTCATTTTCTGCTAATATAAAGGATGTATTAATTGAAATATTAAGAATAAATGAGTGAAAGCACTGAATGGTCATCTATAGCATTCAGCCCAGAATGCTAACTCCACCCAGCACAGGGTCACATCTATAGCTGATGGAATACCACAACGTCCTACAGCAGAGGACAAGCCATCGGTCCCCCATCTCCTGTGTGTCGGTGATTACAGGTGGTATAAGCAAAAGAAACTACAAATCAGCCATGCCTATGGCCACTCATCCATGCTGTTACAGCACAGTAGTCAGTCATTTCATGGAGATCAGCACAGTCCCAAATCATGAACTCAGTCTTATTTGATGCGGAATAGGACTTTGCGCTGGAGACGATGCTGAATTTCTCCCCGTCTCATCATGAGATGCAGGACCTTGTGAATGGCATGTTCTGGATATTTCTGGAAACAAGAAGTCAAAGCAGTCAGAAACACGGGAAACACAGAGGGTGCTTTACTTAGACATTGATGTGGGGATATCACACTATTATCCTAAAATGACATGTTCTTTTACCATCATTACATGTCAAAGTCGCAGCATAAAACCAAAATGAATTACATTTCTTTCAAACTATCACATGAAACAGCATTATACAGCCTCTCATTACAGATACACGGGCAAATTACACCACATACAGGACAGCCACACCACAAGATACAGTACATGCAATTCAGAGATCACTATTTACTGGAACCGGGTGATCAATTCACTACAGCTGCCAATTTTTAAACAAAGAGCAGAGACTGTCTATTGGGAACTGGAACCAGTTGTGTACAGGACATACTGCTAAGGACTACAAGTATATCATTGGATGCAGCCTTATACCAGCTTACTGGCACCACCACACTTCTCACCTGCTTTAGGAAATCTTGGATGATGCTGTGCTCAGAAACCTGAGAACCAATCGCAAACCTCCTCTTCATTTGTTTTTCAATGCGGGACAGCATCTCCTGGTCTTCTTGTGTAGTGAACCCTTCCACGCCTTATAGAGGGAGAGACCACATATTACTACATCACATCTTCCGTACAAACAGCAGCAGCTCATTATTGGGGGCTAGATGCATTTCATATGAAACTGGGGATGCTGAAAAATGCCCTAATTTACTTTATATTTAGCATGTAGGGACCGGATGCATTATTCATAACTCTGCTGTTCATCCCCTATTTCCACATTAGTGCTCTCAGCTAAACACTATAGAAATGATTCCTGTAAGCACTGGCCTGCTCCTATTAACTCTCTACATATAGACAGATGTGTGACACGCCATCCTGTACTTAATATAAAGCTCCCATGTACCACTTCTATTTGGTTGTTTTATCATCTCATTCTTACCAGAGAGACTGCCAGACATAGCAGCGTCCAGGGTGGATACCTGGAACAAACGCAGAGCCTCATCTATATCGCTTTCCATGGCAAAAGGCAGCAGCTTCATCTTACTGAGAGATTCTGCAATTCGGACAACAGCTTCCAGTTGTCTGGAATACATTATACACACACACATTATAGAAATAAAACACTAAATGCATCTAACCTGAGGAACAAAAAACTTGCACTTAAGTTGAACAGAATACAGGTCATGGACACATCTCATTGGGATAAAATCCATTAGGCACAATGCAATGATGTAACGTGTTCATTTTGATTTTAGCAATATAGCAGCAGGTCAGGAGGTATGAGAAATAAGCTGCCATGATTACTCTACAGAGGTCACCCAGACTCACTAGAAGCTCTCAGCTAAAAGGAGGTTTACAATTGCACCATACGCTACATTTAAATACAACGCAAGTATAAAGGCTTATTTTTCACAAATATTTATACGTGTAATCTAGAAGCAATTCATTTGCATCTCTGGTGGAGGACACAGAAATGACAACACATTTTATTAACCTGCTCCTACCCCCCATTTGTATGCAAGGTGCCAGCTGACTACATGTATGCAAACCCCAAGGCCATGATCATCCGCCAAACATACCACAGCGGTCAAAAGCTTGGCCACCCCTGAGCTGCCCCCTACTGCAGCAGCGAAACTTCTTCAGCAATTAAACAAAGGTAAGCTCTCTCCAACTTCCCCAACCTGGCAGCAGTGACCGATCTAGTGTAACCTGGCTGATGCAGTGGTGGACGTGTCAGGTCCAAGTCACACATTAGTAAGAGCATGGGGAAATAAACAAAAGTCAACTCAAGCTAAATGTACCATCTAGATTGTGCCAAGTGTGTCAGAATAACTATCGGTACAATCCTGGAACAAAGACCTTACCATTTTTGTATTTTACTGTACAAATAAGGTCATATTGTCCAGAAGTAACACTGGTACTGTACAAATAAGGTCATATTGTCCAGAAGTAACACTGGTACTGTACAAATAAGGTCATATTGTCCAGAAGTAACACTGGTACTGTACAAATAAGGTCATATTGTCCAGAAGTAACACTGGTACTGTACAAATAAGGCCATATTGTCCAGAAGTAACACTGGTACTGTACAAATAAGGCCATATTGTCCAGAAGTAACACTGGTACTGTACAAATAAGGCCATATTGTCCAGAAGTAACACTGGTACTGTACAAATAAGGCCATATTGTCCAGAAGTAACACTGGTACTGTACAAATAAGGCCATATTGTCCAGAAGTAACACTGGTACTGTACAAATAAGGCCACTGGTACTGTACAAATAAGGCCACATTGTCCAGAAGTAACACTGGTACTGTACAAATAAGGCCACATTGTCCAGAAGTAACACTGGTACTGTACAAATAAGGCCACATTGTCCAGAAGTAAAACTAATACTGTACAAATAAGGCCATATTGTCCAGAAGTAACACTAGTTACTGTACAAATAAAGCCATATTGTCCAGGAAGTAAAACGAGTAAAAAAACAAGTTTGAGAATACTTGTTGCACAGAACACTGGAATGTTGTCAGGTCAGAAATAGTCAAGAAGATCTCAGCCTGGACATCCCCTGGGACTGAAAACTTTTACATAAAAAGTTTATCTAACACTGCATACACACGTAAAGATTTTCTGTCCAACCATCCAACTAGTTGATTGGTTGGAATGAAAATCTGGTAAACTATGGGAGTAACTGATTAGTAATTTGCTCCTAAATGCCAGAAAACAGATGAAATGGGCATTAGACAAGTTAGTTAAATGTTTGATCTAAACAATTTGTTCAAACAGTTTTTGTCCATTTTCCGGCGTTTGGGAGCAAATTGCTGATTGTCATTTGCTTTCATACCTTACCAGATTTTCATTCCAATCAACTAGTTGGCTGGTTGGACAGAAAATCTGTATGTGTGTATGCAGCTTTAGTCTGCTGCTCAGTGTACGCCCAAAGCCTAACCAGTTATAAAGAGAAGCTTACCTGACAGTAATAGGGATGCTGGACCTCTTCTCACTCTCCCTCTCATGCTCACGGGCACCACTACGCATTAGAACGTAACGATTTTTTAGCTTCTCTGCCGCTTCAACAGAGAGTCGTGGTCCACACTTACTGCATTAACACAGAGGAAACACTGAAAATGCAGCCTTTAAATACCATTTAAGATGAATGCTCAAAAGATGAAATTACTTACGCTCTGCAATAGGCAATGTACTTCTTAAGAGTATTGAGCTCCACCTCTCCTACTACGGAATGAGTCTGCGTCCGTGCACTAAGATGTACATTCATCACATGCTTGGCCAGAGTCTGCAGGAAGAACAGATTCAGCCACATCATTATGACCCAGAATAGGAGCTGTTCAATGGCTACTTACATGGCCAGTGCTTACAGGGGGAAAGGAATCTACACTGTTGGACAATCAGCTTTTCAGAGAAACTGATCTAGTTTTGCATTCAATGAAGCCTAAGGGCTCAATCCAATTAGCCACGTAGAGGGGGGAGGGGGAGGCGGTGTGCACATTGCCATTGCAATGGTGTATAAATGCAGACAACAGCGCTGCAACTCGTCCCGTTTGTGGCCCGACCTCACTCCAGATTTGCAGATTTTTGTACATTGATTTATGGGGTTGCAAACAAAAATCTGAGTCCGGAAGTACCGTAAGTGCCGCAAACAGCCGCACCTGCATGCGCTGCAAAGGAATTTGCAGCAGGCCACGTTTAATAAATATCTGGTTCAAAATGTGAACGAGGTGTCGAGTGTATGAGGTCTGACCTTGTTGATAAGTGACGGAGACTCAGTACACTAGCAACGACAGACAAGCCTTTTAGAAAGCTAGTCACTAGTAACCAGATTGCTTTAATCTGTAAAGAGAATGGTCCTAGCACTTACCATATCCCTCTGTTCATTGTGTTCATCCTTGACGATGAAGATCATGTCAAATCTTGAAAGGATGGTGGGCATGAAGTCAATATTCTCCTCGCCCTTCGTGTCATCCCAACGACCATACACTGAGTTGGCAGCAGCGAGCACTGAACAGCGGGAGTTCAGTGTGGTGGTGATGCCAGCTTTTGCAATGGAAATGGTCTGCTGCTCCATGGCCTCATGGATTGCAACTCTGTCGTCCTCTCGCATCTGAGAAATTAATTTATCATTGTGACAGTCTCGTTCTGCCTTTGGTTAATCAGGCCTCGTTAACATGGAGAGCTTTAGATCTAAAGAACAAATCTACCAGATACAGCACATGAAAAGGCAGAGGTTTGGATGCAAGTCATGTGATTGGCTAACACATTACTCATTATTAATGACTTATCCGGCCAGGTGTCCTGCTGCTGCCCAAGGCTGCATCACAAGTGTTACAACATTGCTGGGGGCATTCTACCTTTTTAAAGCTCGTCATAGCTAAAGATAAAACCCCCATAAGTAGTTAGAGCAAAGCATCCCAGTTCCAGACCTCCATGCCAATGTATCATGCAGAACACAGATTTGTGATACACATGTATTTGTCCATTTTAACTAAACCAACGTACTATGTACAATGATCCAACATTACCTTATCAAACTCATCAATGCACACTACTCCTCCATCAGCCAACACCATGGCACCACCCTCCATAATAAAGTTACGGGACACAGGATCCCGCATAACGGAAGCGGTCAAACCAGCGGCACTGCTGCCTTTTCCAGAGGTGTAAACCTGTAAAAAAAAGTTAAAGAGCAGAAGCAGTCAGTAGCAGTTATAATTGACTTTAGGTGCTGTAGTTATTTTACTGCCCAACTGTATCCTGTGGACACAACTGAGAATAGTTCTTACACTGTACAACAGCAGGTGTGCAAGGGACACTATTAACAGGTTTAACATTTCCCAAGAATGCACGTACAACATACTTACCCCAATAGGAGAGCATCTTTCTACAAACTTCAGGAGCTGAGACTTAGCAGTTCCAGGGTCCCCCAGCATCAGCAAGTTGATATCACCTCTACGAGTCAGTCCATCTGGAAGCCTGAGAGGAAACAACGTTAAACAGCCTGCCGATATTGCAAACAGATCATACAGTTGCACCAAATAATTACAATACTATTGTTATTCACTGGTGGTCTTTTTTTCAGCATTAGTCACTTGGGATTTGTGTGTCAGATATGGTGTTGGAGGCAGGGTTTACCAAGAATGAGTTTCCACTCACCTTTTGCGGGAACCACCAAAGAGAAGACATGCGATGGCCTTCTTGATGTCATTGCTCCCATAAATAGATGGAGCAATACTCTTGGCAATAGTATCATAAATGTCAGGTTTGGAAGCCAGGCGCCTGAACTCCTCCTCTTCCTGTGGCGTCACAGCACCTACCGCACTCCTCCCTTTAAAGTGAAACATTGCATTTTAGCTGCTGATCCCATAGGGAAGGTCTGGACAACCTGCGGCTCTCCAGATGTTGCGAAACTACAAAGCACGCTTTCACAAAGAGGAAAAATTAGATAGTGTATGTGACGTGCCTTCATCCAACTCTTCCCAGTAGCATTTAGTTATCATCGCACAGATTTCCCCCCTACTACCCTATTATACATCACTGTCTATATATCTTTAAGAATTTACACAGATCTTCCAATACTGAGTTTGAGCTAAAGTTAGGAGTTTACCCTACACCCATCACATTTAATATCACACCTTAGCTATTTTACAGATCAGACTACAATAGCTGTAGCAGAACATTGCTGTCAAGATCTCACCTGTGCCTTCTGTGTCCACTTGAATCCCGACAACACGAATATATGAGCTTCGTATACCCACACCCACTCTGTCACGGCCTTTAGTAGAGGTTTTGCCACTCTTACGAATTGAATAAATACCCATAATTGTCACTCTGTTTCCGGGAACAACTTTGTCACAGAGATATCTAAAAAAAAAAATAAAAAAAAATGCTTGGATACCATTCTTTACAGTGTAACATTTCCTGCATGGAGAAACTTTATTAGCAGGATCAGACTGTCACCCTGGAGGCAACTATTGCCACGTACACACTAGCCGATATTGTGACCGATTGAACAATAACTGTAGTTATCGTTCACAATGTCATCCCGTGTGTATGCAAGATATAGTTACGATGCGTGCTCCCGCGGATCATTAACAATATCTTTAATTGTCTGAACATGCACAGCCAAACTATCATCAGGTTGGCCTGCATGTTCAGGGATGCTGCCGTTGACGTCACTGAACAATATCGATCAGTGTATAGGCTCCATGTCGTTAATGACATTGAGTCGGGCAAACACTTAACGATATCGCTCATGGAGCGAATCATTGTGTGTATGCGCCTAAGACCCTCATCCACTTACTGGTCATCTAAAGACTGGACTACTGTAACCTCCTCTTATCTGGCCTCACTGTCCCCCACCTGTCCACTCCAGTCTGTCCTCAATGCTGCTGCCCAGCTCATCCCGCTCTCCAAAACGTACTGCCTCTGCCTCCCGTCCTACAGGCCCTACAAGAACTTCTCTTCCGTACCAAATTTAAACTTCTTACACTCACTTACAAAGCCCTCACCAAATACTCTACTATTTACATCTCTAACTTCATCTCTTCACACTCATTTCACTTCACAAATGAATGCCACCTCTTCCCAAATTGATTACTCCCTCTCCAGGATTTTGTCCGTGGTGCTCCCTACCACTGGAACGCTCTCACCATCAGATTCCACCTCTCTACAAAACTTAAAACGAGCTCTTAAGACCCTCTTTATCAAAACCTTTCAGCTATCACCCCTAATGCACTGCTTCTTGCACACCATCTCTCCAATCTGTCACCAGTCTTTCTGCACCTCCTTTAGACTAAGCTCACGAGCAGGGGACTCATGTGCTTTTCCTTCCATCACTTATACCATCATCTCCTGCCTACAACGCCACCAAACCCTAGGGTTCTGCCACTGCTGCTTATTTAGGTGTTATGACTGCAGGACACTGTTTATAAACATTGCTGCATCTGCAATGTACTGCAAGTCATTTTGTTCATAGTTTATGTACCTTGTAATGTGCTGCAGACCCATTGTGGTGCCATATAAAGAGTGATAATAGCATTGTACAAGAAAAGATGCTCAAGAAATGTGGTAACATTTTGCAGTTCTGTACAACTGGGGCACTAAAGAGGTGATGGGTTTGAAAAGTTTTCATGGTTGTGAGAACGTTTGTCTTATTGCACACAATTTGAAGTAGCTGGCAACATCCAGGATGGCGATAGCAGAATAAGGTAGAAGGAAAGTACTGTTACATGAAGAGTAATATTGTAAGACTGTAGTAATCAGCAATAGGTTTGATTCTCAAGGAGGTATTTACATTTGTTACCTGGTAGAATAAAAGGTTTGTGACCAGCAACAGGATTGAACCAAACTATGTATAATTGCTTAGAATCTTCAACTACATGTTCCCAGGTACCAGATAATGGACAAGTCCACGCAAAACAAAGATGTATTTGCTGAGCCGGGATAGGCTCTCACCCCATACTACAATTTTTTGAAAGTTTTTTTTTGGAGCTCCAATACGGATATACTTATTTGCAGATTAAGACTACGAGCTTACTGATGACTGGTTTGGAATTACAAACTTGACACATTCTGACCAGTCTATAGCTGCTACATATAGCTATTTCACAGTGATCTTTTTATGCTTCATCTTTGTTTATATATTTCTACTATAGATAGTGCATTTCATAAATCCTTAGTTTTTATGTTTATATTTTTAAGCATTTTTTTAATTAACCATTTACGCTCCCATTACTTTATTCTTCTGTTTTAGAACTTTGGGGCTAGCCTCCCCTCATCAGGTGTAGCAGCATCTATAGCAGAGGCTCCAAACGTGGTCCTCAAGGATTCCCCCAACAGTTCAGGTTCTAGAGAAATCCATGGCGGAGCACAGGTGACTTAATTAGTACACCAGTCAATTTGATTAACCACCTGTGCTCAACCATGGATCTCTTTAAAACCTGAAGTGTTGGGGGGCCTTGAGGACCGCGTTTGGGAACCATCTATAGTTAATGATTATAATTATCATTTTAGGAGTGCCTGGTTTTGTTGTCTGATTACTATCAATGTCCTAGACACAATCTTGGGGAAAAAAAATTAAAGAATGCTGTAACTTGAGCAGTAGGCTCAATATTAATCAAAACCGAATACATCAGTTCATTCAAGTTGTTTCCTCTCCGCACTGAAACACCAACACGGAAAGAATGCACATTGACCGTGGACAATCTATAAGAAGCTCTGCTTAGAACCTTATGTACTAGTGTCTTATTACTAAATAGGACGATGTAGCAGTTACCTGTCACAGTACAGTTGCATATGACGTGGAAGCTCTCCATGGGGTACAGCATCTGGGGACTCCTGAAGCTTCAATGTCTGGAAATCCACACATTTGCATTTGTCTGGAATGATGTAATAAGGATCCAGTGGACACTTGGGACGACCAGCCTGTTCCCTGTCATGAGGTATAATTTTACAATGAGTAGGGCATGGTACTCCAATGGGAAGCCACCCCTGTAGTAAACCATGGTTACAGATATCACACAAAGTATCAATACATGGAAAGTGAGGTCCACAGAGTCAATGTGGATTATTACTAGACATTATAACTTACGTGTTGCACTTGCGCGGCATGGCGTAACCCTCCAAGCCAGGCCGCACTCCTATATTACTGATGGTATTTCGGCAGCTGCGGCACTGGATTGAGATTTTGATGGCTTTGGCTCTCACTGCCGTTGCTGCAATTATAATACCTGGGATCTTCACTAGGTGAGACATCTGCTCTGACTGTAGAATGCATAGAGAATGATGGGGAAATTACATTTCTAACAAGAAAGAAAACTTTTGAACATAATTTGCTCCCAATACTGCCCTATTAAAATGGAACCAAGTGGATACAAGCTGCACAAAATTCTTTGAAAGAATCATAAAACAGGAATTCATGATCAATGCAAGGAGAAAGCAACTAAGCATTCATGGCAAATATTTTAAGTGTGGCACAGTCATTGCTGCAATCCTTATATTAGCAATGAAAACGTTATTCTCATCTGATATACTACATGTACCCTTAAACTGCCAGGACTATTCCTACATTTCTGAAGTGACTACTGTTCCCCAAACAAAGTGACCTTAACCTAGGAGGTCAGCACACTGTGGAAGGTTATGTTTTATTTTTTCAACCAGAAAGGGGTTAAGGATTTACTACAGATGTGATCTGATCATTTAGTTTCATCTTTAACCTGATAATTTATTGAAGAAACTTATATGAAGACAAAATGGCCTGCCTGCCAAGCATTACCTTCAGACTCCGAATGTTGGTAGGATTGGCATCAGAGCGCAGCATGACCTGGACTTCCTGTACAGCTTCTTCACCTGCTGGCCGAGGACGCGTAACCTCATCTGCCACCTCCTGCGCAGCTTCCTCTAGCTAAAAGAAGAAGCAATTACAGGTATGCAGACAAAACTTAATCATTATATCTGACTGGGCAATCTAGCAGTAAGATAATTTAATTGGAATGCCAGTGGAAAATAGCAAGTATAACATGTACAGTTAGCCTACACATCCCACAAGGAGGCCAAACAAGGTGTCATGTCAGTATGGTATGACTATGCAGACGCATGCATTTCAGATGGTTACCAGCCCCTTACCAGCTGCAGATGTTCTGTGGGCTGCTTGTAAAGGTAGTCTGCAAGGTCCTCATCAAAGCTGGCCAGGTCCTCCATTTCCACCTCAATCCAGTACTCGCCCAGGTTATAGTGACGCTTCAGTTCATCTCTGGGGACAAAATCACTAGTTAGTAAAATACCCAGGGGGAAATGTATCAAGCCTTTGAGAGATATAAAGTATCAATCACCTAACTCATTTTTTAAACAGACTAACATGAGTTAGGAACTGATTGGTTGGTACCTTCTCCAAGTCTTGATACATCTAGCCACCAATATGTTAAACTACAATTGTTGAACAATGGCCAGCACATCTTATTACTTACCCCTTTGCTATAGTGCAACTAAAAACATTTGTGCAATCAGTTGTTTTCTGAGGTGAGCATAACTAGAGATGCCTTGTGTCCCATATTAGTTTTCGGTATTTGAAAGCAATCTGTGAAAGCATCCCATTATGTCAGTGTAACGACAAACTAGATCAAACACTTAAAGCAAATCCAAGGAAAAGAAATGCTGGGTACACACTGACAGATATATCACCCGTACCATTGAAAGAGCGATTTATCTGTAGTGCATCGGCGGTTGTGTACAGACAATATGTATGTGAATGACAGTTCAGATATGTCGCATCTGCCCTGGTGTACGGGCGACCCACTAAACACATACATTTGCTGCAGGGACCGCTGGTGAAATACCTGCCCAGTCATGACGTCAGCACACACATCAAGAGGCAAATGTGAATTGGCTTACCAATCTGCCACTAGGTCTGCAGGTCCCTGGGTCGGCGGATAGGTCGCCCAGGTGTGTAGCCACCTTTACTGACCAGCAGCAATCAGGATAAGCATACAAGAGTAAAGGCCCCCATACATCAGAGATTGATTGCAGCAATCGTGCAATTTGCAATCGATTGTGTATAAAAATCTTTCCCTTTTTCAATCGATTGTGGCAATTCTGCAATCAGCAATCGATTGAAAAAGGTAAAGATTTTTATACACAATCGATTGCAAATTGCATGATTGCTGCAATCGATCTCTGATGTATGGGGCCTTAAGGTCTTTACACCTCCAGATGAACAATAATCATAATGAAGGTAGGGAGAGTGGCAAAAAGACGAGTGAAAACCCACTCACAGGAAAATTATACAGCCTAGGGCAGGCTTCCACTCAAGACTAAAATGGACATAAAAAATAAAACCTGGATAAAGAGCTGCCGTAGTATGCAAGATACCTAGAAGATCTATATCCCAGCAGGACAATGCACATAGCAAAAGCCACACTGCAGAAGAATAAAAAATAAAATACTAAGAAAAATGGACAGAAATCCATTTCTCCACCTTTTCACTGCACTTCTAACGTACCTGCAGCCCCCACAGATCACAATTGGAGCATTACAGGTGCACAATTTCATTTTGCATCTAAAACAATGCATCATCCAGAGATGACTAATTCTTTACAGTGCATGCAGACTTCTCTACTTGTGCAAGCACAATCTAAGGCTGGGTACACACTAGACCAGTGGTTCTCAAACTCTATCCTCAGTACCCCACACAGTTCACATTTTGTAGGTCACCCAGCAGGTGCAAAGGTGTACTCACTGGCGTCACAAGGGGGGGTGCGGGCTGCACCAGGGTCTCATCAAAGCGCTGGCTCCCCCTCAGTGACTGGAGCTGGGTGCTGCATCCCGTGCAGAACCCGGATCCTAAAACAGTAAGGGAGCCGGTACTTCACACAGGCTGGTCCCTGGGGGCAGCCTGCACCCCCATATGTGACAAAAAAAACATGGATTTGGGCTGCAAGGCCACGCCCCCACCCGCAAGGCCACTCCTATTACACAAGGCCACATCCCCTTATTTGCTACACCATGCGCAGTACATACGCCCTGCACCGGGTGACAAGAAAGATAGGGACGCCACTGGGTGTATTCATTACTTGCTGACATTTTAAAAAATCCACAGGTGCAGCCAATTATTTCACTTATGATTTAGTGAGGAGACCTGCTAAACGTGCACTGCTTGGGGTCCTGAGGACAGAGTGAGAGCCCGTGCACTAGACAGTGTACCCAGCGCAATATCACTAGTGACAAGACACGGCAAGGGTGCCGGCATTGGCAAGTGCATACACACTTGTCGATACCAGCAGCGACGGAACAGAAGGGGCCATGCTGTATTCAGCAGCTTGGTCCCACTAACTATATCGCCTGTCAGCAGATCTGACGACGCACAGGAGTACGCATTGTCAGTGCATACACACTCGCCGATCTCGTTCAGATGCATCGGAATGGGCCAAATCCTTCATAAAATCTGTGCCCTTGCATGGCATTAGCTTTCACATTCAAAGTTATGGTGAGCACCCTTTTGGCATCAGCATTACACCGATACGGAGGGGGCAGATTCAGACTCACCAGAGAGGCAGGTTTACACAGAGGACCTCGCCAGTGGGTGACACTTTATAAAGTACAGAAAAATTCAGGGTACAAGACATGGTAAGAGGCGCTGGTACTTTACAAGGCAACAAATAGGTAATTACATAAATATACCCCTTACTGTTTTATTATCGTATATATATTTTTATTTTTAATTTTTTTTAGAACATGGTGTACGCTGGGTACGGTTGCATACGAACACACACACCTACCTGTATTTATAAGTGAACCCGGTGCGGTCGGTGCCGAAGCGATACTGCCGGAGAAACTCTTTAAACCGCTTCTTCAGCTGGGACTTCTTGGCTTGTCCATCGTCACCAGTCGGCTGTTCCCCACCAAAGCTGTCGCTGTAGTAGATACCGGGATCATCGAATCCAGACATTCTGCAAGTTGGGACAGTGTGATCGGGGCACAGAGAATGGCTGAGATCTGACCGGCAGCACAAAGGGCGCGAAAACACTACTTTCGCGCCAAATAGATTTCGCGGCACCGAGAAATCACCGCCCACCCAGCGCCTGCATTGGTCTATCCGCGACCCGCCCACACACCTTGTATACAGCGTCTCCATGCCGGGCGGGGAATGTGACACTTCCGGTGTGCTAGGCGTTCGGTTACATGTACATCTAGGTCTTACAGTCAGCAGCCATTTTGCTGGAGACTGTTGAGATGTGTGAAGTTGAAGTAACTTAATTCATTCATTTATTGTGGTCTCAGAGCACATGGCTGCTGCGGTCTATAATGGAGTAACATGGCTGCTGCTGCTGCTGCTTCTGTGTATTATGGTCAATAATACACGCCATCATTTATGGAGTCATAACATTTGGAGAGACTTGTAGAAGTCCTGGAAACATTGAGCAGGATGAGTTATGTTTAGTCATTAGCAACCAATGGTTTAAAACACAGCTTGTTATTTACTGTATATTATTTGTCAGGAACACCCTGTATATGATTTATATAAATGACAGAGTACCGGATCAGACTTCCATAGGCTTCGGCATGCACATGGCTGCCAACAGGACCCGAGAGGCATAAATCTGCAGCATCAGGGAGCTTGTGACGGCCCTCTGCCCCTCCTCGTTGCACCCACCGCGAAGACTCTGTATCTTCGAGCGATGACCCCAGGATCCCACTGGCCTACTCTACCAGGGGAGCAGTGATGTGAAGCTGCTGTCATCCTAGCCACAGTACCGCCCGTGAGGGCTTAGCTAGAGAGGTCACCCAATGGCCTGGGGAGGGCATGTCCGGAGAGGACACCCGGCAGATGGACTCCAGTTACCAGACCCTGGTACGGGGGTCCACTCCTCTGCTCCAGCCCTCTTGCATCGGCTGATTGCCCCAGCATGGAGCTCCACGTTGAGTTGCTGAGACCCCTTCATTCAGCCCAGGACGCTGGTACGGTGCATCACCATGCACTTGTTGCCCCAGATTGTGTCTGCTCCTGGGTCTCTGCTCCTGCCCGCAGCCCTATTGATCCATTTCTGACTGATCCCCCCACATGCGAGTCGCTGATCCCCCTCTAACTGGGCTGATGCGGCGTGGGGAGTCCTGAAATGGATCCTGTGTCGTGGTCGCCATATCGCAAGGCTTGTTGCAAATTGCTCTTTGGGCCTGATTCAGACCCACTCGCGAGCGGCTGTACGCTCGCAAGTGGGTCGATGGTCTGCACTGAGCATGCGCACGACGGAGGGAGCTCCGTCGTGCGCATGCGCCAGACACGACGAGCGAAGGACTTTCCTTCGCTCGTTGTGTCCGATCAAAGGGGGCGTGCTGTCAATGTTGATTGACAGCACGCCCCCTTTGGTGGGCGTGCCGGGGGCGTGCCTCCCTGACGGGGGCGTTCCCACGGGAACGCCTCCCGTCAGAAGCCGGCCCACTGACATCACTAGTGATGTCAGTGGGAGTGATTTTGGCTCTGATAGAGCCAAAATCACTCCGGAGCTTGCGGTTGAAAACCTCAACCGCAGGCTCCGGCTCGCAATTTCGATGGTCGCGATGGTCACGACCATCGCGGCCATCAAAATGCACGCTCGTATAGCCTGTGGGTGGTGACCCACAGCTATACGAGCGTCCAGGAGGACGCTCCATGAAAAAGGAGCCCGGCCCTCATGCAGAGCGTGCGCTCTGCTCAGAGCGTACGGCTCTGAATGAGGGCCCTTGTTTTGTCTTTTGATTTTATTTTATTTTTTTATTTTTCCATAACTGTTATATTGCCGTCACCATCGACTTAATACTACCATTTAATGCCTCCGTATTCGGCCTTTAATTTATCCATCTGGAGGTTATACTTCTGTGAGTTGTACATCCTGCCAGATATAACCGCAGTGCACCCAAGATGGCTGACTCGAATGCTTCAGTCATAGGCAACAAGTGGTTCTATTCATGCAGTGCAATCACAACACACAGGTTTCAGTAATCTCTCTCTTCCTTGTATGGCTTATTTAACAACTAACCTTTGTATGCACCCAAGATGGCTGCCTCACCTGGTATGCTTGTGGGTGGGATAAAAAATACATGGATTTGTTGGCTATGTAAGGGCCCTGTTCTTTAACTTTAATACGCTGCAACTTCCCCATTTTGTGTCATCTCTTCTAGGCGAAAACCTATCTCACCCAGGGTAATCTACAGCCATGGGCAAAAAATTTTAGAGAATGACACAAGTATTGGTTTTCACAAATTCTGCTGCTTCAGTTTTTATGATTGCAATTTGCATATACTCCAGAATGTCATGAAGAGTGATCAGATGAATTGCAATTAATTGCAAAGTCCCTCTTTGCCATGACAATTAACTTAGGGCCTGATTCAGAGCCGCTCGTAAGCGGCCACTCGTTCGCTCCGAGCGATGTTCGCACAACTGCGCATGCGTATGGGTTGTAATACGCATGCGCGAACCAGTCATTGCGGTCAGAAATTGTGTGCTCGCAAAATAGCGAATGCCTGCTATTTTGAGTGACAGGATGAGGCGTTTGTGGGTGGTAACAGGGGAAGGTGCTTGAAAATGGGGAGTGGAGATCCGAACGCAGGCGTGCCAAACGGTCAAAACGGGCGTTTTAAGGGTGTGCAAAATTAACAAAGCAGCGTCATCGACCACGTCACTTGGTTGTCTTTTAGCCTGAACTGCTCGCATGATTGCGGTAGGAAAATCCTACCACAAGCACTGCGAGCAGTTCATACGCCTTTCGATGTACTCGATTAATCTAATAAATAGCGCAGATGACGTAGGATGCGAGCGGCCAAGGGGCGTTTTTTAAAAAATAGCGAGCACATGTTTCGTTCGCTCGTTCAGACATAGAGGCGTCAACAGACCGCAAAGAGCGAGCGCTCTATTTAAATATCCGGCCCCTTTTTCTGAACGAGCGAGCGCAAATAGCGTCCGGCTCTGAATCAGGCCCTTAATCCCAAAAACAAGAAAAGGACCAGCTGACATCATGTCAGTGATTCTCTCGTTAACACAGATGAGAGTGTCAACGAGGACAAGGCTGGAGATCACTCTGTCATGCTGATTGAGTCTGAATTACAGACTGGAAGCTTTAAAAGGAGGGTGGAACTTGAAATCTTTGTTCTTCCTCTGTTAACCATGGTTACCCGCAAGGAGACGTATAGTCAGAATTGCTTTGCACAAAAATGGCTTTACAGGCAAGGATATTGCTGCTAGTAAGATTACACCTATATCAACCATTTATCGGATCATCAAGAACTTCAAGGAGAGAGGTTCAATAGTTGTGAAGACAGCTTCAGGGTGCCCAAGAGCATCCAGCAAGGACCAGGACCATCTCCTAAAGTTGATTCAGCTGCCGGATCGGGGCACCACCAGTTCAGAGCTGGCTCAAGAATGGCAGCAGGCAGGTGTGAGTGCATCTTTATGCACAGTGAGGCGAAGACTTAGAGGATGGCCTGGTGTTAAGAAGGGCAGCAAAGAAGCCACATCTCTTCAGGAAATACATCAGGGACAGATCGATATTCTGCAAAAGGTACAGGGATTGGACTGCTAAGGACTGGGGTAAAGATATTTTCTCTGATGAATCCCCTTTCAGATTGTTTGGGACATCTGGAAAAACACTTGTCCGGAGATGGAAAGGTGAATGCTACCATCAGTCCTGTGTCATGCCAACAGTAAAGAATCCTGAGAGCATTCGTGTGTGGGGTTGTTTCTCAGCCAAGGAGGTGGTTTCACTCACAATTTTGCCTAAGAACACAGCCATTAATTAAGAATGGTACCAAAACATCCTCCAAGAGCAACTTCTCCCAACCATCCAAGAACAGTTTGGTGACGAACAATGCCTTTTCCAGCATGATGGAGTACCTTGCCATAAGGCAAAAGTGATAACTAAGTGGCTCGGGGAACAAAACATCTAAATTTTGGGACCATGACCAGGAAACTCCCCAGACGTTAAACCCATTGAGAACTTGTGGTCAATCCTCAAGAGGCGGGTGGACAAACAAAAACCCACAAATTCTGACAAACTCCAAGCATTGATTAGGCAAGAATGGGCGGCCATCAGTCAGTATGTGGCCCAGACGTTGATTGACAGCATGCCAGGGCGAATTGCAGAGGTCTTGAAAAAGAAGGGTCAACACTGCAAATATTGTCTCTTTGCATAAACTTCATGCAATTGTCAATAAAAGCCTTTGGGCCCTATTTACTACAATCCGCATTTGTAATGCAGATTGTAGTGTGATATTATCGACTGAATTCGCATTGCCAATTCAGGCAATATTACACGGATATACTACAAATCCCTTGCAGGGACAGAGCTTGCGATAAAGCTATGTCCCTGCGAATCCCCTCAGCACACTAGTCACGGTATTTTTGCAAAAAATACTGTGACAAAGTGCCTGTGCATGCGCCGGCCGCCGCTGCTACCCCCCGGCGCTAAGCCCTGCCTTCCGCGATCGCGGAATCCCCCGCGACGCACTTACCTGTAGTCATCAGTGTTCCGGTGATGACTTCCATGCCTCCGGTCAGCTAATATGCCATACTGCACTGGGACCCGATCACCTGATGACCGGGCCGCAGTGCACCATGGGAGACCAGCTGACCGGAGGAAGAACAGCACCGGAGCCCCGACCACCTGTCCCTGGAGTCAGGTAAGTAAAAAATTTTTTTTTACTTTTTTTTTTGCAGAGATCAGCTTACGGTCTGTTTAGACCACACAGCTGACCACTGGGACCGGCTCCGGGCTCTGCTCTGCCTTTTAGAGCAGAGCAGGAGCCCGGTAACCGGGGAGACCCTGGATAACGCCACCTCCAGGTGGCGTTATTGTCACAGGGCTTTCCCCAATATATTTTTACAATTTATTTTTAGTAACCTGAAAGATGAATCATCGCCCCAGTCTGAGGTCAAGAGCGCTCTGGAGCAGGTTTTCATCCAGGATGTCTCTGTACATTGCTGCATTCATCTTTCCCTCTATCCTGACTAGTCTCCTAGTTCCTGCTGCTGAAAAATATCCCCACAGCATGATGCTGCAACCACCATGCTTCACTGTAGGGATGGTATTGGCCTGGTGATGAGCGGTGCCTGGTTTCCTCCAAACATAATGCCTGGCATTGACACCAGAGAGTTCAATCTTTGTCTCTCATGGTCTGAGAGTCCTTCAGGTGCATTTTGGCAAACTCCAGGCGGGCTGCCATGTGCTTTTTACTAAGGAGTGGCTTCTGTCTGGCCACTCTACCATACAGGCCTGATTGGTGGATTGCTGCACAGATGGTTGTCCTTCTGGAAGGTTCTCCTCTCTCCATAGAGGAAAGCTGTAGCTCTGACAGAGTGACCATCGGGTTCTTGATCACCTCCCTGACTAGGGGCCTTCTCCCCCGATCGCTCAGTTTAGACGGCCGGCCAACTCTAGGAAGAGTCCTGGTGTTTCCGAACTTCTTCCATTTATGGATAATGGAGGCCACTGTACTCAGTGGGACCTTCAAAGTAGCAGATATTTTTCTGTAACCTTCCCCAGATTTGTGCCTCGAGACAAACCTGTCTCGGATGTCTACAGACAATTCCTTGGACTTCATGCTGGGTTTGTGCTCTGACATGCACTGTCAAGTGTGGGACCTTATATAGACAGGTGTATGCCTTTCAAAATCATGTCCAATCAACTGAATTTACCACAGGTGGACTTAAATTAAGTTGTAGGAACATCTCAAGGATGATCAATGTAAACAGGGTGCACCTGAGCTCAATTTTGAGCTTCATGGCAAAGGCCATGAATACTTATGTACATGTGATTTCTTAGTGTTTTTTTTAAATTAAATGCAAAAATCTCAAAAAAACTTTTTACACTTTGTCATTATGGGGTATTGTGTGTAGAATTTTGAGGCCAAAAATGAATTTGTTCCATTTTGGAATAAGGCTGTAACATAACAAAATATGGAAAAAGTGAAGCGTTGTGAATACTTTCCGGATGCACTGTATATTAGTCTTTTAGTAAACACAGAAAGCATACCTCTCGGCTTGCAAACATCTAAAATCAGGGCAAAATGAGCACTGTCTTAATATGGCCAGTTTGAGATGAGATTCCCGCCATTTCGAGTAAGCATTGCCCTTTTTATGTTCTGCGGTTCGGGGGTATGCCACGAAATTGGAACGTTTGTGAGGTATTTAATAGGGCAGAACCATAACATATATGAAATATATATAAACTAGTAATATTGACCTGGCATATACCAGGTAACTCAACCCGGTAGTTGGGGTGAGTGACTTACCCACTCCCGAAAAAAAGGGAACTTGGCCTAGCCGGAAGGCTATGTCTTTTTCAATCCAGAGACATGCCTTCGCTGGAAGCCCCCATTTCCCATTTACATCACTCCGGGGGCATGCCCAGCATTCATGGAGATGCTGGGCTGCCCACAGAGACTTCCTGCATTGCTGACTCCTCCCCAGTGACAGAAGCCAGGAGATGCACAATAATGAAAGAATCAAAAAGAAAATAGGAAAGCTCAGAGCGCAATGAAGCAGCCCGTGGAAAGATGGTGATAGAGGATCTACCCCAAGTGATTCTCTTACAAATATAATTCAAAAGCAAAAATATCAGCATATAAATTCTGCAGGCGCTTGGAACAAATATCAATTCTGTGTCAGAATCAGAAATCCTTAGGATGTCCTCTAAATGAATGCCCAAAAAAAGGGAAAGAAAAACATAAACAACAAATAGTGAAGTATGGGCCTGATTCAGAGCCGGACGCAATTAGCGCTCGCTTGTCCAGAAAATAGGGTTGGCTATTCAAATGAACCGTTCGCTCTTTGCGGTCTGTTCACGCCTTTAGGTCTGAATGAGCGAACAAAACTTGCGGTCGTTTTTTGGGAAACTACGCCCCCTGGCCGCTCGCATCCTACGTCATGTCCGCTATTTATTAGATTAATCGAGTACATCGACCAGGGTATGAACTGCTCGCTATTCTTGTGGTTGGTTTTTGCTACCACAATTTTGCGAGCAGTTCTGGCTATTAAATAACCCAGTGACGCTGCTGTTTTAATTATGCACACCCATAAAATGCCCGTTTTGACCTTTAAGCACGCCTGCGTTCGGATCTCCACTCCCCGTTTTCAAGCACCTTCCCCTGTTACCACCCACATACGCCTCATTCTGTCACTCAAATTATCAGGCATTCGCTATTTTGCGAGCACATGAATTTCGACCGCACTGACTGGTTCGCGCATGCGTATAACGACCCGTACGCATGCGCAGTTGGGCAAACATCACTCGGAGCGAACGAGCGGCCGCTTACGAGCGGCTCTGAATCAGGCCCTATATCCAGATAGGTATGGCGCTTTCAGAATTAACAAGATACTCCTACCAGTTGTTGTGGTCTACCAATTTAGTAGACTATAATCGCTTAATCACACTTCTCCCCTCATCGTCCTTCACAGTTCCATAATGTGTCTCCGATGGTACATAAAAATAAAAAGGAATAAAACTATATAGTGTTAATAAATCGACATAAAAACAAATAACAAATTGTCTCTCACAAGGTGTCATAGTCTACATATAGTAGACATATAACAGCAAAAAATACAAAAATATTAGTCCCATATGTGCAAATGCAGGTTATGGATAAGGCTCTCACCAGATGACAATGTCCTGTTAAATTTGTAAATAAACCTTTTAATATATTCCTTCCTATAAACCTCTAAGATTCACCTGCCTAGAACCTCTAAGACAAAACCCTGCCTAAAAACCTCTAAGACAACGCTAATTGCGTACGCAGTATGACCGCAAATAAAGACAGGAGTGGAATCTTGTGGTTCCAGCGCACAAGTATTATTCAGGTAAAAGTACAGTCAGTTACACGCAATCTATACATACATAATTTAGGCGTAAAAGGAAATAATACAGACCAAGTACAGTTATACATACGCTGCGCCTCCGGACCCAGAGATAGACTTCTGACTAGATATCCTCAGTTCACCCAAAATTCAGCATGAACTGGCAAACCAGTGTTTGGACACATGTATTTATTCCCCCCCAGACTGAAACAGGACAAAGGGGAAACTTCCTGCTGATCTCATTGGTTCCCAGAGGAGGAGCATATGTAACGACACATTTAACAGGTTGTTTCAAATAGACTTTCCCTGCCTCTAACAGCCGGAGTCTTTCTGGTAACGCCTCCTGTAACATCCTAACAGTTGAATCTAAAATATACATTTTGGTTGCTTGTAGGTTCTGCGGTCCATAACTCGAGAATGCATAATGCGATCTCACCGATAGCACCGGAAAACTGTTGAAAGAGTATGCGTCAGAACAACTCCAAGAATGACATGTTTATCTTGTATAATTCCTTAGCTAACAAATATCTTTATTTCTTAGCATTTAAACTAACTGAACCTTCTTGAATCATACATTTTGATGCTAATGGAACCTTGAGTGCGAATATGTAGTGTGTGGGTATTCGGGGTTTAATATAAGGACGCTAGTTATTAATGGGTGAGATTTAAGTGCATAATCTCTCATACACGAAGTGAACATCCAGCAGTGTGGATGGCTGAGGGTTGTAATTCCACATGTCCTCTGTCAGCAGGCCCCCACCTGCTGTGTTCAAAGGAAAACAAAACCTCTTTTGTTCTCACAGACTCTTGTGTGAAGTGCAAATGTATTATCACCTCAAACTATGGGATTTAGAGCCATCTTGTCTAGTATTCAGGCAAATCCAATTGTGTAGATATTATATTACAATTGCCACAACTATACTTTATCTGCATCCCGGGATTCCCAATTTGTATGTAAAAATACCCATTGTCTCTCCTTATTTACTTCTACTTAGAAAGCTGGTTTTTCCCGTTGCCCTTGGTGTTAACAAAAACATTGCCATCTGTTCTTAGTTAATGGGTTATAACTTGAATTAATGCTGACCACACAAAATGGTGTCTTGTGATCTCATTTCCAAAATGGAGTCTTGTGGCCATTCGCAAGATGGCGTTGCTGCGATTAAATTTTAAACTGAACTTGTCTCACTCAATTATTCAGCTTTGACACCACCAAGGTAGACAAATGGGCATAGGTAATGGATATCTCAGGCGTCCCCAAAGTCCATGACCAACCAATCCCAATGGAGAGTAATATCCAAATGACCTGGATCCTGGTACACCCAACGCATTTCGATTTTCAGCTTAATCTTTTTCAAGGCATGCACAATAATGTCACACTGCAGCACTCGGCTCCCTGTCACTGCGGAGGAGCCGGCATTTTGGTGTCGCCCCCTGGAAGGGTGACACCTGGGTGAGGTCTGTGCCCCCCTTGTGGCACCTCTGACCCAGCCCTCACCTCGACCCTGCCCCACTATACTTATTAGTCCTCCTCCTGGTCTGTCCTGTCACTGTGGTCTTGGCCCATGCTCCCACTACGCATGACAGACAGGACAGATCGGTTACTATATAGATTGTTGCTAAAAAACAGCAGTAAAACAAACATGTCTTTATTGGGCTTCAGTAACTTACAGTAATGGCGGTAACCTGACCCCGTCAATGTCTGTGATGTCAGTTCCTGATAGTGCCAGCCCAACACACATCTACAATTCAAACAAAAACTGTGACAAACTGAGCCTCACGTCAGTATGACTACTTAGTGGTGAAGCTCCAGCCATATCGTCCCTGATTCGGGATTTTCACAAGAAATCGAGACAGTTTGAAGGTATGTTGTAATAGGACAAAACTATAACATATAAGAAGTTTAGCTAATGATAAATCCTCACATTTTTTTTTATTGAGTGTGCAGGGAGCTCTGGAGTGCAAATAATGCAAATTCCATTTGCTCCCTGCATACTAAAAACAAAAGGCTTCTGCATGGATGTAGTTGTTGAAAATGGAGAGCGCTATCCATTTCCTTACTCCAGAGAGGTTTCATTCCCTGCTCCAAGGTGGTCGCCAAACTTAGCTACTGCACATGCGCGACGCCACCTTGTTACTGTGTTGAGTTTCACAGTGGGAGACAGTATTCTCCCACTTAGCTCCAGAGAGACCCCGATATTACCGCCACCACAACGCCTTCCAGCATCCCTGTACCGTTACCTGGTCATCAGATACACTCATTGGCTGGTGAGTTGTATATCACCCTGCTCCACTCGAGCTCCACTCCATCAAACCAGTGTATAATAGTGAGTACAGCTGTATCTCATATAACACCAATAAGACTACTACACTGGTTAATCAACTGGGCTGTTTGTTGTCTCAGAGCATCTGCTTGTGTGTACTGGAACTCTGCTACACCTACAAACCTGTACACAAAAATTTCCAGCAGTAGCATATGCACCAGAATGGGGGGGCAACATACCTCCCAACATGACCCTCTCCAGGAGGGACACAATGCTCTGGTCCTGGACTTCCCTGGTAATGTATTATTGGTGGAGGCTCCAGAGGTGGCGGCTGCAGTACAGTCCAAAATTCAAATAGGGGAGTCACACCAACTGCCAGTGAGTACCAGCCAGTGATGTTTGGCAGCGTGTGAAATGACAGTTGGTGTGACTCCCCTATTTGAATTATGAAGTGCGCTGCAGCCCCACCTCTTACCAGGGAAGTCCAGGACAAGAGCATCGTGTCCCTCCTGGAGAGGGTCACGTTGGGAGGTATGGGGCAAGGGGGTGGCTCATCCCCCCAAACATTGGAGAGCAGCACCAGAGCGACACCAGTCAATATACTAGGTAGCGGGGTGCAGTGCAGCTGCCATCTGGGATAGATTACCCCCCCCCCACGGGCAGTGTCCACGTAGAGAGAAATAATCTGCTTTCTGGCTGCTCCACTTCCTCTACCCGCCTCCAGGGCCCCCCTCCTCCTGTAACCTAGGTCTGACCAGTGTGTGGCTAGTTAGTGTGGCCTGGCCCCTCCTTTGGGACCAGCCCTGCTCTCTTCTCACTTCACACGTTACTCCCCTATTCCCCTCAGCTCCCCCACCGTTTGTCCTCTCCCCCTTGAATCCAAATGCCCCTCCCTTTTGCAACACCCCTCGAAATTACAGCACCAACCAAAGCCCACCCTCATGCCCATCCACGCTTGCTGCTCCCAACCCTCCCTTCACGGTCCCAGACTATCCCCTTTGCGACCCCTCTGCCATAGAGCCCGCTGTGCTGTCAGCTGGGCACTGGGAGACTAGGAGCAGCCTACACTCTATTACAGCCTGCCCTCTGCTCCCTACCTGTCACAACCTGCCCTCTGTTCCCTACCTCTCACAACCTGCCCTCTGTTCCCTACCTGTCACAACCTGCCCTCTGTTCCCTACCTGTCACAACCTGCCCTCTGTTCCCTACCTGTCACGACCTCTCTGTTCCCTACCTGTTGCAACCTGCTCTCTGACCCCTAACTTACACAGCTTGCCCTTTGCTCCCTACCTGTCACAACCTGCCCTCTGTCCCCTACCTGTCACAGCCTGCTCTCTGCTCCCTACCTGTCAGCTTGCCCTCTGACCCCAACCTGTCACAGCCTTCCCTTGACCCATCACAGCCTACCCTCTGACCTTACCTGTCACAGCCTGCCGTCTGCCCTATACCCACGGCCAGCTTGAGGGCAGTTCCAGTGAAGTGGCTGCACTAAAGTGCCACCCCATAGGGAAGCTGGTGCTGACTGCGACTGAGGGAGCAGGAGCTCAGGTAAGTCTTCTGTGTGGGGCTGGGGCAATAATTGTGTGTTTTATTAATTTCCTGTGGGGGGGCAATGTGTTCTATGTTTCTTTTCTCCAAGAGACAATGGGCCAAATGTAATAGGCTGAGAGTTTAGACAATGTGAGAGTTTAGCAGTAAAACTCTCACACTAATACAATGATTGAGTTGTATTTTCAAAACAGGAAACACCTGGATGAGAGTTTAAATCTTGAGAGTTTTATTAGTCTGAAAAACATGCAGGTTTCCATGTTCTGTGACTTTATTACATTGTTTAAAAATGTGACAGTCTTCTCTCAAATTTTCTAAACTCTCGCCCTATTACATTTGACCCTATATGTTTTTTTCAGGTTGGGTATGAAATCCCAGCTGTCGGGATGCCGCTGGTCAGAATACCGACAGTGGCATGCCGACAACCAGAATCCCGTCATCCATAGGAATGAACGTAAGTATTTTCCTAATCCCTACCCTAACCATTACCCTAACCCTCCCTCCCCGGTGCCTAACTCTAACCCTCCTCTAACACCCAGATACTTACCTTCGAGATGCCGGCAACCGGGATACTGGTGCCGGGATCCCAACCTGTCAGGAGACTAATCACAAGTTTAAACTGGATCACTATGAGGAACATTGAATGCCAAGTCAGCAAATTCACTTAGGAGCTCATTCAGAGCCGCTGGCAAGTGGCCCGATGTTTGCGCACTGTGCATGTGCCACATCCAGCGTGCGCATGCCCCGCTGAGCGACTGAAGCTCAGTCGCTACGGGGCTCGCAACAAGAAGGGGCGGCTGTTGATGGTGAGTGACAGCTCACCCCGTTTTGTGAGCAGGTAGGGGGGGTGGTGGCTGGACAAACGCAGGCAAACTGACATCACTACTGATGTCAGTAGTGGACTTCCTGCTCTATTAGAGCATGGGTCTCGTCACAAGGCCGATTATCGCAATGGTCTCCTGGCCGCTCGCACAAGCTGTGGGTTGTCTCCCACAGCTTTGCGAGCGGCCGGAGAAAAAAAAAAACGCCCACAGACCCAGCGAGCGGTCAGCGGCTGCGAGCGGGTCTGAATCAGGGCCTTAATGCACTCATATAAATTAGCCCTTTGTGAGCATGTCTCATATTTCAGATTGAAAAAATCTGGGGAAAATAGACCATATTCCCAGAATGCCCACACAAATGCAATTCTATATTACAGTGCCCATTTCTAGTAACACCAGTCCGGGATAGCTTTGAGAAAGCCAGGATAGCAGCGGCAATGTAGTTATGTTGTTGGTTTACTACAGAGAGTAATAATCTGTATCCTTGTGGTTAATTTAAGCATTATTGTGTGTAAATGACAATTTATGCACTGATCCAAGTCACAGAGTGTCTCCAGCTTTGTTCTTTTTTTATATTTGAAAAAAATGTGTTTTCAGCACCTGCTACCAATCAATCCTCTCATCTCATCCTATCCCCACTTGCTCTCTCCAGGGGGCCTATTCATCATAGGCCGTATGGCCGTATGGCCTCCGATGATGAAGTTTAGAACTTGCTGCGAGGGATACTTTAGTATCCAACTCTCAGCGGGGGGAGCCTGACACCGTAGCAATTCATCATTGCTTCGGTGAGGGGACAACTGCTTTCGGAGGAAAGTATCGTAGCTACTTCTATAGCTGCGTTACTTACCTGCTCTCCATCGTAACAGATGTGTGACATCGGGCCACGCATGCGCACAGCTGCCGCGGAGCTGGCAATGCGGCGGAGGGATCCGCTCGGATACCTCTTCGTAAATCCGCAACTCCTTCCCATAGGAAGGAGCGGGGATCCAAGAACAAGCACCGTCTGAATTGGCACTTGTTCTTGGCAGCAAACTCCGAAAACTTTCATTTTTCGGAGTTCGCTAAATACCGATAGGAAGTCCGATAGGACCCCTAATGATGAATGGCCCGTAACTTAAAAATACGGAAAATAGCGTTTCCCCATGGTTACCGGGCCATGAATAGGCCCCCAGAAGAGTTAAAAGCAAGTTTTTTCGCTGCCTACTAGCTTGTACAGGTTCCCATACTACACTGAAGGCGCGATTCAGAAATGTACGCTAATGTGATCGCAGCTGCAATTTCATACGCAACGCGGCAGCGAAAATATGCTAATGTTAGCAAAGATCACCCAAGAATAAAGACGCCCACTGCTGCCTCTTTACCTGCATGCGACGATCATACCAGCGTAAATATCGGTGACATCTTACCCATCTTAAGACCTTGTGTGCTCTTCTAACATGCAGAGCTGCGTATGCAATAGCAGTGGCAAATTTATGCATGCCCATGTAACGGCGTTTAAACAGACAGGCACGCCTGCGTTTTTCTGACCCGCTACCACCCCCAAACGCTGACAACCTGTCAGTCACTTTGTGATGGGATCCACTGTGCGTCTGCAATCACAATGCGATCGCTGTGCATGCGCAGTGCGGCCTATACTGTACGCATGCACAATGGCAAATAATCACTTGAACTGCGTGAAAATTGTATTAGTGTCCATCTCTGAATCAGGCCCTGTATTCTGATTAGGGTCAGACAAAACAAGGCCAGTAGATTGATATATGTACTATGGTCATGATAAGGAGTAGGAAGAAATAGCCCTCGATGCACCAAATTAGGCGCTACATATTAGACTTGGCACAATATATATCGTGTAGAGGATTTTACTGATTGCTAGAGTCCACACAGTATTATTACTGCCTAAGGCAGACCAATATACATTACACAGAGTGGACAAGACTGGAGCAGCCAGAGAAAACCCACCCAAACATGGAGAGAACCAGGGACAGACTGGGGCTGTAGATCAGCCCTGGCAGCTCGCCCTGTGCACACGACTTAGCTGAGCTTGCTCGCGAAGGGAGCGTGGTTGTTTCAAAGGGGTGTGCTGCGAGTAACGGGGCCTGACCACGCAGCATGCCCAGTCTCTTCCCGGCCGAGCAGAGCGCACCGGCCCATCACCCCTTCCACCTCCCTGAGCTCACATGGTGAATCTGGTGGCAGGGGGTGGAGGGCGGGGACACTGCCACCCTCTTTGAGCCGGTCCTGAGGCCATCGGCCCTTCTGACATTTGCCAGAAGACCTGGGGAGAACATAAAAACGCTGTATAGATGCTGCTGTGGTTGGAGTCGAGTCCATGAACCCAGCACTGTTAAGCAATAATGCTGACCACTGTGTCACCATGATACAGAGGGACTTCGATGTGGTTCCACGAAGTTAGTCTTCACCATACTATTATATCTTTGTCTTTATATGGTTTATAGAACAATTTGGTATTTACAGTATGAACATGGCCGTAGATAGCCTGCCCGGGTCTGATTACTATGGAAAGGGCGTGGTCTAATCAAGGGACGCGTGGCCATGCCCCCTTAGCAAAAAATGGGGGAAAAAAACCTATTTGCAACGCGGCTGCGTGCTGTAAGCCCCTCCAACCAGCGCGGGCCCGGGTAATTAGTACCTCCTCCCCCTCCTTCTCGGTGCCCATGAGTATGAACAGTAATTTATTGCAGTCACCTCTGATATTTATTATTTTTAATATAGGGTGTTCTCAGATAATCATAACAAGTGTCTAATTTTATGCTATTTCTGTTTCTGAACAGGTCTGAGCAGCATTGCTCCTAAAATTCTAAGGTAATGTAGGGCCTAAGTTGTACTAAAAAAGATTTTGGGGACCAATATTTTGCCAAAGTCTACAAGCGGTTTAGGTACAGAGAAGCAGCACTGGGCTTAATGCAGAGGCGTCTTAATGCTAATGCAGCAGCTGATCGATTTCGTACAGAGATACCAACCGGTTGTGGTGCTAATTCGCTGCTTTGCGCATTATAACTGGCATTATAACAGAGATACCAACCGGCTGCACCATCGAACATTGCACCAACCATATAGAGGCGCAGAATCTCCGTTTGCACATGGCCACCCGTATCAATGCAACTGTGGCAATAGATACAATCACTGACCAGTAACATACCAGCGTCTGGCTATCTACCCCCCTATTGCCACCCAGAAATGTACACTGAAATTACCTCTCTCTACATCTAATTTAGTTCTGCGGCTCCTGGCGGTAACCATTGGGGCACACAGGGCCGTAGAGAGCCGGCCTGGGCCCTGGAGAAGGGGGCGTGGCCACGCCCCCTTAGAAAACCTGCAGCGTGGTGGAAGGGGGCGCTGTGAGCCCCTCAACCCTGCGCAGGGGGTGTGATCAGCAGCTTAGGCTGGGCTGTTGACAGGTAAGAGGAGGGCGGCGTCAGACCTGGGCCCCCGCCGGGCCCCTCCAACAAGCCCAGGTAATTAGTACCCACTCCCCCCCCTCTCTCGGCGCCCCTGAGGACACATACGCAGTACGGCTTGGAGACATGTGCAGGCTGCAAACATCATTGCTGCTGTGGAAGCTATTATCGTGGCACTCTAATGCTGGGTACACACATGTGGTTATATTTACTAAAGGTCAATTTTAATTGATTTTGATAGATTATAAATTGATCTAAGTTTTTGTTGTGTTTGTGGTTCTAAATCACACCTTTACTAACCCTTAAAAAAAATAATAATAATAATTGTCTGTTAGTACATGTGTGATTTAGCCCTAGAACCACAACATCGATTTAGATCGATTTAAAATCGACCTTTAGTAAATATACCCCTTGGTGTCTAATTTACTAAGCCTTGGTTGGAGATAAAGTGAACGGAGATAAGGTACCAGCCAATCGGCTCCTAACTGTTATGTCACAGGCTGTGTTTGAAAAATGACAGTTAGGAGCTGATTGGCTGGTACCTTATCTCCGTCGACTTTATCTCCATTCAAGGCTTAGTAAATAGACCCCTAAACCTGGTGTATTTGGGCGCAGGACTGAAACAATTAAATATCGTCCCTTCAGTTTAGATAGGCGGTTGAGCGTGCAAAGTAATTGAATCCCCCCTTGAGAATTTGAGCGAGAACTCTAATAATGAGAATGTAGATGGAGGCCAACACATGGTCAAATCTTTATACAGTATATTAACGACTATGGGCCTGATTCAGGTTGGATTGCCACTGCGATGATGTGCTAATCCACTGCCATCGCAGCTCAACATAAGGACACCCACATTACTTTACACTAGGGGTGAGCGGGTTCGGATTTCTGAAATCCGAACCCCCCCGAGCCCCCCCGATCCGAGTCCGATCCGAATCAGGCTCGACTTTTCCCGCCTGACTCGGATCTGAAATCGAGGCAAAACGTCATCATCCCGCCTTCCGAGTCTCGCGGGTTTTGGATCCTATATAAGGTACCCGCGTTGGCGCCATTTTCTCACTCGGCTGTGGACAGTGAAGAGGGAGGGTGGGAGTTAGGGCTGTGTAGTGTAGTGTAGTGTAGTGCTGCTGTTGTCCACTACTTCAAAGTCCATAGGGGCTGGCTGTGTTGTGCTGTGCTGCTGTTGTTAATAGGGGCTGTGTCCACTACTTCAAAGTCCATAGGGGCTGGCTGGACTGTGTTGTGCAGTCAGTTCTCCATAGGGGCTGTGTCCACTCCAAAGTCCTGTGCAGTGTCCCAGTCCTAAAGGGGTGCTGTAGTGTTGTCCAGGGGGTGCTCTGTCCATCAGGGGTGCTCCCCCCAAGTGCTAAAAAAATAATATATTTTCTGTGTTTGTGAATTGTGTGCGCAGTAGCCGCACGTGCATCAACAAAGTAGTGCCAAGCGTGCGCCTGTGTCATAAGTAAAGGGCCGGCTGGCTTGACCGTTAAGGGTGCTGTAAACCCCGAAAGTACACTCCAGTCCAAACCAAAAAAAAAATTATTTTCTGTGTTTGTGAATTGTGTGCGCAGTAGCCGCACGTGCATCAACAAAGTAGTGCCAAGCGTGCGCCTGTGTCATAAGTAAAGGGCCGGCTGGCTTGACCGTTAAGGGTGCTGTAACCCCCGAAAGTACACTCCAGTCCAAACCCAAAAAAAATTATTTTCTGTGTTTGTGAATTGTGTGCGCAGTAGCCGCACGTGCATCAACAAAGTAGTGCCAAGCGTGCGCCTGTGTCATAAGTAAAGGGCCGGCTGGCTTGACCGTTAAGGGTGCTGTAACCCCCAAAGTACACTCCAGTCCAAACCAAAAAAAAAATTATTTTCTGTGTTTGTGAATTGTGTGCGCAGTAGCCGCACGTGCATCAACAAAGTAGTGCCAAGCGTGCGCCTGTGTCATAAGTAAAGGGCCGGCTGGCTTGACCGTTAAGGGTGCTGTAACCCCCGAAAGTACACTCCAGTCCAAACCAAAAAAAAAATTATTTTCTGTGTTTGTGAATTGTGTGCGCAGTAGCCGCACGTGCATCAACAAAGTAGTGCCAAGCGTGCGCCTGTGTCATAAGTAAAGGGCCGGCTGGCTTGACCATTAAGGGTACTGTAACCCCCGAAAGTACACTCCAGTCCAAACCAAAAAAAAAATTATTTTCTGTGTTTGTGAATTGTGTGCGCAGTAGCCGCATGTGCATCAACAAAGTAGTGCCAAGCGTGCACCTGTGTCATAAGTAAAGGGCCGGCTGGCTTGACCGTTAAAGGGTGCTGTAACCCCCAAAGTACACTCCAGTCCAAACCAAAAAAAAAATAATTTTTTGTGTTTGTGAATTGTGTGCGCAGTAGCCGCACGTGCATCAACAAAGTAGTGCCAAGCGTGCGCCTGTGTCATAAGTAAAAGGCCGGCTGGCTTGACCGTTAAAGGGTGCCGTAACCCCCGAAAGTACACTCCAGTCCAAACCAAAAAAAAAAAATATTTTCTGTGTTTGTGAATTGTGTGCGCAGTAGCCGCACGTGCATCAACAAAGTAGTGCCAAGCGTGCGCCTGTGTCATAAGTAAAGGGCCGGCTGGCTTGACCGTTAAAGGGTGCTGTAACCCCCAAAGTACACTCCAGTCCAAACCAAAAAAAAAATTATTTTCTGTGTTTGTGAATTGTGTGCGCAGTAGCCGCACGTGCATCAACAAAGTAGTGCCAAGTGTGCGCCTGTGTCATAAGTAAAGGGCCGGCTGGCTTGACCGTTAAGGGTGCTGTAACCCCCGAAAGTACACTCCAGTCCAAACCAAAAAAAAAATTATTTTCTGTGTTTGTGAATTGTGTGCGCAGTAGCCGCACGTGCATCAACAAAGTAGTGCCAAGCGTGCGCCTGTGTCATAAGTAAAGGGCCGGCTGGCTTGACCGTTAAGGGTACTGTAACCCCCGAAAGTACACTCCAGTCCAAACCAAAAAAAAAATTATTTTCTGTGTTTGTGAATTGTGTGCACTGTGGCTGCACGTGCATCAACAAAGGAGCAGCGCCAAGCGTGCGCCTGTGTCCCATAAGTAAAGAGCCGGCTGGCTCATTTCTTAAAGGGTGGTGTAACCCACAAAGTGCACTACTCTCCAGCAAAAATAAAAAAATATTTTCTGTGTTTGTGTGCGCTTTAGCCGCACGTATATATATCAATATAACATAAATGGAGGACCAAACTTTCTCCGATAAAAATAAAATAGGGAAAGATCAAGAACCACTTCCTCCTAGTGCTGTTGCTGCTGCTGGGAGTTGTTCATCATCCCAGAGAGGAAGTAGGAACATCACTACTTTTACTAAACAATTGACCCTCCAACAGTCCCTAGCGATGAGGATGAAGTACGACAGCAGTCATCCTGAAGCAAAACGTATAACTGAGGCCTTGACTGCTATGTTGGTGTTAGACGTGCGTCCGGTATCCGACATTGGTGCAGTGGGATTTAGACAATTGATGGAGGTAGTGTGTCCTCGGTTCCAAATCCCGTCTAGATTCCACCTGCATCCTCAAAGCAGCAGCGACAAGCGTGCGTCTGTCTGTTAAAGGGTGGTGACTCCCTCAAAGTGTGCTACACAAACAATTAAAATATTGTTCTTTTTTTTTCTGTCTTTGTGAATTGTGTGGGCTGTAGCCGCACCTGCATCCTTAAAGCAGCAGCGACAAGCGTGCGTCTGTCTGTTAAAGGGTGGTGACACCCTCACAGTGTGCTACACAAACAATTAAAATATTGTTCTTTTTTTTTCGGTCTTTGTGAAATGTGTGGGCTGTAGCCGCACCTGCATCCTTAAAGCAGCAGCGACAAGCGTGCGTCTGTCTGTTAAAGGGTGGTGTAACTCTCAAAGTGCTCCAAAAAATAAAAAACTATTTTTTTAATGTGTTTGTGACTTGTGTGCGATGTAGCCGCACTTGCATCCTCAAAGCAGCAGCGACAAGCGTGCGTCTGTCTGTTAAAGGGTGGTGACACCCTCAAAGTGTGCTACACAAACAATAAAAATATTCTTCTTCTTTTTTCTGTCTTTGTGAATTGTGTGGGCTGTAGCCGCACCTGCATCCTTAAAGCAGCAGCGACAAGCGTGCGTCTGTCTGTTAAAGGGTGGTGACACCCTCAAAGTGTGCTACACAAACAATTAAAATATTGTTCTTTTTTTTTCGGTCTTTGTGAAATGTGTGGGCTGTAGCCGCACCTGCATCCTTAAAGCAGCAGCGACAAGCGTGCGTCTGTCTGTTAAAGGGTGGTGACACCCTCAAAGTGTGCTACACAAACAATAAAAATATTCTTCTTTTTATTTCTGTCTTTGTGAAATGTGTGGGCTGTAGCCGCACCTGCATCCTTAAAGCAGCAGCGACAAGCGTGCGTCTGTCTGTTAAAGGGTGGTGACACCCTCAAAGTGTGCTACACAAACAATAAAAATATTGTTCTTTTTTCTGTCTTTGTGAATTGTGTGGGCTGTAGCCGCACTTGCATCCTCAAAGCAGCAGCAACAAGCGTGCGTCTGTCTGTTAAAGGGTGGTGACACCCTCAAAGTGTGCTACACAAACAATAAAAATATTCTTCTTTTTTCTGTCTTTGTGAATTGTGTGGGCTGTAGCCGCACTTGCATCCTCAAAGCAGCAGCGACAAGCGTGCGTCTGTCTGTTAAAGGGTGGTGACACCCTCAAAGTGTGCTACACAAACAATAAAAATATTCTTCTTTTTTCTGTCTTTGTGAATTGTGTGGGCTGTAGCCGCACCTGCATCCTTAAAGCAGCAGCGACAAGCGTGCGTCTGTCTGTTAAAGGGTGGTGACACCCTCAAAGTGTGCTACACAAACAATTAAAATATTGTTCTTTTTTTTTCGGTCTTTGTGAAATGTGTGGGCTGTAGCCGCACCTGCATCCTTAAAGCAGCAGCGACAAGCGTGCGTCTGTCTGTTAAAGGGTGGTGACACCCTCAAAGTGTGCTACACAAACAATAAAAATATTCTTCTTCTTTTTTCTGTCTTTGTGAATTGTGTGGGCTGTAGCCGCACTTGCATCCTCAAAGCAGCAGCGACAAGCATGCGTCTGTCTGTTAAAGGGTGGTGTAACCCTCAAAGTGTGCTCCACAAACAATAAAAATATTCTTTTTTTTTTCTGTCTTTGTGAATTGTGTGGGCTGTAGCCGCACTTGAATCCTCAAAGCAGCAGCGACAAGCGTGCGTCTGTCTGTTAAAGGATTACATCGGTGACAGCATCCAAGTAGGCATGTCAGACAGCCCGTACCTGTACTGGCAGGAAAAAGAAGCAATTTGGAGGTCCCTGTACAAACTGGCTCTATTTTACCTGAGTTGCCCCCCCTCCAGTGTGTACTCCGAAAGAGTGTTTAGTGCAGCCGGGAACCTTGTCAGCGAAAGGCGTAGGAGGTTGCTTCCACAAAATGTGGAGATGATGTTCATAAAATGAATTATCAACTCTTCCAGGGAGACCAGCCTCCAGAACGTACAGAGGGACCTGTGGTTCCAGCAGGGACGAATTAATACTCTGTGAGGATGAGGATGTACACACTGAAGAGGGTGAGGAATCGGTGGATGAGGATGACATCTTGCCTCCGTAGAGCCAGTTTGTGCAGGGACAGATAAATTGCCAGCTTGTTTTGTGGGGGCCCAAACGAACCAATCATTTCAGCCACAGTTGTGTGGCAGACCCTGGTGCTGAAATGATTGGTTTGTTAAAGTGTGCATGTCCTGTTTATACAACATAAGGGTGGGTGGGAGGGCCCAAGGACAATTCCATCTTGCACCTCTTTTTTTTCTTTGCATTATGTACAGTTTGGGGCCTAGTTTTTCAATGCCATCCTGTCTGCCACTGCAGTTTCACGCCTAGATGGGTCACGTGTTTGTGCCGCCCACTCGTGTCGCTTAGCATAGTCATCCAGCTACCTCGGTGCAACCTTTTGGACATAAAAACACTATTGTGAGGTGTGAGGTATTCAGAATAGACTGGAAATGAGTGGAAATTAAGGTTATTGAGGTTAATAATAGCATAGGAGCAGAAAAACCTACAAATTCTGTGATTTTAGCTGTTTTTATGCTTTTTTTAAAAAAAATACAGATCCAAAACACAAAACCCAGAACCCAAAACACGGAAGGGTGGTTTTGGCAAAACCAATCCAGATCCAAAACACGAAGAAAGATCCAGATCCAAAACCAAAACACAAAAAGTGGCCGGTGCACACCCCTACTTTACACACATACATAATACTTTGCAAGACTGGGAAACCATCGGTAACATCGAGTACCATCGCAGCCTCACGCACACTTGCACAAGGTCAGACCTTACTCAGGAATTGCTAACCTTCCGGTACACAGTGAAAGCCCAAGCTGCATATGTCATCGCAGTGGATAATTTATGCTCGCCCCTGCAACGGCGTTCAAATGCACTGGCACGCCTGCATTTCACCGACCACCCCCGTCATCTCCCCCAAACGGTACTTCCTGTCAATCACTCTGCAATGGGTCTGCGTAGTCACTGCGATCACAGTCCTGATTGCGGTGGCTGATTTGCACACGTGCCCTGCATATGCATGCGCAGAATGCAACAATCAGCCGATAGCGTGCGTAATCGCAGTTGCGATCCAACTTGAATCAGGCCATGTGTTATTGCAGAATATGAAGGAGAGTTTTATTCAGGAATAGTGAAAGATAAAATCCGTAACCAAGTTGACGTAAGCACCATGACCATGTCAGGCCTGACGTCTTGGATATGGCCTGAGAAAGAGGACTGAATATGGTACAACAGTAACATGGTGAAGGAAAAAATAATTGCTGTATATCTGGTTCAAGAGGACATAAAGTATACGGTGTTCCAGAAATACTTACATATAGGCAAAACAAATGCGTAATAGCATTTAAACATCAAATTATATTTTTCTTCAATTATTATTAATCTACTTGTAGTAACAGCTGTAACAGGAGCTCTATCAAAAATAAAGCTCACATTAAAGGAGCGAAACTAGTCAGAGATATACCTGCCCAGTGCTGACAAACTGCAGAGTGACATTGCCTTGTTTTCTGGAATCTGTAGCAGTTACCACTGTTCAGTAAAGACTGTATTATACTGAGAATTGAGAACCGAAAGAACATTATTGGTCTCCTGTTACAGCTGTTATAGAGACCAAAAGCTCCTTTTACCAGCGGTGAGTGACATCATAAAGCCATTTGGAGATTGGAGCCGCAATAACTTACCAGTGCTGGTCCCGCTTTTGGTCTAGGTGGAGACCCAGAGGATCCCGGAGGATCATCAGTGACGTCCGGCCTGAGGGTCTGTAGATGTCAGAAGCTCTATTTAACAACAGGAACGTGCATATAGGTTCCAATTATCTGAAGGCTCAAATACTTCCTCCAAACAACTAGGAGTAAAAAACCCAAGATGTGCGTAATAGGAGGACTTATTCATCCATCCAGCACATAATTATCGGGACTCCGTAATATGTTATATTGTGTGGTGAGATCACTGACAAATTGATATTATTTTGAAACAGTCTGTTACTGATTGCAATTAATATTTTTATTTCCGTGTTTGAGGCTGTCCATATCATTTTCTTAAGGGGCCTATCCATTAGCAGACTTTCTGCACGATGCGACCAAAACCAGGAGGTTTTGGTCGGAACGTGCAGAAAGTCTGCTAGTGGATAGCCGGCAAGGACCAGCGATGCGTGTGCACGCTGGGTCCTTGCCGACCCCGACCATCTCTCCAACATGCCGGTCAACCTGACGACAGTCGTCAGGTTCGGCATGTTAGGAGATAGGAAGCCGGAAGTGCAGCAGCGGAAGCACTGAAAAGACGTTCAGTGAACATCTTTCAGTGCCGCTCAGCACCCGGCGACTTGAAGGTCTGAACGTTAGTCGTTCAGACCTTCAAAGTCTATAAATGGATTGGACCCTTTACTCTGCAAAATTCTGTCAGCAGTGTTATATATTTTTAATGAGAAGCTGTATATGTTTAGTTTTTAGATATTAATGTATACGTATTTATAATATAAAATATATTGATTTAAACAGATGGCGTCCTGAAATTCTGTTTCTGCCATATTGGGAACATTACCCTTTTGATTAGCGCATCACCATTTTTCGGTTTAATTTATTTCTGGTTAGTATTCAATGTATGAAAACAGATACAGGTCGAGTCTCCCATATCCAAAATGCTTGGGACCAGGGGTATTTTGGATATCGGAGTATTCCGTATTTTGGTATAATTGCATATCATCAGGGGTGTGTATCTAGTGATCCAAGCACCCCTGGCAATGTAATGGACTGGCAAATGCAGTGTCCCCAATAGTAATCCCCCAGTAGTAATCCCCCCTATGCTGCATTGCCCCCAGTAGTAGCCCCCCACTATACAGTGCACCCAGTAGTAGCCCCCCACTATACAGTGCACCCAGTAGTAGTCCCCCCATACAGTGCCCCCCAGTAGTAGTCCCCCCTATACAGTGCCCCCCAGTAGTAGTCCCCCCTATACAGTGCACCCAGTAGTAGTCCCCCCTATATAGTGCCCCCAGTAGTGGCCACTCCCCTAAATTGCCTCCAGTATTGGCCACCCCTATACAGTGCCCCCAGTAGTGGCCACTCACCCTCTAAATTGCCCCCAGTAGTGGCCACCCCTATACAGTGCTCCCAGTAGTGGCCACCCCCATAAATTGCCCCCAGTAGTGGCCACTCCTATACAGTGCCCCCCAGTAACGGGCACCCCCCCCATAAAGTGCCCTCAGTAGCTGCCACCCCCTATTTCAGTGCCCCCCTTGTAGTGCCAGGCTTCCACACACAAACACACACAAAGAACAAAAGAACAAAAAAAAATTCAACTTACCTGATCCCCGCTCCTGACGCGACCGCCGCTGTGAGTCCCGGCCGCTCTTCTCCTCCTGCATGGGAGAGACGTCATGACGTATGACGTCTCTCCCATCACATGCTGCGGGGGGGAGCCGGCACACGGAGCTCATGAGTGAGCTCCAGCCGGCTCCCTCCGCGGACGACGCAACAGCTAATGAGAGTCTGTATGACTTTCATTAGCTGGCTGCTATTACAAACACACAGCTGCCGGTGTAGGGCAGACCGCTATCACTGCGGTCTGCCATACACTTGTGGGGCCGGGGGACTTGTCCACCCCTTGGCTACTGGTGGCACTGCCGGACGGCGCCCTCCATTTGCTCGGCGCCGCTGGCGAGTGCCATCCTGGCCAATGGGTAGATACACCCCTGCATACCATAATGAAATGTCTTGGGAATGGGACCCAAATCTAAACACAGTATGCATTTATGTTTTATATACACCTATTCACACAGCCTGCAGGTCATTTATAGAATATTTTCAATTAATTTGTGCATCAAACAAAGTTTGTGTACATTGAACCATCAAAAATCAAAGGTGTCACTATCTCAGTCATGCTAAAAAAAAAATCTGTATTTCGGAATATTTGGATATGGGAGACTGTAATGCTACTCTTGCAGCTGGCCACCCCCTAAATATATATGTGATGCATAGTTAAATACATATCTTGCCACTTTTAGCATGGCACATGTTATGGAGCCTAGTTGAATGCATCACAGTTGCATCTTCAGTTGCAGCTAAATAGACGTTACAGGGTATCAACGGGGCATTTGCACATGGGCTAAGTTTAGTGAGGGCATATATAAGCAGATGCAGGAAATGCAGAGCCTGTCTCTTATTAGACACATCTCCTGCACTGAGTATGGGGCTGTTGTAAGTGTACACTGTGAATTATGATGGCTATATACCCAAGTGATGAGGCAGGAGTGATGCAGAGACACAGGTAAGTACAAATCGGTATACATGCAAATAGATTTGTGCACGTAGTACAAGTGTACTTACAGCCAACTTGCATGTACAGATATTGTTATATGATTATTTGAGAGCATATTATACCTTTGTGAAATGTCTAATTTATTATACCTACTGTGTAATTGCTATACATATACAGGAAGATCCATAATCACCTTGTTTATGAGCTATTGTTACTGTAAATAACAGAAGGGACTTTTTATCCTTATTTTTTACAGACATTTTTACTGCATACAAGTTCCGCGTTACTATTTCTGGAATTTCCCAGCCCCACAACAATAACTCTAACCAACAAAGTAACCTAGATTCTCCTTTAACCAGTTCAAGACCACAAGTGGGTAAGAAGCCCTTCAATTATCAGGCTACTTTTCATGTTAGTGAATATGTACATTAAATTAGAAATAATTTTTCTGCTTCTGTACAGTTTATTTCAGAAAGAGGAAGGACTATTAGTGTACTGGAATAAATATATTTTTTATTTTACAGCCATTACAGCGAAACTTTTTAATATTTGTGCATTAATTGGCTCATGGTTATTTTGACACAATGAATGGAAACCCAGAAATATTTGATTGCTTTTCTAATCATAGTAATGCCATTTATGAGTGTATTTTTGTTAACCAGGGATATGTTTTCCCACCATGCAGGTTTTCCAACTTTTTCCTTTGTTATCATAATTGCATATTTACCTACCTTTCAGAATCTCTTCCCGGGAGAAGCCCGGGTAAGAGACGCAGCAGGGGGCCAATGGGGGCGGGGCCTAACGAATCACGTCATTAAGCCCCGCCCCCTCACGGCAAAACTGCAGCGATTGGTTAAAATTTACATAGGGGGCGGGGCCAAATGCTGTGATTCATGCAGAATCACATCTTAAGCCCTGCCCCCTTCACGGAGAACCGCGATCGCCGCTGGTATTCTCCTCATTCTCCCCACTTCACTAGGAAGTGGGCAGAATGCGGGAGAAATGCCTACCCTTCCGGGGGTGCGGGGGGTTACCCGAAAAATCGGGTGCCTCCCGCGAAGACCGGGAGGGTAGGCATGTATGCATAATTGTTTATTATCATTTATAATGCTTGTGTGAAAGGCCTACTGATAAGTTATTACAAATATCTGTCTCTTTAATTGATTAAATGTATGCATTTAATTTACTACCAAGATTACGAGTAATGTACAGCTCATTTGCAGGTTAGATGGCCACCCAGTGTGAACTTTGAACAGGATGTAGTCATAATACCGGCAGGTCGGAATGCTGGCGATAAGAATACAGGTGTCGGAATTACGACACCAGTCAGAATCCCGGCACCGGCATCCCGACGGTAAGTAGTGGGCTTAGGCACTAGGGGAGGGTTAGTTTTAGGCTGTGGGGAGGTTAGGTTCAGGCACTTACGGGGGAGGATTAGGTTTAGGCAGCGGGGAGGGGGGGTTAGGGGCAGGATACTTACCGACAAGTGTCGGTATCCTAACCCTATCTGGATGACGGTATCAGGATTCTGACCACCGGTACCCTTAGCACCAGCATCCCGTACCCAACCCTTTTGAACTGTGGTACTGATTCATTACCGATCGCAACTGCGATTATGCTTGCAGTCGGACGATTTTTGCATTCTGCGCATGTGTATGCTTCACAGTGCGCGAACCGGCCACTGCGATCAGGACTGCGATCGCTGTCACTACACAGACCCATCGCAGAGTGATTGAAGGAAGTGCTGTTTGAAGGAGGGGTGGTCGGCGAAACGCAAATGTGCGTTTGGATGCATGGGCGTGCCTAAATTATCCATTGCAATGCCATACGCATCTTGAGTACTCATAGCGTGCAATGAGGTAAGCAATTCCTGAGTAAGGCCAGAGCTTGTGCAAGTGTGCGTGAGGCTGCGATGGTAGTCAGTGTTACCGATGGTTTCGCAGTCTTGCTAAGTGTTACAGATGTGTGTAAGGTATAGTGGGAGTCCTTATGTTGTGCTGCGACAGCATAGCGATCGTAATGGATTAGCATACTATCGCAGTGAGACTGCGTGCGTAACCGCTATTGCAATTGCAGTTGTGATCCTTACTGAATCAGGCCCTGTATCAAGATAGCTATCACTGGTCTACAGCATATATTTAACAAAGATCATTTTTTAAAAGCTGCTGAGAGTTGGCGGCTGAGGGCTAGATTTAAAAGAGTAATACACGCATAACAAGCCGGATTTTCATGTAATTACTATTGCCATTTCAAATTCAGGCCGCAAAGCTGAGGAGAATCTAGGGGCGATGCAGACCCGGACACTGAGCTGCGCTCTATCGCTGCTGTCAGGGGCCGGGTATGCAAATTCCGCAGTCACACTGTCTGGTGTAAGGACGCCCTGTATGTCATAGAGAGTGACGGCAGAGTGAGCGCACGCCGGTATAAAGACGCCCACTTTTGTTTCTTAGCACACGTCATCTCCAGGAAGTGTATTATTAATCTGTAAAATCGAGAGCCATCGGAGCTGCACGCAGCGCTTGAGGTAGACCCTACCCCGTCGCAAGCACTGCGATCACTGCAGGCTGAAATACAGCCAAGTGATGTGTACAATGACGCCTCCATGCTAATTATGGACGCCCATTAAACGCTGTTTTGATGCCCAGACACGCCTGCGTTCGCAGCACCACTCCCCCGTTCACAAGCACCTTCCCCTGTTACCACCCACAAACGGAACTCTGGCCCTAATTCAGACCCGGACGCAAGTGGCCGTTCGCTCGTCCGCCGTACGAGCGTAAATATTTAGATTCCAGCGCTCGCTCGTATGTTCGCTCGTAGCTAATCTTCCGCGCGCCCATAGTCTCCCAACCCCTCCTCTAGCTAGCGAACGTTCCAAATAGCGACCGTCCGTCTCCTCTTTGGTTGCAGGGAACGCTCGCACAAGTCAATTCTGGAAGTGGCCCTGTCAGTTTTCGATTGCCTGCTATTTCATTCTGCAAACATACTAGAATCGATTACTGGCAATCACTATATTAAGTACCTTAATTGTTATTCACATGTTTGCAATCCTGTTTTTTTTTCAATGTCAATAAACTTTATTCTTGTCAGTGTGTGTCATTTGTACCGCAGAATACGTACGGTTTTACCAAGGGGATGGTTTTTCGAAAATAAAAGTTTGTTTGAATACTACTATTGTTTTGGGGGTTTTTTTATAGGCAGATTGTAATGCTTTAATTTTTATATTTAAATTAGCTTACGCATGTCACTGCATCAAGCCTATCATAACTCACATTATATTTGTGAGGGTGTAGGTCACATGACTCATACAATAACCAATAGAATGGTTCCTGTTAATTTACAAAGTACATTATCCAATCAAATTTTTTCTAGGTCCTTTATTAAAACTGTTTTGTGTAAAAAAAATCATTGCCATCATGAGAGCCTCTGCGTTTTGTAGGCGTGAGCTACTGGTCCTCACTGAGGTGATGGACCAGCGAATAACTAATTATCCGCCCCCCATCACCAACCTCCGCAAGCGGATGGCCTACGCGGAGGTGCGCCGCCGCCTGCGTTCCATCGGCTATCGCCGAAATATCGGCCAACTGGAACGCAGGTGGTCGGATTTGCAACGCAGATCCCCATGCCTGCTGGCCCTTTTGCGTCACCAGATATTGCAAAGTAAGTGTTTATCTGTTTTTTTTTTTTATTAGTTTGATTTATTTTTTTAGCATACCTGCGTGTGCATGTTTACAGTATAGCCCTGTTTGTTTATTTTGGACCTACCTGCGTGTGCATGTTTACAGTATAGCCCTGTTTGTTTATTTTGGACCTACCTGCATGTGCATGTTTACAGTATAGCAGTTTGTTTATTTTGGACCTACCTGCGTGTGCATGTTTACAGTATAGCCCTGTTTGTTTATTTTGGACCTACCTGCGTGTGCATGTTTACAGTATAGCCCTTTTTTTTTTTCTTTTGTATTTTGGATAAAAATAATTCAAAAACGAAATAAATTAATTAAAAATGTTTCTATCCATCATTTAGGGGCTGAGCGGAGAATGAGACGTCGGAGACGTGTGTCTTGTCCCCTATCCCCCACTCCCACCCAAACATCCTCTGCCCACTCTTCCCCAAATTCCCCCTCCACCCCAGACCTTGCCGACCGTCAGTCCCCTCCCTCTCCTCACCTTACCATCCCTCCAACTTCCCCCTCCCCTCAAACCCCCCACTCTTTTCCTCACCCTCCACTTCATCCCAAATTACCCCTCCTCCTTCCCTGAGCCACTGGCCCACCTTGGATGAGGAGGAATTCGGGGCTCCAGGCCCAGTGGCCAGTTTGACCGGTATGTTTACATTTTAAACTATGGGGTTTTTTTGGATTTGTAATTTTTGATTTATGTTGTCCTTTTGCCTGTGCAATTCAAAATAGTAAAGTAGTTCAAATGTTTTTTATATATATCTTTGTGAAACAATGTCAAGGATGTTTTCCCCTTACACATATGACACATGTCCAAACACTCACATTTGTGTCTTTCTTGTTTACGCTACCAACAAATGTCGTATTTTTGCTTAGTTTTTTTTTTTTTTTTTATTTCTTGTTTTTGGGCCCTTATTTGTTTTAAATCTTTTCATTTTGCATTCCTTTTGTTTTGGACATGTTTTGGTACCTGATGGTTTTTTTGGTATAGACTGAATTTTTTGTTTGTTTTTTAAATCTAAATGAAGGTGTCATTTTAGTAATCCGCACATGTTTTTAACCCACAGAGGACCAGAGGCGTAACGAGGCAATTGCTGCCGGATTGGTGGATATTCATGGGCATGTCCTTGCCATGCTGGTGGCATTGGACCACCTTCTGGCGATCCTGCGCCACTAACTTTGTTATTTTTTTGTCCAAAATTTACTAAAATTAAAGTTTATTTTGATTTATTTAAGTCTCATTCCTTGTCTGTAAATCTTAGATTGTTGAACCTTACATAAGTCTACTATTTGTCCATGAGTTTTTAAGTAATGTAAATTTGTTTTTTGAAAGCTCAAGTAAGTATGTAAGCTTGCACATTAAACACATAACAATACCAATAGGTTTGTACAATTAACGTTAAAAAATGTAAACATTTTTAAGGGGGTAATCTAAAAATTAAAGCTACCTGCTTAGGGCTCGAAATGAAAACAAACTGATTCACCATAATACCTTTGGGGTTTTTTTTTAGCAACAAAGCAGGGTACTAAAGTTTACAAATTAAGAAATTACAGTATTAGGCATTAAGCAACTTTGCATTGTTTAGAACAGGTTACACTTGGTTGTAATTTACGAAGGAAATGGTTGGGTAACATCACAAATAAATTTAATGCACACAAATAATAAACACCAAGTGAATTGACACAATAAATTCACACATTGTAAACACACACAAAAGTCAAAACAACACCAAAATCCCCACAAAAAAAACCAAATCAGGAACTGTTTGAAGAAGTAGCATGCCAACATGAATCCACAAATGAGGAGAAGAAATCATTGTTCACGAAGTTGTATCCAATGTGTCCACATAAAGTCATTTGTGTTGATCAGGTAGTATGCATGTTTTTTTATGGTCATTTTAGGGAAGAAAAAAAAAAATAACAAAATTAAAAGTGTACATTAAAATATTACATGTCTACATTGTGTCAATTAAATTAATTTGTGGAAATACTTACCTAAAAAATCTAGCAACAACTTCATCCCGTATGGCCCCCCTACATACTGACCTCCAACCAACCTCGGGGGGCCGTCCTCAGGCAAGGCATCCTCTGGCTGCATTGGGACACCACTCCTTATGGCGATGTTGTGAAATATCCCACACAGGACCACAATTTTGGAAACCATAGCCGGCAAATACATGAGGTCGCCACCAGAGCGGTGGAGGCATCTGAATCGGCCTTTTAAGGCCGATACAGCACTCCACCACCTGCCTGGTGGCTGTAAGTGCCGAATTATACTGACTTTGTGGCCCTGGTGTGGGAACCAAATAAGGAGTGAGCAGCCAGGGCGTGCAAGGGTAACCACTGTCTCCTGTGAAAATAAAAAAAACAACATCAGGACCATTGGGTAGCAAGCTTTGCATTGGTTTCAACAGAAGAGGTCAACTTACCCAGAAGCCATGCATCATCAGCTTGTAGGTTGTTTGATTGCCAGATGACGAAGGAATCATGTGCCAAGCCTGGGAATTTGGCATTCAGGGACAGGATCTGGAGGGAGGCATCATATACCACCATTACATTCATCGAATGAAAGTGCTTGCGGTTCCTACATATTGCCTTCAGACTTGCTGGAGGCTGAAGTGGTATGTGAGTACCACCCACAACCCCTATGATGTGTGGGAAGCCAGCAATTTGGTAAAAATTAGCCTTCACCACATTAAGGGAACCCATATCCAATGGCATTTTAATAAACTGATGGAGGTGTTTAAAAAGTGCATCCATCACTGCCCTCAGGATCCTTGAAAAGGAGGATTGGAATATTGCTGCCACTATTCCCACGGTGGTTTGAAAGGATCCTGAGGCACAAAAATGTAACACCGACATTAATTGCGTAAGTGGTGGTATTGCTGTAGGACTGTCAATTTGCCGTTCAAGATCACTCTCTATTAATGAGAGAGTGTCTATGATGATTTGTGGCATTAAGACGGTAGCGCCTTAACACCTCATCATCTGGCATTCCAAAAAGGGTGACACGTGTTCTATATATCTGGGGCCTTGCACGCCTACGAGGCCTACGCCTGGGACGAAGTTGAGGTTGGTCGGGTTCTGGAACCATGGCCAATATAATACGGCCAACATCAACCTGAAATGTTAAGCCAGGTAGTTATTGTTTTAGACAAATGTGTTAAGACAAATATACTTATCTTTTCCAAGATAATCAAAAATTCTTACAGGCCTGGGTCGTGTCATGTGAAATTCCACCTACATTGCAATAGTAGAAAATATTTTTAAGATTAATTTAATAAACTAGGAATTAAACCAAATATAGTTTTTGAAAATTTAGAGAAGGGAGCAAAATAGTACTCTACATTTAGAGTTAACACATGATTTTACACAGAAGAAGCACATATTACTTCGCAAATTAGTGCGCTACATTTAGAGTTAACACATGATTTTACACAGAAGAAGCACATATTACTTTGCAAATTAGTACGCTACATTTAGAGTTAACACATGATTTTACACACGAAGAAGCAAATATTACTTCGCAAATTAGTACGCTACATTTAGAGTTAACACATGATTTTACACAGAAGAAGCACATATTACTTAGAGAAACATATGCTAAGACCAACACATCTAATTTGTTAATTAATAAAACCAAAAACACTTACCAAAAACAGACAAATATCCCAAAGTTTGAAAAGGTCACTTGGGTTCCAGCCAAAATAACTGTTTAAAAAAAAAAATCATAATGATAAAAATTAAAAAAAAAAATAATAATAATAAATGTTTATGAGAATTATTGAAATACTTACTCAAAAATATAAATCAAAATAGGAAAAAAAAAACGCAAAAATGCTAACTTAAACAAAGAAAGTAATAAAAAAACGCTCCTTCAAAAAAATACAAACAACTCCTTCACGATCCACCAACCAAAGAACAAACCACTACACTGAAATACCTCCAACAATCCAAAAATGCCACCTCGAATGGAGTCACACCAAGCCATAAATAGTCTTTTGCCATCGCAGCTCAACATAAGGACACCCACATTACTTTACACTAGGGGTGAGCGGGTTCGGATTTCTAGCATTTTTTAGCATGGCACATGTTATGGAGCCTAGTTGAATGCATCACAGTTGCATCTTCAGTTGCAGCTAAATAGACGTTACAGGGTATCAACGGGGCATTTGCACATGGGCTAAGTTTAGTGAGGGCATATATAAGCAGATGCAGGAAATGCAGAGCCTGTCTCTTATTAGACACATCTCCTGCACTGAGTATGGGGCTGTTGTAAGTGTACACTGTGAATTATGATGGCTATATACCCAAGTGATGAGGCAGGAGTGATGCAGAGACACAGGTAAGTACAAATCGGTATACATGCAAATAGATTTGTGCACGTAGTACAAGTGTACTTACAGCCAACTTGCATGTACAGATATTGTTATATGATTATTTGAGAGCATATTATACCTTTGTGAAATGTCTAATTTATTATACCTACTGTGTAATTGCTATACATATACAGGAAGATCCATAATCACCTTGTTTATGAGCTATTGTTACTGTAAATAACAGAAGGGACTTTTTATCCTTATTTTTTACAGACATTTTTACTGCATACAAGTTCCGCGTTACTATTTCTGGAATTTCCCAGCCCCACAACAATAACTCTAACCAACAAAGTAACCTAGATTCTCCTTTAACCAGTTCAAGACCACAAGTGGGTAAGAAGCCCTTCAATTATCAGGCTACTTTTCATGTTAGTGAATATGTACATTAAATTAGAAATAATTTTTCTGCTTCTGTACAGTTTATTTCAGAAAGAGGAAGGACTATTAGTGTACTGGAATAAATATATTTTTTATTTTACAGCCATTACAGCGAAACTTTTTAATATTTGTGCATTAATTGGCTCATGGTTATTTTGACACAATGAATGGAAACCCAGAAATATTTGATTGCTTTTCTAATCATAGTAATGCCATTTATGAGTGTATTTTTGTTAACCAGGGATATGTTTTCCCACCATGCAGGTTTTCCAACTTTTTCCTTTGTTATCATAATTGCATATTTACCTACCTTTCAGAATCTCTTCCCGGGAGAAGCCCGGGTAAGAGACGCAGCAGGGGGCCAATGGGGGCGGGGCCTAACGAATCACGTCATTAAGCCCCGCCCCCTCACGGCAAAACTGCAGCGATTGGTTAAAATTTACATAGGGGGCGGGGCCAAATGCTGTGATTCATGCAGAATCACATCTTAAGCCCTGCCCCCTTCACGGAGACCCGCGATCGCCGCGGGTATTCTCCTCATTCTGCCCACTTCACTAGGAAGTGGGCAGAATGCGGGAGAAATGCCTACCCTTCCGGGGGTGCGGGGGGTTACCCGAAAAATCGGGTGCCTCCCGCGAAGACCGGGAGGGTAGGCATGTATGCATAATTGTTTATTATCATTTATAATGCTTGTGTGAAAGGCCTACTGATAAGTTATTACAAATATCTGTCTCTTTAATTGATTAAATGTATGCATTTAATTTACTACCAAGATTACGAGTAATGTACAGCTCATTTGCAGGTTAGATGGCCACCCAGTGTGAACTTTGAACAGGATGTAGTCATAATACCGGCAGGTCGGAATGCTGGCGATAAGAATACAGGTGTCGGAATTACGACACCAGTCAGAATCCCGGCACCGGCATCCCGACGGTAAGTAGTGGGCTTAGGCACTAGGGGAGGGTTAGTTTTAGGCTGTGGGGAGGTTAGGTTCAGGCACTTACGGGGGAGGATTAGGTTTAGGCAGCGGGGAGGGGGGGTTAGGGGCAGGATACTTACCGACAAGTGTCGGTATCCTAACCCTATCTGGATGACGGTATCAGGATTCTGACCACCGGTACCCTTAGCACCAGCATCCCGTACCCAACCCTTTTGAACTGTGGTACTGATTCATTACCGATCGCAACTGCGATTATGCTTGCAGTCGGACGATTTTTGCATTCTGCGCATGTGTATGCTTCACAGTGCGCGAACCGGCCACTGCGATCAGGACTGCGATCGCTGTCACTACACAGACCCATCGCAGAGTGATTGAAGGAAGTGCTGTTTGAAGGAGGGGTGGTCGGCGAAACGCAAATGTGCGTTTGGATGCATGGGCGTGCCTAAATTATCCATTGCAATGCCATACGCATCTTGAGTACTCATAGCGTGCAATGAGGTAAGCAATTCCTGAGTAAGGCCAGAGCTTGTGCAAGTGTGCGTGAGGCTGCGATGGTAGTCAGTGTTACCGATGGTTTCGCAGTCTTGCTAAGTGTTACAGATGTGTGTAAGGTATAGTGGGAGTCCTTATGTTGTGCTGCGACAGCATAGCGATCGTAATGGATTAGCATACTATCGCAGTGAGACTGCGTGCGTAACCGCTATTGCAATTGCAGTTGTGATCCTTACTGAATCAGGCCCTGTATCAAGATAGCTATCACTGGTCTACAGCATATATTTAACAAAGATCATTTTTTAAAAGCTGCTGAGAGTTGGCGGCTGAGGGCTAGATTTAAAAGAGTAATACACGCATAACAAGCCGGATTTTCATGTAATTACTATTGCCATTTCAAATTCAGGCCGCAAAGCTGAGGAGAATCTAGGGGCGATGCAGACCCGGACACTGAGCTGCGCTCTATCGCTGCTGTCAGGGGCCGGGTATGCAAATTCCGCAGTCACACTGTCTGGTGTAAGGACGCCCTGTATGTCATAGAGAGTGACGGCAGAGTGAGCGCACGCCGGTATAAAGACGCCCACTTTTGTTTCTTAGCACACGTCATCTCCAGGAAGTGTATTATTAATCTGTAAAATCGAGAGCCATCGGAGCTGCACGCAGCGCTTGAGGTAGACCCTACCCCGTCGCAAGCACTGCGATCACTGCAGGCTGAAATACAGCCAAGTGATGTGTACAATGACGCCTCCATGCTAATTATGGACGCCCATTAAACGCTGTTTTGATGCCCAGACACGCCTGCGTTCGCAGCACCACTCCCCCGTTCACAAGCACCTTCCCCTGTTACCACCCACAAACGGAACTCTGGCCCTAATTCAGACCCGGACGCAAGTGGCCGTTCGCTCGTCCGCCGTACGAGCGTAAATATTTAGATTCCAGCGCTCGCTCGTATGTTCGCTCGTAGCTAATCTTCCGCGCGCCCATAGTCTCCCAACCCCTCCTCTAGCTAGCGAACGTTCCAAATAGCGACCGTCCGTCTCCTCTTTGGTTGCAGGGAACGCTCGCACAAGTCAATTCTGGAAGTGGCCCTGTCAGTTTTCGATTGCCTGCTATTTCATTCTGCAAACATACTAGAATCGATTACTGGCAATCACTATATTAAGTACCTTAATTGTTATTCACATGTTTGCAATCCTGTTTTTTTTTCAATGTCAATAAACTTTATTCTTGTCAGTGTGTGTCATTTGTACCGCAGAATACGTACGGTTTTACCAAGGGGATGGTTTTTCGAAAATAAAAGTTTGTTTGAATACTACTATTGTTTTGGGGGTTTTTTTATAGGCAGATTGTAATGCTTTAATTTTTATATTTAAATTAGCTTACGCATGTCACTGCATCAAGCCTATCATAACTCACATTATATTTGTGAGGGTGTAGGTCACATGACTCATACAATAACCAATAGAATGGTTCCTGTTAATTTACAAAGTACATTATCCAATCAAATTTTTTCTAGGTCCTTTATTAAAACTGTTTTGTGTAAAAAAAATCATTGCCATCATGAGAGCCTCTGCGTTTTGTAGGCGTGAGCTACTGGTCCTCACTGAGGTGATGGACCAGCGAATAACTAATTATCCGCCCCCCATCACCAACCTCCGCAAGCGGATGGCCTACGCGGAGGTGCGCCGCCGCCTGCGTTCCATCGGCTATCGCCGAAATATCGGCCAACTGGAACGCAGGTGGTCGGATTTGCAACGCAGATCCCCATGCCTGCTGGCCCTTTTGCGTCACCAGATATTGCAAAGTAAGTGTTTATCTGTTTTTTTTTTTTATTAGTTTGATTTATTTTTTTAGCATACCTGCGTGTGCATGTTTACAGTATAGCCCTGTTTGTTTATTTTGGACCTACCTGCGTGTGCATGTTTACAGTATAGCCCTGTTTGTTTATTTTGGACCTACCTGCATGTGCATGTTTACAGTATAGCAGTTTGTTTATTTTGGACCTACCTGCGTGTGCATGTTTACAGTATAGCCCTGTTTGTTTATTTTGGACCTACCTGCGTGTGCATGTTTACAGTATAGCCCTTTTTTTTTTTCTTTTGTATTTTGGATAAAAATAATTCAAAAACGAAATAAATTAATTAAAAATGTTTCTATCCATCATTTAGGGGCTGAGCGGAGAATGAGACGTCGGAGACGTGTGTCTTGTCCCCTATCCCCCACTCCCACCCAAACATCCTCTGCCCACTCTTCCCCAAATTCCCCCTCCACCCCAGACCTTGCCGACCGTCAGTCCCCTCCCTCTCCTCACCTTACCATCCCTCCAACTTCCCCCTCCCCTCAAACCCCCCACTCTTTTCCTCACCCTCCACTTCATCCCAAATTACCCCTCCTCCTTCCCTGAGCCACTGGCCCACCTTGGATGAGGAGGAATTCGGGGCTCCAGGCCCAGTGGCCAGTTTGACCGGTATGTTTACATTTTAAACTATGGGGTTTTTTTGGATTTGTAATTTTTGATTTATGTTGTCCTTTTGCCTGTGCAATTCAAAATAGTAAAGTAGTTCAAATGTTTTTTATATATATCTTTGTGAAACAATGTCAAGGATGTTTTCCCCTTACACATATGACACATGTCCAAACACTCACATTTGTGTCTTTCTTGTTTACGCTACCAACAAATGTCGTATTTTTGCTTAGTTTTTTTTTTTTTTTTTATTTCTTGTTTTTGGGCCCTTATTTGTTTTAAATCTTTTCATTTTGCATTCCTTTTGTTTTGGACATGTTTTGGTACCTGATGGTTTTTTTGGTATAGACTGAATTTTTTGTTTGTTTTTTAAATCTAAATGAAGGTGTCATTTTAGTAATCCGCACATGTTTTTAACCCACAGAGGACCAGAGGCGTAACGAGGCAATTGCTGCCGGATTGGTGGATATTCATGGGCATGTCCTTGCCATGCTGGTGGCATTGGACCACCTTCTGGCGATCCTGCGCCACTAACTTTGTTATTTTTTTGTCCAAAATTTACTAAAATTAAAGTTTATTTTGATTTATTTAAGTCTCATTCCTTGTCTGTAAATCTTAGATTGTTGAACCTTACATAAGTCTACTATTTGTCCATGAGTTTTTAAGTAATGTAAATTTGTTTTTTGAAAGCTCAAGTAAGTATGTAAGCTTGCACATTAAACACATAACAATACCAATAGGTTTGTACAATTAACGTTAAAAAATGTAAACATTTTTAAGGGGGTAATCTAAAAATTAAAGCTACCTGCTTAGGGCTCGAAATGAAAACAAACTGATTCACCATAATACCTTTGGGGTTTTTTTTTAGCAACAAAGCAGGGTACTAAAGTTTACAAATTAAGAAATTACAGTATTAGGCATTAAGCAACTTTGCATTGTTTAGAACAGGTTACACTTGGTTGTAATTTACGAAGGAAATGGTTGGGTAACATCACAAATAAATTTAATGCACACAAATAATAAACACCAAGTGAATTGACACAATAAATTCACACATTGTAAACACACACAAAAGTCAAAACAACACCAAAATCCCCACAAAAAAAACCAAATCAGGAACTGTTTGAAGAAGTAGCATGCCAACATGAATCCACAAATGAGGAGAAGAAATCATTGTTCACGAAGTTGTATCCAATGTGTCCACATAAAGTCATTTGTGTTGATCAGGTAGTATGCATGTTTTTTTATGGTCATTTTAGGGAAGAAAAAAAAAAATAACAAAATTAAAAGTGTACATTAAAATATTACATGTCTACATTGTGTCAATTAAATTAATTTGTGGAAATACTTACCTAAAAAATCTAGCAACAACTTCATCCCGTATGGCCCCCCTACATACTGACCTCCAACCAACCTCAGGGGGCCGTCCTCAGGCAAGGCATCCTCTGGCTGCATTGGGACACCACTCCTTATGGCGATGTTGTGAAATATCCCACACAGGACCACAATTTTGGAAACCATAGCCGGCAAATACATGAGGTCGCCACCAGAGCGGTGGAGGCATCTGAATCGGCCTTTTAAGGCCGATACAGCACTCCACCACCTGCCTGGTGGCTGTAAGTGCCGAATTATACTGACTTTGTGGCCCTGGTGTGGGAACCAAATAAGGAGTGAGCAGCCAGGGCGTGCAAGGGTAACCACTGTCTCCTGTGAAAATAAAAAAAACAACATCAGGACCATTGGGTAGCAAGCTTTGCATTGGTTTCAACAGAAGAGGTCAACTTACCCAGAAGCCATGCATCATCAGCTTGTAGGTTGTTTGATTGCCAGATGACGAAGGAATCATGTGCCAAGCCTGGGAATTTGGCATTCAGGGACAGGATCTGGAGGGAGGCATCATATACCACCATTACATTCATCGAATGAAAGTGCTTGCGGTTCCTACATATTGCCTTCAGACTTGCTGGAGGCTGAAGTGGTATGTGAGTACCACCCACAACCCCTATGATGTGTGGGAAGCCAGCAATTTGGTAAAAATTAGCCTTCACCACATTAAGGGAACCCATATCCAATGGCATTTTAATAAACTGATGGAGGTGTTTAAAAAGTGCATCCATCACTGCCCTCAGGATCCTTGAAAAGGAGGATTGGAATATTGCTGCCACTATTCCCACGGTGGTTTGAAAGGATCCTGAGGCACAAAAATGTAACACCGACATTAATTGCGTAAGTGGTGGTATTGCTGTAGGACTGTCAATTTGCCGTTCAAGATCACTCTCTATTAATGAGAGAGTGTCTATGATGATTTGTGGCATTAAGACGGTAGCGCCTTAACACCTCATCATCTGGCATTCCAAAAAGGGTGACACGTGTTCTATATATCTGGGGCCTTGCACGCCTACGAGGCCTACGCCTGGGACGAAGTTGAGGTTGGTCGGGTTCTGGAACCATGGCCAATATAATACGGCCAACATCAACCTGAAATGTTAAGCCAGGTAGTTATTGTTTTAGACAAATGTGTTAAGACAAATATACTTATCTTTTCCAAGATAATCAAAAATTCTTACAGGCCTGGGTCGTGTCATGTGAAATTCCACCTACATTGCAATAGTAGAAAATATTTTTAAGATTAATTTAATAAACTAGGAATTAAACCAAATATAGTTTTTGAAAATTTAGAGAAGGGAGCAAAATAGTACTCTACATTTAGAGTTAACACATGATTTTACACAGAAGAAGCACATATTACTTCGCAAATTAGTGCGCTACATTTAGAGTTAACACATGATTTTACACAGAAGAAGCACATATTACTTTGCAAATTAGTACGCTACATTTAGAGTTAACACATGATTTTACACACGAAGAAGCAAATATTACTTCGCAAATTAGTACGCTACATTTAGAGTTAACACATGATTTTACACAGAAGAAGCACATATTACTTAGAGAAACATATGCTAAGACCAACACATCTAATTTGTTAATTAATAAAACCAAAAACACTTACCAAAAACAGACAAATATCCCAAAGTTTGAAAAGGTCACTTGGGTTCCAGCCAAAATAACTGTTTAAAAAAAAAAATCATAATGATAAAAATTAAAAAAAAAAATAATAATAATAAATGTTTATGAGAATTATTGAAATACTTACTCAAAAATATAAATCAAAATAGGAAAAAAAAAACGCAAAAATGCTAACTTAAACAAAGAAAGTAATAAAAAAACGCTCCTTCAAAAAAATACAAACAACTCCTTCACGATCCACCAACCAAAGAACAAACCACTACACTGAAATACCTCCAACAATCCAAAAATGCCACCTCGAATGGAGTCACACCAAGCCATAAATAGTCTTTATTTTCCCGCTCAAATTAAGGACGGACAATAGGAGCGCACAATCAATGATGCGGCCGAATAATGCTGACGCATGTATAGAAACGTCACTGAAGTCCCAAATCGGTCTGCTGTAGTGAGAACTGAGAAGTCCGAAATGACTACAGAGCAGCAAAGCACTGGCCAAGAGGCGCCAGGTAAGTATTTGTCTTTTTTGTGGTAAATGATTATGTTTAACAATAATTTTGGAAACATTTTACATTATAAATTTTATTATCATTTAAAAAAAAAAAGGTGTTGAGGATGCCATGGAAGAGGCTGCTGGGCCTAGTAGGCCAACTAAGCAAAAAAAAAAGGCAGCCACAATTCACAAGGAAGGAGATGGAGGTTTTGGTGCAAATGTGCAATGACAACCTGCCACAGGCACCAAGGAATATGGGTGCAACCCAGAGATGGAAAATGTGGGATGACATAGCCAGTGCTGTCAATGGGGTGGGTGAGTTTGAACGTTCAACCCGGGAGGTGAAACGCCGGTACGTAAAAACTAGATTTGACTAAAAAGTGTTTCCAAATCAAAATACTGCAGTAATAATGCCAACTTTTTAACCAACAGATGGAGCGACTTCAAATATCGGCTGAAACAAAAACTTGCTGATAGGGCTAGGCATGCAAGGGGGACAGGTGGGGGTCCCACCCCTGTGTCACTTGAGCTCACGGATTTGGAGGAGCTGGAACAGGGGTGTGTGCAGGATGAGGAGGTGTTTGGCGTGTCAAACATGGATACCGACATGCCAGACTTTGCGGCTCCTCATGTTGACCCAGGTAAATGTTGTAATGTTAACAACTCTGAAATGTGTTTTGGAAAATATCTAGATTTTAATTTTACTCTTTTCTCTTTTTTCTCACAGAGACACAGGCGGATGAGTCTGCTCCAGAGGTGAGCTTTGGCCGCAGAATTTCTTCTGGCTCTGCAGGGGAGGAAGCAGTAGATCCGGCTGGGGACCCTGCGGAAGACAGTCCAAGGCCTTCCCCCTCGCAGGCAGTGGCCCATCTCACTGATCTCAATGTTAAAACGGATCAGCACACCAAGAGGATGGACGCCAATCTGCTACGGGTGGCGGACGCCCTGGAGGAAAATGCTGCGGCCAACGTAAGAATTGCAAATGCCCTGGAGCAGCTCGTTCGCCAGTACATGTTGGAGCCGGCCTCCCTTCCTGCCGGAACATCAGGACCCTCCATCTCTGGCACAACAACAGCCATCCCTCCAAATGTGCCTAGCCCTATGCCTAGTCCAGAGGCCACAACATCTGCCTCTGGACAGGCCAGCCGAAGGCCATCCCGGACCCTTTCAGGCTCACTCCAACCCCCGGCCAAACGGCCGAAAAGGCGATGACAGCACTGGCTAATTTCCCCACAATCCATCTCTGTGTTTGCCCCATATTCCTTAATGCCCAAAACCTCCCTCTCCTTTCTTGTGAATTGTTTTTAATTTTGTATATTATTTTGATTGCAAGTGCCACTTATTTTGTTTTTGTGGCCCAAATCATTTATTTGTATTTACTTTACCAAAAATTTGTTTCTGAAAAAAAATAAAAAAATCTATATCATTTAATAAAATTATGTTGCAAATATGCAAAATTCTATTGTTGATTTATTCAAAAACTGGTTAAAAGGTAATCCCTCAAACAAAAGTAAAAACAATACGATGGAAATATAAACATTAAATTTTTAAGAAAAAAAAACAAGGGTTAAAAACAATTTCTGAGTTTTAATTAGCACTTATCAAACAAAAAAAAGGACGATTGGTTTCTTGGGCCAAAAAAAATTAGCAAAATATACAAACATGCATACAATATTGTTTCCCTAAAAAAAAACCACTTACAAATATTTAAAAAGCCCACAAAATAAACCAAAAAATGTTAGCTAATTGATTGTATTACCCAGAAATTAGCAGCTGAGTAGTTCACCTGCGTACGGTTTTTAGCTACTAAAAAAGGTATATTTGCAAAACACATTACAAGCTGTTTAGCAATTAAAAGATGATTGGTTTTGTGGCCACAATTGATAAATCGAAACACCATCGATGAGCCCAGGTTAGGACGAAGAGACCATCGTCATTGCGGTAGACTATACCAGACCACAAGCTGAACGAGCAGTCTTAAGGGAAATTGGATCAGACAGTGACATATCACTTGGTCCGTTCACATTTGGCGCTCGCATAAGCTAATTTATGTACGCCCAAAAAACGCCTTGTCACGCCTGCGTTTTCCCATCTCTACAACCGTCACCGCCCCAAAACGAACAGTTCTGTCAATCACATTTGACATGTCACTTCCTGTTCGCTGTTCTACGATCGACTGAAAAATGACCGCAATCAGATGTACGCACATGCGCACTATTACACCGACGCATGCGTGGTTGTACAACATCGGCTGACTACGAACGAGCGGCCGCTTACGAGCGGCTCTGAATGAGGGCCTCTGTCACTCAAAGTAGCATCCAGTCTGTGTACTACGAGTGCACCGATCAAAGTGACTGGCTTGCGCACGCGCACTGCGATTTATACGCATGCGCAGATCAGCGACAATCGCCCATTGAATCAGGCCCCTAGTTTGCTTCAAGTCAAAATGGCTAGGATCATCAAGGTATGTCAAATTTCTTGCTGTTCCTAAAAGGAGACAGAATGGATACTAGGGGCCTAATTCAGAGTCAGGCATATCTTCTGATGCAGATAACGAGTTCTGCCATATATCGCATGCACAGAAGTGAGTTTATGTATATTTACATAGCTACGATCAAGCCGGAGGGATCTCAGCCAGATCTCGCATTGCGTGAAATGGGATGAAACTGAGCGGTAACACACAAGAGATGTGCCTCATGGGAGTGTTATGAACGTGTAGCTAAGGTTCTGTGCCATTTTCAGTCACAAGCATGGAGAAGAGAACACGGGGCAGCCTGTTTCTGATGGATCTCTTGCACCTAGCATGGAGCCGGTGCAAGTGCCGATACTAATGATGACTGGTGCGACGATTACCGTAAAATTGGTGGGTGGCGCAACTTCCTGCATGAAGAAGCACGGATTCTAGTACATTAGATGACCGGAATCTTGCATGAAACCAGTCACTTTGCGTCCGTCTCAGAATGAAGTCCTATGGTATCAATACCTGCACTGTCCATTTCTGTTCATATCCAGGACAAGGTCCTTCGTAGTGAAACTATGCCAGTGGGTATCAAAGTAGTCATTCTTACTAAAATTTGTTACTACTAGGCAGTTTCTTGCTGCCATAATTAGTTCTCCTAATCAACATTAGACATTTTAATGGTGGTTTATTATGCCAGACAAATAATAAGTTTCTGTATTTGTGAGAGTGCTGCTTTAAGCACCATCTATGTTTGTTCTGTGCTGCCCCGATCACCTGCTGGGGAAACGCCCCAAGATGTATGGAAAAGGCCACGTCTAGTCAGGACCAGGGAGGCTGGACTAAGTAATTATTCAGTAAAACCTACTGAACCCAAACTCTTCTTGGTACCTCCTGTCAACTTGACATTGGGAGTGCCAGCAGTGGACAAGGTACACCGGCAGTTCCACAACATTATGGCTAGTGTCAGGTCACTGCTGAGCAAATTTTCCGCTGCATACAAAACGGCGGTAAAAAGAGGTCCCACATGTGGATCCCCAATGTGTTCCACATCTCACTGCTAAAACCACTCATTAAGAAATACTCCTCCTAGGACGCACCACCACCAGATACGGTGTCAGGACGAGCACGAATCAAGCAGATTTCAGATGTCTGCAGATACAGAGGAATCCTGCAATGTGTGATTGACTGATTTCTGATGGACTGGAAGGGACATGGTTCAGAGGAAGGAACCTGTGTGGGGGCATCAGATGTCCATGCTCTACAGACTTTCTGGAAATTCCTTGGGAAATTCCCTCAGAAGAGGATTTGTGGGTGTTCTGTGGCCACCCTTTTGAGGAGGGGGCATGTACTGTCAGTACCAGCAGTCCTGGACATGACTGGCCTGCTTCCAAGCACTCAGCAGGTGACTGACTGCTGACCTTCCCAATCAAAATCCTCAACAGAACCCAGCTGGGCTCAGTCTCAGTCTAGAGATGATATAACACATCTCTCTCAGGTGTTACCATTAATCTCCAGTGCTAATGACTCATGCAGGGAATCACTTATCAGCCAACCACTATAAAAGTTTGCTCAGTGCATTTCTTCAGTGCCTTAGCATTGTGTTATCATAGATGTTCCTGCTTCAGAACTATACTTTCCAGTATAGTTTGCTTCCAGTGTTATTTCAACTTAGGTGTTCAATCTCTTCAACAGCAGCACATGTATATCCACATTTCTATCTGCAATGTTTCCAGGCAGACTCCTCATACCAGCTAAGTACTCTGTTGCTTTCATGGTGGGAACAAACTTCAGTATTGTGACATGGGTCCTCACTGTGCAAAGTCCATAACCTCTAGCAGGGATCCCTGGTGAAGTCCAGAGGGGGTCTTAGACTCTCCATCAATGTATTTGGTTGTGCCAATATCACCTGTTTGCATTTATGATCTATGTGAATGTGTGCATCTACAACGTGTATCTCATTACATGCCATGTGCTGCTCAAACAGTGCCAACACATCCAAGCCACTTATTGCATGCTACGCACTGTTCCCACAGTGACAACACATCAGTGCCTCTCATTGCACGGGATACTGTTCTTACAGTGCAAACACATCCATGTCTCTCATGCTATGCACTGTTCCCACAGTGTTGATCGACAGCTCGCCCCATTTTGTAGGTGTGGCGGGGGGTGGCTTCACAAACGGAGGCGTTCGCATGCGAACACCTGCCGGTTGTGGGCGGCCCCACTGACATCACCAGTGATTTCAGTGGGAGAGCTATTGGCTCGTTTTGAGCCAGAAGCTCTCTGGGGCTTGCGGCCATGAGACCCTATCACAAGGGTCTCGTCGCAAGCCCGATGATCGCGATGGTCTTGACCATCGCGACCATCATCATAGCCGCTCGCTATAGCTGTGGGTGGTCACCCACAGCTATGCGAGCGGCCAGGAGGCCGCTCCTAAAAAAAACAGTGCCCGCCCTTATTCAGAGCGAGCGCTCGCTTTTTGCGAGCGCCTCTGAATCAGGCCCAGTGTACACCCCCCTCTGGAGTTACATCTACGGAGAAGGAGACACATGAGCCTGCTTGATTTATTAGGCTGTGCTCTAGTGTGAACGCTGAACGTAGCTCCGAGGAGGTAGGGGAGGGTTGCAGTGTCTACTGTCTAGAAAGTTATTACTGTGTGCACCCAGCTGAGTTCCCAGCCTAGAACTGGGCTAAGGTAACACAGCTCCTGCACAAGGCAGCCAGACCAATCCAGGGGTAGAAGCTCCTGAATGTTCAGCTGGTGGAGCTGCTGAGGCTGAGCTGCAGTTTGCAGACCTGTAATAACAGTCAGCAGCAACTGCAGGCATGATCCTGTCCACTGCACCCTCTCTAGTCTGCACACTTGTATGTACTCCATGGCCTGCCTCATGCAGGTAAGTGGCTGCAGATTTGGGCACCCGGCGGGGGCTGGCACATGGCTATTGGCACCTTCCTTTGCCTACTTTGAGCACGATCTGGTGCTATTTGTCTTGGGCATTGTGCAGGGGGAACTTCATGCATCTGATTTCCTGTAGAAATCCCAGGAGAGGGATCATTCTGATTCCTCCTCCCCCTGCATGCATTGGCCGGTGGTCTATATATCAGCTTATTATCTGCTAATAAGAAATACAGAAATTGGAATAATCCTTGTGAGCACCAAAATAAAAATAATGTGTTTTTTTAAACACAGATAAAGGGGAGGAGTTGGGACCAGAAAGGGGAGGTGCCAGGACAGGAGAGCGGAGAAATCAGGATAAATTATTAAGTCGCCGTCCCTAAAAGAAAAGTCTAGTGTAGGCTATAAATGGTTATTAATGGCTAGAATGCAGGGGGTAACACAGCTAACTGCATGATAGTCTGTGTCACCGAGCCTGCGCAATTGTGATAAAGTCTACAATAGAACTTATTTATTGCTAGAAGTAGTGGGCGACCAATTAACTGCATGGGAGTTGTTTCGCAGGGGTTGGGTATGATCGGGAAGCCGTCTGACTAAATCCCGACGCGGGAAAGCAAGCCTGAACGCTGAAGACTGGGGTTGGTAAGTAGTACCTTAACCCTCCCCTCTCCCCCCCTAACCCTCCCTTAGTGGTGCTTAACCCTAACCTCCCCCCGGGGGTGCATAAATTACCATAGGCAATGCCCCCTGCGTGACGTTATTAGGAGGCGTGTCCGCCTCCAAATAACGTCAGGCTGGGGGGAGCCTCACTAGCTGGGCTTCCCACAGCCCTCTCCCATCACTGAATGGGTGCTGTGTGTATACGCGCAGCATCCATTCAGAGTCTCCGGGGTCCGGCACCGCCGCACAGCTGCGTCAGTGGGGGGTCCCCAACCTCCCGAATTAACCACCCGCGGGTCACTTCGGCCCACGGGTGGTACAGCGGGACAGTAATGTCCTGCTGAAATCTCGATGTTGGGGAGGGGTGCGCCCTCTATGGGTGGCGCCCCTGTGCGACCGCTCAGGTCGAACACCCCCTAGAGCCGGCCCTAGTCCCATATTCAGATGATCTTTGTTTCCCCCTGATGGCAAGTAATCTGGCAAGTGGTAAGGCTAATCTTTTGTGCTCTCTTGATAGAAAAGCTTCTATTCAGATAGGGCTTAATAAAGAGACCCGTATTTGGAATTTATTTATTTTTTTCAAGCTGCATGGTTGCTGTGTATCACTGGGGTGTAATATAATTAGGCCTGCACCATACTTGGCAGCATTCAGTGCCCTCCTTCCAGGTGGGAGCTGAATGTCTGCTTACAGCGGGGTGTGTGGCCAGGCAATAATTACGGTTTGAGGGCAGGGGCGTGGCGTGGCTGCGCGATCGCGTCATTGTGGTCTGCCCCCTCTTCACAATGCCATAATAAACAGCATTGCGAAGCAGGGTGCGGGGCCACGATGACGCGATTCAGCGGAAATTGCATCTCCATATTTACTCGGGGGGGGGCTCAGGAGGGTCGGCGGCCGCCGGGAGGCTTGCCTGCTTTCCTGTGGGGCTGCACCCGATAATCAGGAGGCTCCCGACCAAATCGCCTGGAATGCACCCGAGCCTGTAAGTCATATTTTACACTGATAGACGGTGTAATTGTAGATCCCATGACAAAACATTACTCAGCGTACGGCGTTCGTCACTATAATTTATTCTATTATTATTATTATTAACCTTTATTATCTAGCGTATACATATTATGTAACCAAAAGACAAAATATTAAGATTGAGGGGCCTATTCATCAACACGAAAATAACGGTTTTAAAGGACATTTTCCTTAATTACCGTTATTTTAGTATTCATGAAGATACTTAACACAGGAGACATCACTGATATCTCCTTGCTAAGTCCCCCTGCGTTCATTTCCACACTCCCCATACATTAGTATGGGGATATGGAAATTATACTATTCATCAAATTCCGAAAATTATGTATTTTCGGAATTTGATGGTGTTACTATACGCCAAATTTAGATGGCGTAAGGCTGTAGCAGCGGCATATACTTACCTGGTTTCAGCTGGATAGGTCTTCGTCCATCTCGCTCTGCGCTCTGTCCTCCGGCTGCACAGTGTGTTCTCCCAGCGGCTGCATGCTGCTGCTGACGTGAAGTGTCTCCCCTCTGTGTGTTCCTCAGTGACACTTGTAAGTGCTATTTCAATTAACTGTTTATTTACTACAAGTGCCACTGGAGAACACACAGAGGGGAGACACTTTACATCTGCAGTAGCACGTTGCGGCGGGCAGAACATAGATAAGCATTTTATTTTTAAAAAGTCTCCCCTCTGCCCAGCTCCTGTCGTCAGTATCCATCCCCCGGGGCACACCTTTAAACTTCACCTGTTACAGAGCACGGAGGTGCAGCTGTCGGGGAGATGCTGTTTGCACCGGCTGTGGCTCCATGCTGTGTAACGTGTGCAGTTTAAAGCATGGAGCCACAGCCAGTGCAGACACAGCATCTCCCTACCGGCCGTGTATCACTTACCCCACATACAGTAAGTAACAGCCAGGCGGAGGGTCAGCGGTCCGTGGCTACTGCCTTCCAGCCGGGCAGTGGCTGCAGCTCAGTATATAACAGCCGGGCAGCGGCTGCAGTTCAGTATATAACAGCCGGGCAGTGGCTGCAGCTCAGTATATAACAGCCGGGCAGTGGCTGCAGCTCACTATATAACAGCCGGGCAGTGGCTGCAGCTCAGTATATAACAGGCGGGCAGTGGCTGCAGCTCAGTATATAACAGCCGGGCAGTGGCTGCAGCTCAGTATATAACAGCCGGGCAGTGGCTGCAGCTCAGTATATAACAGCCGGGCAGTGGCTGCAGCTCAATATATAAAAGCCGGGCAGACCTGATTGGGAAGGGGGAGGGGGTGCAGGGACATATCGTGGATGGAGCGGGCACTGGGTGAGAGCTGGGCACGCCGCCGGGGGACAGATCCCTGGCAGTGCAGAGCTGAAGGAGCGGGGGAGACAAGAACGGCAGAGGATTCAGGTAGGGAAAGTATCTATTTTACAAAAAGCTGTCATCGCAAAAATGACAGCTTTTCGGAATACATACTGATGGAGAGGAGGATACTCTGTACTAGAACAATAAGATTTATTGATATACTTTAAAATAGCAACTAACATACGTAAGTAAAATGTTATAAATAAAGGGAAATGTGATTACTAATAATAACAGTACAAAAGCCAGAGACATACTGTACCTCCTGCTAAGAGTTGTGTATAATATGTGGGACATACATGCCTACTCTCCCGGGAGTCGCGAGAGGTTCCCAATATTTTGGGTAACCCCCCGAAAGAGTAGGCATATCCCCCGCTCCCACTTCCTAGTGAAGTGGGCGGGATGGGGAGATTTTAGGACAGATTTGCGGGTCCGTATGCAGGGGGCGGAGTTAAATAACGTGAATCACATCATTTAGCCCCGCCCCCTCCTTGCAGAGCCACAAATCGCGGGCTTTCCAACAAAGGGGCGGGGCCTAATGAAAGCTGTAGCCTGGCCCTGCCCCCCGAAGCTGAGATGACCGGGCTGCTCCCGGAAAAAGTTCATTAAAAGTCGGCAAGTATGATATGGGATAACTATAGGAATTGGGATACGGGTATAAGATGAATTGCTGCATATAGGTTTCCTTATTCTGACATCCGGATTATGGCCCTGAGAAAGATGCTAGCTGGATCCTACTATATTCTTGTGTCACAGGCTACTATTTAGTAGGGATGTGCAGGCTCGGATAGGTTCGAGTTTGCACGTGGAGTTCGGATTTTTCCCTCCAAAAAAACGGAACTCAGAACGAGGCAAAACGTCATCTTACATGGACGAACATCATCATTCCTGGACAAAAGACCAGGAATGATGATGTTCGTCCATGTAAGATGACGTTTTGCCTCGTTCTGAGTTCCGTTTTTTTGGAGGGAAAAATCCGAACTCCACGTGCAAACTCGAACCTATCCGAGCCTGCACATCCCTACTATTTAGCAATTATCCACATATTGGACCTCAATGGCAAGGACTCTATCACAGGTATAGTAACATTTAGGGCCTTATTCAGAATTACTCACAAGTGTAAATTGAAACTTTTTGTTTTAACTTGTGATTTTTATAATCTGCACATGAACAACTTGTCCCAATTCTTATCTTTTATTTGTCTCAGGTCTGACTTTTGTCTTCAACTACTGGGCTGAGATCGCATCAGACTGGTTGCAAATGTGAAAAATACTCCCATTAAGTTTCAGCCTGACTTCTTCACAGGCTACAAGTTGATACTGTGATTTCTCCGGGAAGCACATGATCACGGATAACAGACACCAATAGCCAGCATACTGTAGTTCACCTCCAAAATGCCCAAGATACACATTTACAGCTAGCGACCATGTTTATCTTCCCAGCCAGTGGCAAGGAATACTGCAATACACTGAGAGGTACAACACGGTCTCAGTCACAATAATATAATACCCACAATCTCAATTTATTGTACTGAACTTTCCCAAAGAAAATGCATACTTGAATATGTTCTGTTGCCATCAATTCACTGTATAACCACAGGAGGGAGGCAAAGTCTCATTGTTGTCCATTGAAGAGGTTCCAGCACTTCTATCACTGATGACAATTTTAGAGTACACCATGAAATTCTTTGCATCGTGACACACAGCACAAGCACCAAATCTCCCCACTACTTACTCAATGGACTTACCCCAGCTCACATTCTCCTGATATGCTCTCTCACGCTTCATAAACGTACACCTAATCCCTATTTGTGGGATCATGGCATTGGCTGGAGACACCTCATGTAACAAATTACACATGCTACTGTTCTAATATACTTTTCAAATGGCGCTTACTCTATTTCTTAGCTCCAGATGGGGAAAGGCAAGAAAGAGGCCATCAAAAAGGAAAAGAAACTCTAATTCACAGTCTGATGTTCAAATCAATAGCTCAGTGCAAAAGAGGACTTGGTTTTGGTCGCAGTCCCAGAAGCCTTATGGCTGCCATCTATAACTTACATCTGGGTACTCCCAAACTCACTTTGATCAAGGACAGTTTGCAGAAATTCCCTGATACCTTAAGACTACCAAATCCTTTGAAAAGAGGATCCATGAGGCCATTACATTACAATTGTACTCTACAATCTGACATTAGATGTTAGAAAGTATCACCTTCAGAGGAAAGTAAGGGGTTCATGGAAGAATTATGATATAATCCATGAGATGACAAGTTTGCAAGCTAAATATTTGAAAGACATCCAGGCCCAACCATGTCAACAGTTTAGACAAGTGGTTCCAAAATGAGTGCAGGGGGGCCACAGGTTGGAGGTCCAGAACCAGATCAAATTATTTATAGTCATGGTGATAGGCAAAACCAGTGCCGGTGACGGCAAATTGTAAAATATGTGGATGAACAGAAGCACAGCCCTGTCCCCCACCACATAACTGACCCTAAGGATGACATACGAGCACAATTTACTTAAATTTTATATTTTTTTAAGGGAATTTCTCAATAAGAAACGTTTGGCCCAGGGGGGGCGTGCAAAAATGCTAATTATCTAGTGCACCATGATTCAAGAAAGTCTGAGAGGCACCGATTAACTCAACAGGAGGTGTCACATGAATTTAAGGATTAGGGGCATCCCATTGGAAGTCCCACCCTAAAGAGTAGCAGATACTCAGTGTGATAGAGTCTTTATGTCAATACATCGGCCAATGGTATTCATACAGATGCCCACCGGCTACAACACAAATTAATTGTAGCATTCCCACTAAAGCAGCCTGCCGGGTGCTGTCCCCACCTGCGGGCCGCAGTGTCCCGGGTGGGTAAAATAGCGGTGCAGCGGTCACCGCCCGTGAATGGATGCCGGATCTATTCACTGGCTGAGAACTTGGGGGCAGTCTGGCATGTCCATAAGTGCCGGGCACGCTCCCAAGAGTGATGAAAAGGGGGAGTGTCTTAAAGACATGCCCCCTTTACTCATGGCCACACCCCCTTTTGGGGTATCCTTTATCTAGAGTGAACACTATTAATCGCCATGCATATTAAGATGCTCCATAGAGCATTGCACCAGCCCTATGGAGAAGCAGATACTCTGTATGAACATGGCCGTCTCAGTCAGTGTAATTGTGTCTTTTTGCCCCCTACCCCCGTTACCTCCCAAGAACGCCAATTGAAATCCCCAGCTCCCAATTCATTTTTCTCCTGCTGGTAACCATGCGCAGTGCGACAGACTGAAACCATTGGCCGCTTGTGTGCGGCATTCGACATTACATGCACAACTGAAACTGGCCCAATGGGTTTATGATACGTAGTTACTGTTACTGTGTAACAACATTTTTGACAGGGCTTATGTAACCACTAGTCACACAAGCCACGTGATATCACCTGCAGGCACCATTATTTTACCAACAAGGAGCAGATCCTGAAGAAAAGTCACCTGGAGAGTATTGATTTCAATGGTCAATCTATTAAAATATTACAGGATCTGTTCTGGCATACCCTCCAAATCACTCACATCGCTGATGGGTGAACATAGAATCCCCTGAATGTGCAGGTCCTTCACAATGGTAAATCAATTTCTCTTGAAGAGCCAGAAGCTAAGAAGTATTCTGTAAGAGCCTTGGAATGACCAATGATTCAAATTGCTGTTTGCTAATAGTTATCCCTCCCTCTAATTCCACCCCTGCCACCAAGAACGGGACGGGTCTCAGTCAGCCCATAAAAATAGGAAGAGGACCAGCTCTGCTTCAACAGCAGAAGATACAACGTTCACTTGAGGGCATTACCTGAAACCTCTCTGTTAAGACTTAGGGCCTGATTCATTACCCATTGCAACATGCGGTTCCGCACACAGTCGGCCGATTGTTGCGTTCTGCGCATGCATCACAATAGTGTGCCGTGGCCGGTTGTGAGGTGTGCCGCAGCGCGTTCAGGATCGGCGGTCAGGGCCGCCGGTCTCATTGCAGATATGCGAACCGGGCAGCGCTGCCGCTGAGCTCCTCTGCGAGATTCAGGCGTGCCCGGGCCGTGACCTGCCTACACGCAGCGGCGTTGCCAGCCAGCCCACCCGCCATGTCTGTTCTGCAAGAGTCTTGCAAGACAGCCTGCAATTACCGCTTGCCCGCCATGCCTGCTCCGCAAGACAGCCCACTCACCCGCCATGCCCGCTCTGCAAGATAGACAGACTGACTGCTATCCTGCCTGCATGCTCTCATGCTGCTGACAGTTCTGACAGGTATTTGATTATTAATGTGGTTTATAGTTTTCTGTGAGGGCAGCCAATGTTTTCATTTTTTTGTGGGAATGTGGTTTAGATTTATTCTGTGGGGCCTATCAATGTAATTGTTTTTACCTGTGGGGGCAATGTAGTGTGTTTTATTCCAGTTGGGGCCAATGGGTGTGTGTTTTTTTATGTGGGAGCCAATATGTATGTTTTTTCATAGGTCGCATATGCCGCATTGCCAGATGGTGTGCCTTGGCAATTTTGAAATCTTGCGTAGTGTGGGTCTCGAGTTGAAAAAGGTTGAAAATCACTGTGTAAGGTAAAGTGGGCGTCCTTATGTTAGGCTGCATACGGCATTGCGATTGCAGTTATTAGTATATCTTCACAGTGAGACTGCGTGCGCAATCGCTATAGCGATCCTAACTGAATCAGGCCCTTACTCCTTTACCTTTGACTATGCTCTTAAATTATGAGCTGGGCTACTTTTAGTTTAAGAACTTACATTTGATCTGTCAAACATCAAACACACCAACTGTCTCCCATCACATGACTCCTTTCTCCACATTGCACAGTCACAGTAGGCCCATCAGGCCTGGCGACAGGGGGGTACAAGGGGTACACCAGTGCCAGGCCCCGAGTGTCTGGGGGACCCGAGGGCTCAGGTGCCCAAACAGCATTTGCTGCGTGTCTGCGGCTAATACTAAATAATATGTTCACCGGCCTCCTAACTGGCACAAGTATTATTATCGGGCCCCCCCAACAAGGTAACCCCGGTGGGCCGTGTCCCCGTTATCCCTGAGTGTGGTCACAGAGCCGGCCCATATTGCGTCATGATGACGCAGCGCCAGCCCTCCTCCTTGCATCCCTGGCCTGCCCTGCCATTGCGATGTCCAGTCCATCTACCGAGGAGCAGGTAGGCCAGCAGAAACTGGAGGCGACCTCCGCAGGGCACACAGACAGGCCAGCAAGCTACTGTCTGTCCCAGCAGAGGTTTATCGGGGTAAGTGACATTCATATCAGACAGAGGTTTTATTATTATTTAAGATTGATATTGACAAAGTGCCCCTTTTCCTATTTTTCATATAGCTCCAGTTTCATATATATATACAGTCAGGTCCATAAATATTGGGACATTGACAGAATTTTCATATTTTGGCCTCTATTCACCACCACAATGGTTTTGAAATGAAACAAACAAGATGTGCTTTAACTGCAGACTTTCAGATTTAATTTGAGGGTAATTACATTCAAATCAGGTGAACGGTGTAGGAATTACAACGGTTTCTATATGTGCCTCCCACTTTTTAAGGGGCCAAAAGTAATGGGACAAACTAAACAATCCTAAATCTAACTTTCACTTTTCAATACTTTGTTGCAAATCCTTTGCAGGCAAATGCAGCCTGAAGTCTGGAACGCATAGACATCACCAGACCCATCCCTGGTGATGCTCTGCCAGGCCTCTACTGCAAATGTCTTCAGTTCCTGCTTGTTCTTGGGGCATTTTCCCTTCAGTTTTGTCTTCATCAAGTGAAATGCATGCTCAATCGGATTCAGGTCAGGGGATTGACTTGGCCATTGCATAACATTCCACTTTTTAGCCTTAAAAAACTCTTTGGTTGCTTTTGCAGTATGCTTCGGTTCATTGTCCATCTGCACTGTGAAGCGCCGTCCAATGACTTCTGAAGCATTTGACAGAATATGAGCATATAATATTGCCTGAATCACTTCAAAATTCATGCTGCTGCTTTTGTCAGCAGTCACATCAATAAATACAAGGGAACCAGTTCCATTGGCAGCCATACATGCCCACGCCATGACACTACCACCACCATGCTTCACTGATGAGGTGGTATGTTTTGGATCATGAGCAGTTCCTTTCCTTCTCCATACTCTTCTCTTCCCATCACTCTGGTACAAGTTGATCTTTGTCTCATCTGTCCATAGGATATTGTTCCAGAACTGTAATGGCTATTTTAGATGTTGTTTGGCAAACTCTAATCTGGTCTTTCTGTTTTTGTGGCTCACCAATGGTTTGCATCTTGTGGTGAACCCTCTATATTCACTCTAGTGAAGTCTTCTCTTGATTGTTGACTTTGACACATATACATCTACCTCCTGGAGAGTGTTCTTGATTTGGCCAACTGTTGTGAAGGGGTTTTTCTTCACCAGGGAAATATTTCTTCTGTCATCCACCACAGTTGTTTTCCGTGCTCTTCTGGGTCTTTTGGTGTTGCTGAGCTCTCCGATGCGTTCTTTCTTTTTAAGAATGTTCCAAACAGTTGATTTGGCCACACCTAATGTTTTTGCTATCTCTCTGATGGGTTTGTTTTGATTTTTCAGCCTAATGATCGCTTGCTGCACTGATAGTGACAGCTCTTTGGATCTCATATTGAGAGTCGACAGCAACTGATTCCAAATGCAAATGTCACACCTAGAATCAACTCCAGACCTTTTACCTGCTTAATTGATAATGAAATAACGAGGGAATAGCCCACACCTGTCCATGAAATAGCTTTTGAGTTGATAGTCCCATTACTTTTGGCCCCTTAAAAAGTGGGAGGCACATATAGAAACCGTTGTAATTCCTACACCGTTCACCCGATTTGGATGTAATTACCCTCAAATGAAATCTGAAAGTCTGCAGTTAAAGCACATCTTGTTTGTTTCATTTCAAAACCATTGTGGTGGTGAATAGAGTTCAAAATATGAAAATTCTGTCAATGTCCCAATATTTATGCACCTGACTGTATATATATGTGTGTGTGCATATATATATATATATATATATATATGTGTATATATATATACACAATGTATGTGTGTATGTACATATAATATATATATACAGTATACATGTGTGTGTATATATATATATATATATATATATATATATATACACACACATAATGTACGTGTGTGTGTATATATATTTACAGTATATATATATATATATATATATATATATATATATATATGTGTGTGTGTATATATATATATATATATATATATATATATATATGTTACTTACAAAACTGCCGGCACTCCTACATTCACAACGCAGCTGGTCCCGGTGCCATATCAAAGAAATGACTAAACCTCTAAGCGTCTGATCCCCTCGATCTCCACCAAACTCCCCCCTCCATAAGTGCCCCATAATAAACAGACAGAGACTTGTATACGGCAAATTAGAGGTCAGAGTTTATTTGAATTTAGCATTTAGTATTATTACGACTACTGCTATTATGGTGGCCTAAACAGCACTGCGAGACAACGGCCCCTTATCGCCCTTGAATCCTGTAATCGACCTAGGGGAAAGGGGTCCCCTTCCACAAGCCCTGCATCGTAACCAACCGGGGTGCCCCTTCTTACCCAGGGACAAAGGGGTCCCCTTCCACAAGCACTGAACCGTAACCAACCGGGGTGCCCCTTCTGTCCCTTGTGCATAGGCCTTGGAGAACGCACCCCGCCCCTTCTCCTGGCTTTTGCCCCACGGGCAGTGCCACGCCTCTCCATCTCGCCTTGGGGGGGTGTCTCCTTGGCTTCGCTAGCGCCACCATGTTGGCCGGCCCGCAGTGCTCCGCTCGCCACTACCTTGACCTGCTCTGCAGACAGAAAAAGGTGTTATACATTCCATGGCCTCACACGATTCACATCCTTCATGCCCTATTACCTGCGCCTTGGCCCCTCCCCATGACTACTGATGTTCTACCCCCTGCTGGGTTGGGTGGGTGGGTATCCTTGAAAGAAGGTGAACACCGCGTGCCTCACTCTGCCCTGCTCCCCCCTTAAATAGCCCACCTTATGTGGGGAGGGGTAGCTCCCATTTCCCTCCTCCTACCCTCTCCCGTGTCCCACCCCTTCCCCCCCCACTTCCCCTTTCATGCTGCTACGATCCCAGAGGGGCCATCCTTATTGTTTATCCCCCATCGCAACTATGCGTCGCTCGGTCCCTTATAAAAAATACACAGAAAGAATCGGCACTTAAGGGACACCACTGTATAGTAGCAAAAAACCCAAGTGTATTTAAATCATGGTCAACATCACGTTTCAGGGCATCAGCCCTTTCATCAGGACACACTTGCACAAACAGAGAACAAACACAGACAACACTTACCCACCATAAATACCCACATGAGTGCCAGCCTGCTACTGCCGTACACGTATAGCCGCAAGTGAGCAGGCGCCTCCCAGCACCACACGTCCGGGCCCCGCCAGCCTGTGCTGCGTAGCAACCACAAAGCTCGCGGCTCACACAGAACGGGCTACTGAGCACGCCCTCCCATCCACTCGGCAAGTGTGTCCAGGGAGCGCAAGTAATGCACAAAGCATACACAGATATACAGTATAATTGTTGCACAATGCAAATAAAGATCACATCTGAAAAACACTGCAGTATAGGTCACGGATGCAGTTACATATACAGAAATCACAGTACAAATCATTATCAGCAGGACAATATTCATTAATAATAATAGAGAGTACCATTACATAAGACTATTCCAGTTTATCTGTTCATTGAGGCCTCTGGGCCACACTGTGTCTAACCTAAACATCCAGCGTGCTTCCAGAATGAGAAGGGTTTTAACCCTATCACCACCTCTAAGTGATTCAGGGATATGATCAATTAACTGATACTTAAGGGCAGAGAGAGGGTGTCCACTGGCTTTAAAATGTTTCGCTACTGACTGATCGATCTCCTTCCCTGAGATCGCCAAATTAATGGCCCATCTATGTAACGCCATCCTATCGCGGATTTTCCGGGTAGTCTGGCCTACGTAGTACCACAGAGACACCAAATTACATACACCACAAAGGCCGTAGTGCAAGTCAGAACATGGCGAATATCAAAACTCTTGTCAAGATGTGGATGCTTAAATAATTTAGCTGGCACCAAGTATCTGCAAGTGGCACAATTATGACAAGAATAGCAACCTGGAGGCTTCACATATACATTCGGTGGACGAGGTACTCCTCTCCCCGTAATGTCAGTGATCATAAGCCGATCTCTCAGGTTACGGCCTCTGCGAAAGGCAGCTACCGGTCTCACATTCTTAAACACAGGTAACTCCAGGTCAGATGACACAATAGGCCAAAGTGCCTTAGTGGCATGCCTGATTACAGGACTAGCCACAGTAAAACTAATAGAACAAGGGATAATTTTACGCAGCACAGGCTGGTGAGGCCCGGAAGTGCGGCACTGGGAGGCGCCTGCTCACTCGCGGCTGGATGTGGACAGCGGTAGCAGGCTGGCACTCATGTGGGTATTTATGGTGGGTAAGTGTTGTCTGTGTTTGTTCTCTGTCTGGGCAAGTGTGTCCTGACGAAAGCCCTGAAACGTGACGTTGACCATTGCTACTATACATCGGTGTCCCTTGAGTGCCGATTCTTTCTTTGGATTATATATATATATATATATATATATATACACACATACATATACAAGTTCCACAATCAGCTAGCACTCCAATACACAAATAAATGGCTTCGGTGCCAGTTCACAAAATAGTATACCACTCCACTGGAAAAACGGCATTTAGAGACTTGAATCAAACAAAGATGCAGTGTTCACGTCAATGAACATTCATTGACGTGAATACACTGCATCTTTGCTTGATTCAAGTCTCTGAGTGCCGTTTTTCCAGTGGAGTGGTGTATATATAATATATATATATATATTTTTTATTTTTTTTTGTGACAACTTGGAGTTATTAGCTTGGTAGATTGGTGTTAGTGGTGCAGTGATTAGGTGCAGAATTAGAGTCCACACATTGCATTCCAGTAAAACAAATGAAAAATGGTGCTTTTACTTCAGCATGGACATCAGGAAACAGAAATAAAATAATAAACAACCTAGCCCTTTCTTAGGGCACTAGCTCACTTCTTGAGCCCTCTCTATAGAAGCAGCTAATCTGCATGAAAGTCTCTCACAGTCTCTGAGATTTGTGGTCCTTCCTGCCAAATGCAGGTATATGGATCTGTCTGCCTCCTTGCAGGTATGATCCTGACCACCTGGTCTGCTTCACTCACACTGCAGCCCCACCTGGACTGTCTGGCTGTGTCCACCAGCAGCCTCACCTGGGCTCTGGTCATACGGCAGCCATTATACATCTTCCCACAATGCTTTTCTAGTCTGTGTGGGCGGATCTACCCTGCCCCACACAGAATCTGCTGTTCACCAGTCCCACCTCTGGTGATACTGCCACAAAATATATCTCTCTACCTATATATATAGATCTCTGAGTGGGTTGAGTGGAGGAGGGGGGCCCCAGAGATATCTGTGTAACGGGCCCCAAGATTTCTGTTGCCGGCCCTGGCACCCATACACGGGGCAATTTTTCACACGATCTGGCCGTTTTCGACTGATCGTAATGACCAATCGTGTGAAAAATAGGGTTTTCATAGACTATTCTGATGCAATGCGCGTCCCCGGCGTCATGGATCGGTTTCGTAGATCAGATGGAAAACCCATTTGATCTACGATCCATCATGCTGTAAATAGGTAAACGAAGCATCTTGTAAGATGCATCGTATACCATTTACAGCATGCTGCGATGCATCGGATGAAACTTGAAAACGTAACAAGGTGTCAAATCTTCCCGTGTATGGGGGCTTTAACTCAAATTCACATCTCTTGAAATACATGTTATAAGGATTTTGCACTTATTTTCTCTGTGTGTTGCTGAGATCTATCCTCCCCCATTGTCACGTTCTGGCAAGAAAAAATGCTGATGCTTCCTGTGTCACTTGAACCTGTGACCTGTTGCATTAGAAACCTGTACAGTAATAGCCAGTTGAACCACAGCAGATGTTGGTAACCTGGGTACTAGATAAATATACTTGACCACCAATAGTGTGTTATTACCATCCGCCCACTTCCTGGCTTTAGCCAATTCCCTGCAGACTGTGGGGATAAAAAATCAGGAAGCGAGGCTCAAACATTGCCTTATTATTGTGGTCCTCATCCGCTGCTCACGAGTTATGTGCTATTGGATTTCTTGGACTTCGACCTTGGCTCTGTTTGACTATCTTTCCTGCTCTGTTACCCCTGTATATGTTCTTGACCATGGATCTGGTTACCATATGTCTACCTGTATGAACTCTGCTATTTTACCTGTGCACTGAACCCCCTGGCTCTTGGACATGGGATGGCCTTCATTGGGTTAATCATCAATGGTGCAATTAGTGGTAAACATTAATGGAATGAAACCATCGACTGGGAACTATAGATGGTTTGCACCCATTGATGGACATCCCTGCTGTGATGAATGGCAGGCTAATCAGAGAAGGGGACAGGGCTTAACGGCACAGCCAGGGCCAAAGCTGAGCTTCATTCCCTGCACTGAGAGAAAAAAATACATTGCTGCCTCACAGCCATTGATAGGGGAGAACCAGGGCCATCAGTAATCTCACATGAACTTTGGATGTTTTGCCCTTGACTCCAGCAACCGGGGCAAATCTTGTAACGCCAGCTACAGTTCCCTATGACACCCAGGACTACATCAGCAATTTATAAATTTATATACCTGGTTAATTCTATATTTTTCTTCTCCTTGTGCCTCCATACTACTCCATCCTCTCTCTCAGTTTTCCCATGGACTGATTTTTCTACTGATTGTGACTGCCACTGCCTTAATCTTCTATTCCCTAGAATATGCCTAGTTTCTGATTTACTAAATGCCCCATTTCCCCTCTCATCACTGTATCACCTGCAAGTTCTCCTTCATTTCTTTAACCTCTACTGTTGAATATAGTGGTCTGGTGTGTAAATTCTCTACACATTCCCTTTGCTCTCTCTACATGATCCTATTCCAAGCTCTTCCCTTTCGTTCAAATCTTTTCCCTCTATATCTCTCATCTCCCTCCCCCTCTCCTCCTCCTGCTTCTCCTTCACATCTGACCGTCCTCCTGAAACCAGATTCCTTCACATCCCAGTGGTGCTTGATAAAATATATGTGTGATAAAGAGAGTTAACTCCACATATTGCACTGTTGCTTGTCCACCTTTAATTTCCACGGACGTATTGGAGTTTGAGTGCGTCTGTAAGATGGTGCTTTGATCGCTACTGCATTTAGATGTCCCGCCAACACTTACATCACTGGTAATCAAAGCACTGATCCTACATAAGCCCTGTAGGACCAATACTGGAACATGACTGATGCAGCCATAAAGGTGGCCCTTGGCCACATCCAGCGCACCACTAGGGAGGCTGGAGGTGGCAAAAATATTCAATTGTGGTCCAGCCAGGGGGCAGCCTCATATAATATCACAAATCATGACCTAATATAAAATGGGTTGCATTGGTTGTATTACTATGCACAGATTATCTTGCCTTGCTGCTGCCTTTTTACAGTAAGTGAAGCCATTACCAATTCAAAAGGGGATTCAGTGATTTTTGGGTTGTGCCAATATTAATCCTACTTTGTGTTTAACAGGCAGAGTCTTGAACATGCACATGACCCTTCAACGTGTATTACAACCTGGGGACACTGGGCCTGATACAGACCCGCTCGCAAGCACTATGCGCTCGCGAGCGGGTCGATGTTTGGCTACTGTCTCGAAAAAATAATCCACGATAAGTTAAATTTTTTTCACCACCTAAATGGTGAAAACACATAGGTCCTATGTGTTTTCGGGAGAATTATCCTTTTATTATTTCCTATCCTATTATTATCCTATTATTATTATCCTATTATTTCGACCGAAATAATAGGATAGGATAGGGTGAAAAAAAACATTGTTGTTTTCGCCGATCGCAGCTATCCATTAGCGCCCGAACTATGTTCAGGGCTAATTGGATATCGCCCTATGATTGAATTGTGACCAGCCCAGTAAGTACCAAATAGGCTCAGCTAATCGATTGCAAAGTTCAGAACGTGACAATTATAAGAGCTATGGTTTTTCTATTCACTTGCTCACACTGCTCGCTGTACTTACTCACAGTTTATAATACCAAGAAAACAACTGCTCCGTGTCGATAATTTGACTACATCCCGTCAGTGTATGTCCTATTTAGATGTATCTTTTATATTAAAAAATAAATAAATACTTTGTTACCTTATAATATTTACACCAAATATTGCTGGAATATTTACTGTATTAGAAATCCCCAAATCGTGATGGTTTGGTAAACAAACACTGCAAGGCTAGTAAGTAAGAGAGGATTACATAGAGAACCTGTTACAGCATCACCGGATTACTTCCGTCCTGCCCTACTTTATATTGCAGTATATTTTAGGATTCTTGTGGATTTGTAGCATATTTTGTAACTGTTTGGTAAAAATATATATCCCATGCGGTTTGTTTGTCTATCAAGGCTCAAAATAGCACCTCTTAGATTACTGGACAGAAATACGCAGAGTGTTCTCTCATCTTTCGCCTTTGGATGGGAACAAACAATTAGATAATGCCGTCCTGTCCTCAAATCATTTGGGGAAAGCTATTTCTCCTTTTTATCAAATTACTAGTATTCAGCATTATGCTAACACTTACAATACAGGGATCACAAAAAGGCATGAGCACTTTCCCACTCTCACTGACATTACTATTTTACAAGCCCTTCAATACTCCATCTGCCCTATATATTGGTTGCCTCCAGTCATAGAGACATTATCTATTGTGTCTTTTATAGAGGATACTTATCTCCTACTTGTTGTCACCTTGTTGGACTTGCTGGCTCTTCAGTTTGCCCCAAATGTGTCTGGATGGAGGCATCCCTCAATCATTGCCTTTAGGATTGATCCTTATTAGGTTATAATGGATACAAATCAAACAAATTGGGCGGGATGTACTAAAGGACAAATGCGGTAAAAACCCCGTTTTCGGGGGTTTTACCGCATTTCCATATGTACTAAGCTCCGCCCACCCTTTTTTCGGCACGGAAGGTAACGCAGAAAACCCTAACGTTACCCTATAGAAGCCTATGGGCTTCTTACCGGACCCTGCACCCGACGCTTCGCTGCCACCTCGCCGTCGCCCCGCCGTCGCCCAGCGCTGGCCCCCACTCACCTGCTGTCCATGGTCGCCGGCCCGCGCTCCTCCTGGGTCCTCCGTCACCTCCTCCTCCTAATCCTCTTCCGGGTGCAGGGAGGAGGAGGAGGAGCCCAGGGATTCCTGCACAGGTGACCAGCAGGAAGTTCCCGGGGCTCGGAGGGGACGGGGTCCCACGGAGACCCCGTCACCAGGAATCGGCTGCTTTGCAAAGGGCAGCTCTTATCGCAAGAGCTGTCCTTTGCTATACTAATCGCATATGTTAGTACATATGCGATTAGTAAGATTGTGGTGACTGGCGGAATGGTCACCGCAACCCTAGTACATCCCGTCCATTGTCACCTCAGATCAGATGAATTACCTGCCATTATCTCCAGAGAGGGCAATTTTAGGCATCCTACCTACTGGCATGACAATCTATCCGGGTGAAATTAGGTTACTACTTTTTCTTGCACCTGGAACAAAAAAAATACATTTTACAACAGTGGATCCATCTGACGCCTTTACCAACCATGTTCAAATATAATATATTTTATGTCTTTAAAATGGACTGGTTATAGCAGGGGGGAAAGATACAGCGCTCTATAGTGATATTCAAGGCACAAATGACATCTAAAAAAGCAAATTTTAATCTTATAAATGTATGTGCATAAGATCACAATACTAACAATACATATTATAAAAAGAATAAAAAATTAAATAACACAATGTAAATGAAAGTAAAAAGATAGCTCAATCCACATAATGTATATACTCAGTCCCAGATGTTATAATTGGTTGGGGCCTTAGTTAATGTGTAAGTCCATGCAAGAAGCAGTCTTTTGGTGCTATATAGAACTAAAACCAGCACAGGATAATAATTACCATATCCAGTAGCCACGATAGTGGTATTCCATTAGCAATGCTAGCAGAGCTTTTGCAAATCTGATAGTTACATACCGTATATCACTTCTCCAGTTTGTTGGTATAAGGGTAGTCTCCTTTAACGCAGTTCCCTGTAGCACGGGTTCAATCAACTGGTAGTGTAGGTGGTACAGAGACACCAATATGGAGTTTACAAATGGCACAAATTCTTGTAGCACAGGTCCAATCTGCAGGTAGTGAGTAATGCAGAAACGCCAGTGGACAGATGTCGGCTCACGTTTGGTACTGAGTAGTGGAGAGTGGATCAGCCAGTCCCTTAACGCGTTTCGCTGTGTGCAATCACAGCTTCATCAAAAGGCATTCAAGTGAGCATCTTCATTGAGTACATTCATTCACTAAGGGTGATCCCCGTTCCTGATATTCGCCATCACAACAGAAGTAATTCCTGAGGTTTAGGACTTTGGTCTACTCTATTTTACCTTATTGAAAAATTTAAAATCTACTGAACTATAAGTACATTTTTGTTTCCCTTTTGTATATGTGATGGGATTCCTGACATTTGGATGGAAATATTAACAAGTTGTTGGAAAAAAATTGGCTACAAGAACCACCGTGTACACACGTATTTGAACTGATATCTTTTTGTTGTAGTATTGTATTCCATCAGTGGAGCACGTTATTTCATTATTCCTTCTGTACATCACTGTGTGTCCGGTTTGATAACACCGGGAGAAATTTCAAGCTGCTCCTCTCTTGCGCAAAGGTTTTTCAGTTTTGTATTGTGATCATAAGGATGTTGATGCTCTTAGTTAACATCATTTTCTTCATTTAAAATATTTACTTCCCATTGGGGTATTTTGTCCCTCGATCTTATATTATCCACCAATTTTCTAGAGAAACTGAGATTTATATGCAGTACTTACTAGCCAGAAACTTGTATCGTAAATAGTGTCATCCAAGAATATAATAGAAAGAAAAATGGAGAGCCTCTGGAGTGCTTGGAAAAGATTTATTATGTGTTGCTTTTGCTTGAATACGACACACAGTTTTACATCCTTTGCTAATGGAAAACAATTTAAGATTATCGGAATTGATTGTAATAATAGATTTGTGGTTTATCTGCGATCATGTCCATGTAATATTCAATATATAGGCCAAACCATATGCCCTTTAAAAGTAAGGATTTATGAACATCAGATGAACATTAGAAAACAATAAACCACACATGAATTATGTATGAACTTAAGTAGTCAATCTGGTACAAAGTTTCTGAAATGGCAGGGTATTGAGGGCCTGATTCACAGAAGTACGCTAATCCGATGCTTATGCAGTTGAGTGATTATCGCAAAACTGCGCACACGTCTAAGATGCACTGCGCATGCTTTAAAGTACTTTACCGCAGTTTCTTGCTGTGACTTTTTATTTGTAGTGTGATTGACAGGCCGACAGCATTTGGGGAAGGCAACAGTGAGTGGCAATAAAAATGCAGGCATGTTACAACCTTTTATGTGATCCCGTACACAGGAAACATGGCTCCATCATCAGTGGCCATGGTCATTCTGCGCGACTATAGGGTTACTCAAAAGGCCGATTATTGAAGGATCTGCGACCGTGGCAGTGTCTTTGTACGCAGATGCTGGGATTTGCGAAGTTGCCAATGGGCATCTCAATACAATTCTAGGTGTTTGCCACATTTGCATATCCACTGCATACACTGATGCAGCAGCAGCGGCATTAGCGTACAACTCTGAATAAGGACCTGAGGGCCTGATTCAGAGCCGGACGCTATTTGCGCTCGCTCGTTCAGAAAAAGGGGCCGGCTATTTAAATTGAGCGCACGCTCTTTGCGGTCTGTTGACGCATCTATGTCTGAGCGAGCGAACGAAACATGCGCTCGCTATTTTGTAAAGACGCCCCCTGGCCGCTCGCATCCTACGTCATCTCCGCTATTTATTTGATTAATCGAGTACATCGAAAGGCGTCTGAACTGCTCGCAGTGCTTGTGGTAGGTTTATCCTACTGCAATCATGCGAACAGTTCAGGCTAAGAAACAACCAAGTGACGTGGTCGATGACGCTGCTTTGTTAATTATGCACACCCTTAAAACGCCCATTTTGACCATTTGGCACGCCTGCGTTCGAATCACCACTCCCCGTTTTCAAGCACCTTCCCCTGTTACCACCCACAAACGCCTCATCCTGTCACTCAAATTAGCAGGCATTCGCTATTTTGCGAGCACACAATTTCCGACCGCAATGACTGGTTCGCGCATGCGTATTACAATCCATACGCATGCGCAGTTGTGCGAACATCGCTCGGAGCGAACGACCGGCTGCTTATGAGCGGCTCTGAATCAGGCCCAAGAGTTTGTAAATATGAGGTAAGTTATAAAAGGGGTTATGTATATTATATAGTTATGGTTTAGATAGACAATAATCAATAAATGGTGTGGCCGGTATGCATCCACATAAGTGTCAAGCTGCATACACACACAATGATTTTTTGAACGATTATCGTTAAACGATATCGTTTAACGATAATCGTTTGAAAAATCGTTCACTTTCTGAGTCGAACGATTATCGTTCATGTGCGTTCACGTTTGTAGTTCAGTCAGACTTGTCAACTGAACGATTTTCAGTAAGGGAATATGCAAAAATCGTTTGTAGTTCAAAAAAAATCGTTCATTACACTTTAAAAAATCTGACAGATAATCTGACAGAAAATCGTTCAGAAAATCATTCAGCTATTTTGCGAGCGCTCGATTTCCGACCGCAATGACTGGTTGGCGCATGCGCATTATGACCCATACGCATGTGCAGATGTGCGAACATCGTTCGGAGCGAACGAGCGGCCGCTTACGAGCGGCTCTGAATCAGGCCCTGAGTCTGTTACAGTAGGACACAGGAGGCTTCATAAAACCAGGGCCGGCTCCAGGGTTCGGAGCACCCTGTGCCGGCCCTTGAGAAGGTGCCCTAACAACCGATTATGTTAACCTAATTAACATAGGCCACGCCCCCTGTGTGACGTTATTTGGAGGCGTGCCCGCATGGCACGCCTCCAAATAACGTCAGGCTGGGGGTAAAGCCCAGCACTCCGTCACTGGCTGGGCTTCCCCCAGCTCTCTCCCGTCATTCACACTCCGGGGGCACGGCCCCACCACACAGCTGCCCCCGATTTGACCACCCGCGGGCCCCTTCGGCCCGCGGGTGGAACAGCGGGACAGTACTGTCCTGCTGAAATCGGGATGCTGGGGAGGGGTGCCGCTCTCTACGGGTGGCGCCCCTGTGCGACCGCACTGGTCGCACACCCCTAGAGCCGGCCCTGCATAAAACAAAACCTTTTGGACACATATGGAGTCATGCGCAGTTGGACCTAAACACATTTTGTGACTTTTTCCCCGTCTATTTGCACCGCACATGTAGACCAAATCACCATATGTATGCCAGTCAAGTAACATTTAGCACGTACGAATCCTTGAGTAAATGGAGCCAAAACAGGGCGTGTGAAGGGTGTGTAAACATATCCAGAATACAGAAAGGACATGTTCAAGCGAAATACGACCCATGCTAAGTACTAAACATGCGTCTATATGAAGTAGAATTACTTGCATGCGATCGTTACCTTCTGCAGGTTGCGAACTGATGATCATAATCTGATTGGCTAAACGTATCTAAATCCCTCCCTCTTATGCTAACACTCTCATAAGAATGTGCTGCACTCTATTTACACGATTTTCAATGAAAGGAGCTATTGATTTGCAATAATAAGACATGTTTCCTAGTAAGCTTGTTAAGAGGAAGATTACTAATTTGTAGTATTTTACACTTAAATAAATATTTTTTCCATTTTACATGCTGTCTGCAAATGTGTTATCTATAAATGAGAATGTCCGCCCATGTACCGTAATGCATATGTATTGTGTACTGATTTTTAAGTATTTCTTATTACTGTGAAGCCACACCCCTGTCATATTCATGGTGCATCTGCTATAGTTGTTTGCTGGCGTAAGGAGCCCATTTTGCTAGGCATGCAGAGCCGGACGTATACAGTCTGCCAGCAGCTCTGCATTTGCCTTTTTTACAGAATGAATTTTACATTTGTGATTAGATGCAACTTGCGACTAACTCATCATAGGCCCGTAATTGATTACTAGGATACTAAAAAGATTTAATGATGTTAGAACATCAATATTTTCCTGTGATACATGTAATTCTATCTTATTGATCTTATCAATATATTAATGTTGTTATAATTAGATATTACATGAGCATGAATTTAACTTTAGTGTTTCCAATAGGTTTTAAATGATTGCTTATAATGTACACCTGAATGTCAGGTCCAGCTATGTACTTTCCTTTCTTATTCCCACATATTCTTTCAAACCTGAATAAAATATATTGTGCTATGGAAACGCATTGCTATTTATTAACATTATTTTTACTAAAATAAAGTGAAAAAGGGTGTTTTTACACCCTTATCACATTATTTTAGTTTCACCTACATTTACAATTGGAGTATAATTCGTAAAATTCTACTCCAAGCCCTAATTATCACATATTTTTAGTAAGCAGATCGCATTTCCCATAATTGTAATGGGAAATGCGATCTGCCTGGGATTTACTAAAAATAAATTGTAAAAATAATACCGGGGAGGCCCTGTGATAATAACGCCACACGGAGGTGGCGTCATCCAGGGTCTCCCCCGGTTACCGGACTCCTGCTCTGCTCTTACAGGCAGAGCAGAGCCGGGTCCCAGTGATCAGCTGTGTGGTCTAAACAGACCACAAGCTGATCACTGCAATAAAAAAAAAAACTTACCTGAGTCCAGGGACCAGTGATCGGTGCTCCAGTGATGTCCTGCGTGGCTCCAGCCAGCTGGTTTCCAATCCTGCACTGTGACACGGTCAGCTGCTGCGGTCATGGGGGATGTAGCGGCGGCCAGTCGGCGCATGCACACACCTCGTCACATTTTTTTCAGAAAAATACAGTGATATGGCTGTGGAGGGGATTCGCAGGGACAGAGCTTTATCGCAATCCCTGTGATATTGCCTGAATTCACAATGCAAATTCAGCCGGTAATATCACACTACAACTGCATTTTTAAATGCGGATTGTGGTAAATAGAGCCCGGTGTGTGAAGGATTGTCCTTATATGAATTTTAACCTTTGGAATTTTTAATATATAAAAAAATCTGCAGCTGAAATGGAGTATGTCTCTCTGTTGTGGGATTATATATGAATGTTCCTAACACTGGGTACACTGAGATTATGGGACTGATTCTGAGTGATCGAGGTCTGTCTGTGCATCTTTTGCTGCAATCATGTCTGTGACATTATTCTATTACTGCTGCAATCCCTTCCCTGATGGATAGCCACACATCTGAATGTGCAAGGACTGAGGCGCCCACTTTGAGCTTCTTTAGACGCTCACATATCACTTGGTGCTTCTTTAGATGCCACCATCCATTGTACCGTGGAAACTGCACCAGCCCCATGCAGATTCTCCATCAGAGTATGGCCTCCAATATAAGTTATTGAGCATCTTAGTTCACAACCACTTCAGCAACACATGACACTCCCATAATACGCCCATAGGATGCATCATCTCAGTGGGTCTGAATAGCCACCTGCCAGTCACCGTCCAGCATATATATGAGTCCATGTGTCTCAATCGGCCCTGTGACTTCTTACTCTAACACCACTGGACAGATCAGTGGCGTCACAAGGGGGGTGCGGTGAGTGCGGGCCGCACCGGGTGTCATCCTCCAAGGGGGTAACACCAAAATCCGACTCATTCCATCCCCCCCCCCCCCCCGCTCAGCAGAGCCTGCACTGGGAGACGCCAGGCTGGGGAGGCGCTCTCCCTGCAGCAGCTGCTGAGACATTATTTGCTTCTGCCGGCTGCCGCTACGCCTGTCACATTGAGACAGCCAGCGGCAGCCTACTATACAGTAAGTGCGGCTGTGCTCTTCATACAGTCCCCTACATGTGGGGGTGGGGGGAGGAGGAGCGCTAGGGACACTGGGCTGTAAACAGTGTAAAGACGATCAGCCTCACTGAAGCCGCCGGGGTGGATGGCAGCTGAGCTTCTGCTCCTCCTCTCTTCAGTGAATCAGCTCACTCCCTGCCTGACAGATCTCACGCTGGGAACAAGCAGGGACAGTCTGCAAAACATTTGCCAGTTTACAAGTGTATTCAAATACTGTTCATTACACTTGAATACTGACAAGTAGTTTGTACACTGTCTCTGCTTGTTCCCAGCATGACCCTCTGACCTCCCAGTCAGAGAGGATGAGAAGGAGCTGGGAGACAGCATGCAGTGCAGCAGCAGCATCCAGCGCACACAGTGACTATGCTCTAATGTATACAGTAGGTGTAATGGGAACTAAATAATTCTCCCTATCCTTTATTTCCTATTTAGTGATGCATTGTTTTACCAAGTTAACTAAACTAAATCTCTGTAATTGCTTCTGGGGGAGAAATATTGTCAGTTATTTTTTTTTTTTATAGAAACTTCATGGCTTATTCACATTGTCTTTGCTGCCTGGTCTGTGCGGAGTTTTGTTTTCATTCCCTTTCCCCATTACTATGTCTTGCTTACCTAACCTAACCTAACGTTTCCTTTGGGATGGGTAAGATGCCAGCGTTCAGGACCTTAGCAGTCAAAATCCCAATGCCAGCATCCCGACAGGGATTCAATGAGGAATGGTGTATTTGTTTTTAACTTGGGGAGGTAATACTGTCTATGCTGGGGATGATGTATTAATGTATGTGCGTGGGTATAATTATTGTAGGTTTTTTTTGTAACGGTGTATTCATATTATGTGTTATATGTGAGTAAATGATGGTCTCTGCATTATCTGGCATTCACTGCGACTCTCTACATTATCTGGAGGTTACTATGACACTCTCTACATTATCTGGCGCTTACTATGACACTCTGCATTATCTGGCGATTACTACGACACTCTCTACATTATCTGGCGGTTACTACGACACCCTCTACATTATCTGGTGGTTACTACGACACCCTCTACATTATCTGGCGGTTACTACGACACTCTGCATTATCTGGCAGTTACTACTACACTCTCTGCATTATCTGGCGCTTACTATAACACTCTGCATTATATGGTGGTTACTACGATGCTCTCTGCATTATCTGGCAGTTACTACGGCACTCTCTGCATTATCTGGCGGTTACTACGACACTCTGCATTATCTGGCGGTTACTACGACACTCTCTACATTATCTGGCACTTACTATAACACTCTGCATTATATGGTGGTTACTACGATGCTCTCTGCATTATCTGGCGGTTACTACGGCACTCTCTGCATTATCTGGCGGTTACTACGACACTCTGCATTATCTGGTGGTTACTACGACACTCTCTACATTATCTGGCGGTTACTACGACACTCTCTGCATTATCTGGTGGTTACTACGACACTCTGCATTATCTGGCGGTTACTACGATGCTCTCTGCATTATCTGGCAGTTATTACGATGCTCTCTGCATTATCTGGCGGTTACTACGATGCTCTCTGCAGTATCTGGCAGTTACTACGACACTCTCTGCATTATCTGGCGGTTACTACGACACTCTCTGCATTATCTGGCGGTTACTACGACACTCTGCATTATCTGGCGGTTACTACGATGCTCTCTGCATTATCTGGCGGTTATTACGATGCTCTCTGCATTATCTGGCGGTTACTACAATGCTCTCTGCATTATCTGGCGGTTACCATGAGGCTCTCTGTATTATCTGGCGGTTACTACGACATTCTCTGCATTATCTGGCAGTTACTACGATGCTCTCTGCATTATCTGGCGGTTACTACAACGCTCTCTGCATTATCTGGCGGTTACTACGACACTCTGCATTATCTGGGGGTTACTACGATGCTCTCTGCATTATCTGGCAGTTACTACAATGCTCTCTGTATTAGCTGGCGGTTACTACGATGCTCTCTGCATTATCTGGTGCTTACTATGACGCTCTCTGCATTATATGGCGGTTACTACAGGTTATCTGATGGTTACTATGATGCTCTCTGCATTATCTGGCGGTTGCATTATCTGGCAGTTACTATGATGCTCTCTGTATTATGTGGCGGTTACTACGATGCTCTCTGCATTATCTGGCGGTTACCATGACGCTCTCTGTATTATCTGGCGGTTACTATGACATTCTCTGCATTATCTGGCGGTTACTACGACACCCTCTACATTATCTGGCGGTTACTACGACACTCTGCATTATCTGGCGGTTACTACTACACTCTCTGCATTATCTGGCGCTTACTATAACACTCTGCATTATATGGTGGTTACTACGATGCTCTCTGCATTATCTGGCAGTTACTACGGCACTCTCTGCATTATCTGGCGGTTACTATGACACTCTGCATTATCTGGCGGTTACTACGACACTCTCTACATTATCTGGCGCTTACTATAACACTCTGCATTATATGGTGGTTACTACGATGCTCTCTGCATTATCTGGCGGTTACTACGGCACTCTCTACATTATCTGGCGGTTACTACGACACCCTCTACATTATCTGGCGGTTACTACGACACTCTGCATTATCTGGCGGTTACTACGACACTCTCTGCATTATCTGGCACTTACTATAACACTCTGCATTATATGGTGGTTACTACGATGCTCTCTGCATTATCTGGCGGTTACTACGGCACTCTCTGCATTATCTGGCGGTTACTACGACACTGCATTATCTGGCGGTTACTACGACACTCTCTACATTATCTGGTGCTTACTATAACACTCTGCATTATATGGTGGTTACTACGATGCTCTCTGCATTATCTGGCGGTTACTACGGCACTCTGATTTATCTGGCGGTTACTACGACACTCTGCATTATCTGGTGGTTACTACGACACTCTCTACATTATCTGGCGGTTACTACGACACTCTACATTATCTGGCGGTTCATACGACACTCTGCATTATCTGGCGGTTACTACGATGCTCTCTGCATTATCTGGCAGTTATTACGATGCTCTCTGCATTATCTGGTGGTTACTACGATGCTCTCTGCAGTATCTGGCAGTTACTACGACACTCTCTGCATTATCTGGCGGTTACTACGACACTCTGCATTATCTGGCGGTTACTACAACACTCTGCATTATCTGGCGGTTACTACGATGCTCTCTGCATTATCTGGCAGTTATTACGATGCTCTCTGCATTATCTGGCAGTTACTACGATGCTCTCTGCATTATCTGGCGGTTACCATGACGCTCTCTGTATTATCTGGCGGTTACTACGACATTCTCTGCATTATCTGGCGGTTACTACGACGCTCTCTGCATTATCTGGCGGTTACTACGACACTGCATTATCTGGGGGTTACTACGATGCTCTCTGCATTATCTGGCAGTTACTACAATGCTCTCTGTATTAGCTGGCAGTTACTACGATGCTCTCTGCATTATCTGGTGCTTACTATGACGCTCTCTGCATTATATGGCGGTTACTATGGGTTATCTGATGGTTACTATGATGCTCTCTGTATTATGTGGCGGTTACTATGATGCTCTCTGCATTATCTGGCAGTTACCATGACGCTCTCTGTATTATCTGGCGGTTACTATGACATTCTCTGCATTATCTGGCGGTTACTACGACGCTCTCTGCATTATCTGGCGGTTACTACAACACTCTCTGTATAATCTGGCGGTTACTACCATGCTCTCTGCATTATCTGGCGGTTACCATGACGCTCTCTGCATTATCTGGCGGTTACTATGATGCTCTCTGTATTATCTGGCAGTTACAACGATGCTCTCTGCATTATCTGGTGGTTACTATGACGCTCTCTGCATTATCTGGCAGTCACTGTTACACTCTATGCAATACAATAGGAGGCATTACTTCTGGGAGTAATATTATAGGGGGCATTACCAATGCCACTGTGGGCGCTATTAGGGGGCATTACTAATGGGGGCACTACTACAGGGAGCATTACTGTTGATGGCACTACTACAGGGGGCATTACTACTGAAGGCATTACTACTAGGGGCATTACCATTGGGGGAATTACTACTAGGGTCATTTCTACTGAGGGCATTACTACTGGGGTCACTACTATAGGGGGCACTAATACTATAGGGGACACTACTATAAGGGGCATTACCACTACCACTGTGGGCACTATTAGGGAGCATTACCACTGGGGACATTGCATAGGGGCACTGCATACGGGGCACCACCACTCTGGGCACTATATACGGGGCACCACTACTGGGGGCATTGTGTAAATGTGTCTGCTGGACTGGTATTTTGCAGAGAGTTTGCATAGCTGCGCATCAATTTATTATTTTTTTTTGGTGGAGGGGGGGGTTGTCACCATGAGTTATAGCACCGGGTGACACCAACCCTAGTGACGCCTCTGGAACAGAAGCAACTTTTTAGCAACTTCACAGATGAAAAACATAGATAATTAGCATGAATATTGGCATAACGTCCGACCCAATGTGTCCTGAGTGTTGTTATTATTTTGAATTGTCATGAATATCTCTCCGCTTGAAGAAAAAATTTGTTAAATGTTCCGACACTCAATTTTTAAGGGACAAACTTTTTGTTGTTATATTCCTATATGGATCCCACAGAAGACAGCATTTATGATGCTCCCTCAGCATTCGCCTCTTCCCTCTTTTATGCAGATCAGTACCCCGGGATGCCAGGCAGTGGTTAGCTGTGACTAGATATACAATAAGCACCATGTCCTTTATGTCTTCTCTCTATACTGTCCCCTAAGCATAGTGCTCACAATGCCTGGTCCAGCTTGTGTGACTTCCTCAACCAACATTTTACTTATACAGTACCTGACCTGATTGGGGAGAACAGTTCTCCTGATTCCTCCAGGGAAAGGATAAAGAAAAGGATTATTGTGTACATTTCCTCACAATGCTACATGCAGTTGGATGATAGATGGAACAAATAAAATAAAATGTGAATACTTTTTATTAACACCATTGTCTATCTTTGGGCAATGTCACACTTGTATCATACTGTACATGTATAAGTGTTAAATTGAATTCCCATCTTGGGTGGCCAGAAGGTTTGGAATCTTTTGAGTTGTTTTTGCCTCTAAACTTTTCCTGAAGGCCAAAATGACAGCATGATGAGGTTCATACACAGTTCATTGTGAGACTAATTTAGAGAAAGAGATCCAGTGGAATTATTTCTTCTTTTTAATGTTTTCTAAAGTCTACACTTTGAACCTTAAAATTACAGCTGCCCAAACCCTTCTTTTACAGTAGACAAGGGGAACTTAAACTGTCTCGATGAAACTCCACCTTGATTAGAATCAAGTGGCTGTATAAACAAAGGCAGACGGAAAATAAATAATCACTTTATAACATGGGTGATGGTATTTTTTATTGGAACAAATGTTAATTATTCCAGGCAAGCTTTATTTTTGAAACCTCGCTCATCTTTGAAGTCTGAAATTCTCATTTATTTTGAATTTCTTTCACTGGATTAATATGATCATGACCCTTTAATTAAAGTTAATAAAAAGCAGAACTACACAGTGCTGTTACAGTATGTATGTACATGTGTGGGTGTATACATGTCACATACTAACAAGAATGTTCTCCTTTATATGTGCTGTCAAACATTTTACTTGTGAGATTATTATTATTTTTTTAACCATCCCTATACCTGTGTATCACTTGGAAATATTCAATGTGTCTGGTTTGTATCAGTCTGGATATAAGGTGAGGTTGCTACCTGTGATTATGACAGTACAGTAGCTTGCACATAGAACTCCATACAGATAGGAAACTGGGAGCAGGGCCGGCTCCAGGGGTCGGAGTAGCCTGTGCCAGCTCTTTACAGTGCACCCCAACATGGCGCGCAGCGAAGGTGTGCATGACCGAAAATGGGGGCATGGCCTAATGACCATACGCCACGCCCCCTATGTGACGTTATTTGGAGGCGTGCCCGCTGGGGGGGGCCTAACTAGCTGGGCTTCCTCCAGCCCTCTCCCGTCACTGAATGCACTCAGACTCCGGGGTCCGGCACTGCTGCACAGCTGCGGCGGTGGGGGTCCCCAACCTCCCGATTTGACCACCCCCGGTCAGTTCGGCCCACGGGTGGAACAGCCGGACAGTTGGGGAGGGCGCCCCTGTTCAACCACACTGATCGAACACCCCTAGAGCCGGCCCTTCCTGGGAGGAATCCAGCCTATGACGCCAGTGATGTCAGACAGCAATGCTAACAGCTGTGCCACTGTGCTGACCAGACAATTATTCAAAATCTTAAGAATTACCACAGTAGACCTGAAAGCCCAAACTGGATATCACTGCGCATATAACTACTGCTCAAGTGTCAGTGGAGAAGCAGAGCCACTTGGACTGCTATAGCATTAGTTATATATTTGAATCTTGGCCCCTTCGCAAATCTGTGTGTATAATAGTATGACCAGGAAAAAAATGACTGTTGAAGATAAGGGGCATGAAATCTTGCACAGAGCTTGCCAGGTAGTGAGTAGGAAAGCCATAAACCAAGTGGAGAAAGACTCTATAGTTTGGAGAAAGCAAGATTTAACTTGTTGGCTTAATCAATGGGTGATATGTGTTGTGCAAGCCTAACTTATCATCCCAATGACACTATCCCATTGAGGAAGCATAGTGGTGGGAGCAAATAGCTCTGAGACAGGGGCGTATTTATGAGTGCAAGGTGTGCGGTGCACACGGGCCCCTGGATCCAGGGGGACCCACACCGCACACCCTGCACCCTTACTAGTTATACTTACCTTTCCTCAGATTCCGGCATGTAAAAAGTCACTGAGAAAATGGTGGTGGCCATTTTCCCAGTGACTCGTGCATGCGCAGAAAAGATGTACCTGGGAAAAAGGTGCTGGCGCCATTTTCCCGGAGACCTGCGCATGCGCACTAATTCTGGCATGAAACCAGAATCTGCTCTGACAGGGAGGAGGGGGCCCAAACGGAGGTTGCACACAGGCCCCCTCCTCTCTTAAAACTTCCCCTGCTCTGAGGATTGGTCTCTGCTTCACGGGCTGGAATGGAAAATTTGCAAAGAGACAGGACAAAATGGATAGAGTAAGATATGGACAAAGCTTGGAGGAAAACCAGCTGCAGTCTGCAATAGACTTAAAAGAATATTTAAGTTACAATAGTACATCCAGACAAAACACATATTGGTTTAAATGAATAAATAACAATAACAAGTGGACCAGTTAAAGCTCACACCACAATTTCAACAAGAATCTGTCAAATTATTTATTTGTTGAATTGATGTTTACCACCTGTATTTTTTTCATGGGTACACACTGGTCGATATATTGGCCGTTTAATCGGCTGATATATAGAGAGCAGGTTGGCGGGTGTGTACCCCCGATGTGTCTGTGAATGACATAGTTCACAGACATATCACATCTGCTCTGCAGTACAGCAGATGGCCGCTATATTTGCATCTTGCTGTGTGTACGGATGACCTGCCGAACGCCCGTACACATGCTACAGGGACCGCCGGTGATTGACATCTCAGTTGGGCAGGCAGATTCAAATGCTCGGCCAGTTGTGATGTCAGCGCAGACACATTGAGCGGCCGATCAGCAAGTGTGTATATCTTACCTGATCGACTGCTTTATCTCACGATGACGGGTCGGCAGAGAAATCTGCCTGGTGTGTACCTACCTAAAGGGCAAACGTAAAATGCCCCCCGGGGGCATTTTGATACCTAGGTAGAGTGGCAGCAAATATGAGATGCAACCTGTTATGACTAGGTAGCAAATGTGCTACCTAATCATAATGTGCTACTTAATTTATTTGTAAAACATAATAACAAATATAATAAATAAACATAATAATAAAGTAACCAACCCTGTCATCCCATTGGTAATTTCGGTAATTTTACATATTTTTATTACAATGATGTATTTGGTCTTTAGTAGACCTAATGCAGTCCTGCATTTTAGACAGTAGCTGGGGTGTATAGGGGTTCCCTATCATACAGTATGTAGAGTAGGGGTGAGCGGGTTCGGATTTCTGAAATCCGAACCCCCCCGAGCCCCCCCGATCCGAATCCGATCCGAGTCAGGCTCGACTTTTCCCGCCTGACTCGGATCTGAAATCGAGGCAAAACGTCATCATCCCGCCTTCCGAGTCTCGCGGGTTTTGGATCCTATATAAGGTACCCGCGTCGGCGCCATTTTCTCACTCGGCTGTGGACAGTGAAGAGGGAGGGTGGGAGTTAGGGCTGTGTAGTGTAGTGTAGTGTAGTGCTGCTGTTGTCCACTACTTCAAAGTCCATAGGGGCTGGCTGTGTTGTGCTGTGCTGCTGCTGTTAATAGGGGCTGTGTCCACTACTTCAAAGTCCATAGGGGCTGGCTGGACTGTGTTGTGCAGTCAGTTCTCCATAGGGGCTGTGTCCACTCCAAAGTCCTGTGCAGTGTCCCAGTCCTAAAGGGGTGCTGTAGTGTTGTCCAGGAGGTGCTCTGTCCATCAGGGGTGCTCCCCCCAAGTGCTAAAAAAATAATATATTTTCTGTGTTTGTGAATTGTGTGCGCAGTAGCCGCACGTGCATCAACAAAGTAGTGCCAAGCGTGCGCCTGTGTCATAAGTAAAGGGCCGGCTGGCTTGACCGTTAAAGGGTGCTGTAACCCCCGAAAGTAAACTCCAGTCCAAACCAAAAAAAAAATTATTTTCTGTGTTTGTGAATTGTGTGCGCAGTAGCCGCACGTGCATCAACAAAGTAGTGCCAAGCGTGCGCCTGTGTCATAAGTAAAGGGCCGGCTGGCTTGACCGTTAAAGGGTGCTGTAACCCCCGAAAGTACACTCCAGTCCAAACCAAAAAAAAATTTATTTTCTGTGTTTGTGAATTGTGTGCGCAGTAGCCGCACGTGCATCAACAATGTAGTGCCAAGCGTGCGCCTGTGTCATAAGTAAAGGGCCGGCTGACTTGACCGTTAAAGGGTGCTGTAACCCCCGAAAGTACACTCCAGTCCAAACCAAAAAAAAAATTATTTTCTGTGTTTGTGAATTGTGTGCGCAGTAGCCGCACGTGCATCAACAAAGTAGTGCCAAGCGTGCGCCTGTGTCATAAGTAAAGGGCCGGCTGGCTTGACCGTTAAAGGGTGCTGTAACCCCCGAAAGTACACTCCAGTCCAAACCAAAAAAAAAAATATTTTCTGTGTTTGTGAATTGTGTGCGCAGTAGCCACACGTGCATCAACAAAGGAGCAGCGCCAAGCGTGCGCCTGTGTCCCATAAGTAAAGAGCCGGCTGGCTCATTTCTTAAAGGCTGGTGTAACCCACAAAGTGCACTACTCTCCAGCAAAAATAAAAAAATATTTTCTGTGTTTAGCCGCACGTATATATCAAATCGATATAACATAAATGGAGGACCAAACTTTCTCCGATAAAAATAAAATAGAGAAAGATCAAGAACCACTTCCTCCTAGTGCTGAAGCTGCTGCCACTAGTCATGACATAGACGATAACATGCCATCAACGTCGTCTGCCAAGGCCGATGCCCAATGTCATAGTAGAGGGCACATACAATCCCAAATGACAAAGTTCAGGAAAATGACCTTGAAAAAAACATTTAAATCATATGAAGAGAAACGTAAACTTGCCAATATGCCATTTACGACACGGAGTGGCAAGGAACGGCTAAGGTCGATCCCTAGTATGTTCATGACTAGTGGTTCAGCTTCACATGACGATGGAAGCCCTCCTCCCACTAAAAAAATCAAAAGAGTTAAGCTGGCAAAAGCACAGCGAAGAACTGTGCTTTCTAAGAAGATATCACAAATCCCCAAGGAGAGTCCAAGTGTGGTGGTGGTTGCGATGCCTGACCTTCCCAGCACTGGACGGGAAGAGGTGGCTCTTTCCACCATTTGCACACCCCCTGCAAGTGCTGAAAGGAGCACCCACAGTCTACTTGCTGATATGCAAATTGAAGATGTCACTGTTGAAGTACAACAGGATGAGGATACTGGTGTAGCTGGCGCTGAGGAGGAAGTTGGCGAGGAGGATTCTGATGGTGATGTGGTTTGTTTAAATCAGGCTCCGGGGGAGACAGTTGTTGTCCGTGGGATGAAAAAGCCCATCACGGTCATGCCTGGGCAGAAGACCAAACATTCCACCTCTTTGGTCTGGCAATATTTCTATCCAAATCCAGACAACTGTCTTGCCATATGTACCATATGTAAAGGTGAAATAAGTAGGGGTAGGGACGTCAACCACCTAGGAACATCCTCCCTTATACGGCACCTGCAGCGCGTTCATAAAAAGTTACTGTCAAGTTCAGAAACTTTGGCTAAGACCGTAAGAAGTCCAGGGACACCTAAATCCCGTTGTCCTGTTGTATCCAAGCGCCTGCAAACCACACCGTCAACTCCCTCCTCGTCAATTTCCTCCTTAGTCAGGATCGGAAGTAGTCCTGCAGGCCATGTCACTGGCATGACTGACTCTCCTATCCGGGATTCCTCCGGAGGATCCTGCATTGCTACGCCTACTGCTGCCGCTGCTGCTGTTGGGAGTCGTTCATCATCCCAGAGAGGAAGTAGGAACACCACTACTTTTACTAAACAATTGACGCTCCAACAGTCCTTAGCGAGGAGGATGAAGTACGACAGCAGTCATCCTGAAGCAAAACGTATAACTGAGGCCTTGACTGCTATGTAGGTGTTAGACGTGCGTCCGGTATCCGCCATTAGTGCAGTGGGATTTAGACAATTGATGGAGGTAGTGTGTCCCCGGTTCCAAATCCCGTCTAGATTCCACTTCACTAGGCAGGCGATACCGAGACTGTACAGAAACGTCAGAAAAAGTGTCCTCAGTGTCCTGAAAAATGCCGTTGTACACAATGTCCACTTAACCACGGACATGTGGACAAGTGGAACAGGGCAGACTAAGGACTATATGACTGTGACAGCCCACTGGGTAGATGTATCACCTTACGCAGCAACAGCAGCAGCGTCACCAGTAGCAGCATCTCAGAAACGTCAGCTCGTTACAAGGCAGGCTACGCTGTGTATCAACGGTTTCAGTAAGAGGCACACCGCCGACAACCTCTTAGAGAAACTGAGGGAAATCATCGCCCAGTGGCTTACCCCACTTAGACTCTCCTGGGGATTTGTGATATCTGACAACGCCACCAATATTGTGCGGGCATTACATCTGGGCAAATTCCAGCACGTCCCATGTTTTGCTCACACAATAAACTTGGTGGTGCAGAATTTTCTGAAAAGCGACAGGGGCGAAAAATTTCTGGCCACTTTCGCCATTCAGCGACTGCGTGCCGAAGACTGGAGTGCCAGCAAACACTCTTGAACCTGCCCCGCCATCACCTGAAGCAAGAGGTTGTGACGCGGTGGAACTCAACCCTCTATATGCTTCAGAGGATGGAGGAGCAGCAAAAGGCCATACAAGCCTATACATCCACCTATGACATAGGCAAAGGAGGGGGTATGCACCTGACTCAAGCGCAGTGGAGAATGATTTCCGTGTTGTGCAAGGTTCTCCAGCCCTTCGAACTTACCACACGTGAAGTCAGTTCAGACACTGCCAGCTTGAGTCAGGTCATTCCCCTCATCAGGCTTTTGCAGAAGCAGCTGGAGAAAGTGAAGGAGGAGCTAAGACAGAGCGATTCCGCTCGGCAGGTGGGACTTGTGGATGTAGCCCTTCATTCGCTTTGCCAGGATTCCAGGGTGGTCAATCTGTTGAAATCAAACCACTACATTTTGGCCACCGTGCTCGATCCTAGGTTTAAAGCCTATGTGGTGTCTCTCTTTCCGGCCGACACAAGCCTGCAGAGGTGCAAAGACCTGCTGGTGAACACACTGTCAGCTGAAGCGGAACGTGACACGTCAACGGCTCCTTCTTCATTTTCTCCCGCAACTGGGGCTGCCGGGAAAAAACTTAGGCATCCTAAGCAACCCGCTGGCGGTGATGCAGGGCAGGCAGGACCAAGTTTGGACACCTGGTCCGGACTGAAGGACCTGGCAACAATTTCTGACATGTCTACTGTCACTGCATATGATACTGTCACCATTGACAGAATGGTGGAGGATTACATCGGTGACAGCATCCAAGTAGGCATGTCAGACAGTCCATACCTATACTGGCAGGAAAAAGAGGCAATTTGGAGGCCCCTGTACAAACTGGCTCTATTTTACCTGAGTTGCCCCCCCTCCAGTGTGTACTCCGAAAGAGTGTTTAGTGCAGCCGGGAACCTTGTCTGCGAAAGGCGTAGGAGGTTGCTTCCACAGAATGTGGAGAAGATGATGTTCATCAAAATGAATTATCAGCTCTTCCAGGGAGACCAGCCTCCAGAAGGTACAGAGGGACCTGTGGTGGTGGATTCAAGTGGGGACGAGTTAATACTTTGTGAGGATGAGGATGTACACACTGAAGAGGGTGAGGAATCGGTGGATGAGGAGGATGAGGATGACATCTTGCCTCCGTAGAGCCAGTTTGTGCAGGGACACATTAATTGCCAGCTTGTTTTGTGGGGGCCCAAACGAACCAATCATTTCAGCCACAGTTGTGTGGCAGACCCTGGCGCTGAAATGATTGGTTTGTTAAAGTGTGCATGTCCTGTTTATACAACATAAGGGTGGGTGGGAGGGCCCAAGGACAATTCCATCTTGCACCTCTTTTTTTTCTTTGCATTATGTACAGTTTGGGGCCTAGTTTTTCAAACTGCCATCCTGTCTGCCACTGCAGTTTCACGCCTAGATGGGTCACGTGTTTGTGTCGCCCACTCGTGTCGCTTAGCATAGTCATCCAGCTACCTCGGTGCAACCTTTTGGACATAAAAACACTATTGTGAGGTGTTCAGAATAGACTGGAAATGAGTGGAAATTAAGGTTATTGAGGTTAATAATAGCATAGGAGCAGAAAAACCTACAAATTCTGTGATTTTAGCTGTTTTTATGCTTTTTTTTAAAAAAATACAGATCCAAAACACAAAACCCAGAACCCAAAACACGGAAGGGTGGTTTTGGCAAAACCAATCCAGATCCAAAACACGAAGAAAGATCCAGATCCAAAACCAAAACACAAAACACGAAAAGTGGCCGGTGCACACCCCTAATGTAGAGTGCATTAATGTGGTATATATAACCAGGAGCATCATCATGTGCTTTATTATTATACATATGTTACATTATACTCGTACTGCATTCCCAGGACTATGGTGTATTTGGTTAGGTACGATATCCCGGCGCTGACAATCCCAACGGTCACAGTACAAGCAACAAAATCCCGACAGTTATATCTTCAGACGAATTTTAGTGAATTTTCGAACCCTAACCGTCCACTTTGGCAGCCTAACCCTAACCCTACCCCTAGTGCTTAAACCTAACTCTAATACTCACCGTGCAGATTCTGCTGCTGGTATTGTGACCATCGGTATGGTCACCACCAGGATCCTAACTACATCCTGGTTTATTCACTGTAGTGCATAATCTGGTTGCATGATTATACTGCATGAACTATCAGTATGTACTATATATATTTATAAACAGGCCCAGACCATGCAGAGTAGTATCCATGTTGTCTGCAGACTAAGGAACTGATTCAGAGATGTAAGCTAACCCGATGGTTAGCGTACACCTCCAATGTTTCTGGCACTGGGTCTGATTGACATGTTGCAGCATTTGGGGGGCAGAGCGGGGAAAGCGACTGCAACCGTTGTGCTGAATCCATGGTCAGCATTAGCTGTCCCTGTCAGCCAGGCTTAGTAGGTCTCAGCTTACACAGCCTGGCCAGCCGCCAAAGCAGCAACCATCGTGACCATCGTTGCAATGGAGATCTGTGTCTGCGGACGGTGCACTAGGATCGCAGATGCAGCCAGGAGGTGTCTATTTCCTACAGACACCTCCTGCTGCATTTGCAGGTAGTTGGACGGTATTGCACAGTCACTTCCTTGCAGCTGTACAATACCGTCCGTCTCTGAATCAGGCCCTAAGTCCTCTCTAATGGTTGGCCAAGCCTCTGTGGAGGAAGGCCGTGCCCCTTAAGCATGGGCCCCTACCACTGCATTCCCCTTGTGTGTTTCCATGCACCAGACCAACACTGATTTAACCTACGCGTTATAAAAATAATGTTAGATGGATAGAGATGAGTTCTCGCAATGCAAGATCATTGTAACCTCCTCTGCCTGCAAATAACAGGAACAGATGCACCAGGAATATGACAGCTTGTTAGATTTTATCATGTAATGTTTGATTTCCTCTCAGAGAGGGATTGTTCACTAGATTGTCTGGAACGTTATATTCCAAGATAATTACTTTTGTGCCTCTGCAAGTCCCTATTTTGCAGCAAGGGTTTAAGCCATAGGGAAATATACTGTAGATGTCCAATACTTCTGATTTTATAATAATTTGTAGTACATTTGGATTTCCTTGAAATAATTAGGTAAAGGGATGTTAAATGGTTAATTAACTATGACATCCACATAGAGGGCTATTTTATTGTCTCCAGACCCCATTTTTTAAACAGACATATTCGGTTTGGATGGAGGCATGCACCCATAGGATCTGCTACAAGGGCAAATATCAGAGGAGACTAGTGTTCCTTCTAGGATGTGGAGGGGGCAGGGCGCTTATAAAAGTGGGCACTGCGCATTCAAAGAAAGGGGCGTTATCACTTGAGAAGGGGCATGTCTTTGAGACACACCACCCATTTGATCACTGTAGTGGCTGCCCCCAAGCTCTCCCCACAGTGTGAATAGATGTCGTGTGTATGTGCACGGAATTTATTCACTCACCTGAGTCCCTAGTGATTGCTTCACCTGAACTCCCCCCTGCGGGACACTGCAGCCCACGGGTGGGGATGGCTGTTTAAGCAGGGCGCTGACAAAAGGGAAGGGCGCATTTCAGCTACTTCAAATTGGGCAGGGCGCGGCACCCCGCGGAAATAGCCTAGCGGGAACAGGCCTAGGAGACAAGGGACAGTCTTGGCACGTGCTGTCCAAAATGCTCAAAGGGGAAGACAAAAAACCATTTGCTTGTAGAAGTGTTTGCTAGGGAGCAGTGGGAAGGGTCTGGCTGTTAATGATGGTGATTCCTTGCAAACAATGAAAAGTTCCATATAAATCAAAGTTGAACCCTTGGAAGAGGCACTTGAGAGAGGAATATCAAACTACGAGCCCGAAGGCCTGTGGCAGTGTTCCATCAGGCACTGAGAAGCTGTGAGAAGATCTGCTGTTGTAAGCAGGGGCGTATCTATAATGGGTGCAGGGTGTGCGGGGAACACGGGCCCCTGGGTCCAGGGGGGCCCCGCACACCTTGCACCATAGAATTACTTACCTCTCCGGAGTCCCACGTCGGCGCGGGGGTCCGGCGCTGTCAAAATGACTGGAAAATGGCCGCAGCGGCCATTTTCCCGTAGTTTGCGCATGCATAGTACAGGGAAGATGACCGCGGTGGCCATTTTTCCGGTGACCAGCGTATCCTCTATAGACTCTGGGCGCACTCTAGTGCCCAGAGTCTATAACTCCGGCGCTGGCTGCGCACAGCTCAGTGCGCTGCCGGCTGCCGGACAGAGAGGATGGGGCCCATGTTGGAGACTGCACACGGGCCCCCTCCTCTCTAGAAACGCCCCTGGTTGTAAGGGCTAATGCAGAATTGAACGCAAGCCCATTTGTGTAGTGTATCTTATGTATTGTATGCATCGGAACCAAGCATATGCAACTTGGGGCGCTATATAGTCATACCCATTTCCGTCGCATTTCTATTTGCGACTGACTAGGCTGCACTGGATAGTGACTGAAAGTTCTCATGTAGGGTAAGTCCAGTGAGGGCATGTCATCAGGATTGTGGGCTATGTAGAGTTGTGTGTATGTGCAAATGCACCTGCTTTCAAACACATTTTCTTCTACTTCCATGGTGAACACTGGCTTACGCTGGGTATAATGACTGGAGTATGGAGCCTGGCACTTTAAATCTGCAAAGCTTCTGCCCTTGGCTCCTCCCCTTCTATACTCCACCTGACCTCAGTTTTAGATAAGTGCCCGTTGGAGCCGGACGGTGTGTTCAGGCTCCAGATAGTTCGTTCTTGTTTAACTTTTTTAACTTGTTTAACTTTTTTTTTTCTGTTTCTGGCTAGGCAGACTCCGTGCTAAGAGAGTCTGCCTACTATATGGGCTGCCTCTGGGGGATCCCCGCCACATCCAACATAGGGTCGTGTCCAGTGTCGGACTGGGGCATAAAGGCCCCGCAGGGGGAATGCACTGGTAGTAGCCCACTGAAGGGCAGTGGCACAAAGCTTAAGGGTGTCATGCTCCGGCCTATTAATACTTTCTTTCCGCTCTGGTGCCTTTCCAGGATAGCACAGAGGTCTGCTCACACTGCACATCGCTCCCGGCTGGTGCTGAGGTTTGCCTGTGCTGCTCCCGCCCAAGTCCATTCAGTGTCCTGTTACTAAGCATGGAGATGGCTCTCCGCAGCCTTTTCCTCACAGCGTGTCTTCCCAGCATGATGGTACACAGGCTGCATGCCAGAGTTCCCTCCTAAACAATAATATGGGCGCAGCCATGTTGGACTCTGTCACCTGATGCTCTTTCTCCACTCAGAGCGCTGCTCCCAGACCAGCTGATCGCAGCATCCAATCCCTTAAGATCCTCCCCTATAAATTTAATTCCAGACTGGCCTCTGTTGCCAGTACAACGTCGCTTCTTGCTGAAGTTACAGCTTAGTGCTGAGCTCCCAGGTACTGAACGGTTCCAGTCTGTTATATCCAATTCATATATCTGGTAAACAAGTCTGCTATACCATCTTACATACCAGTCTGGTTTTTACCACTGAGACTTGTTCTTACAGTCATCATCAGTTTCAGACGATACCTCCAACCATCGGTCTCAACCGATGCTTCCAACATTGGACTAATATTAATTAAGTTCCTCAATTCATCAACATCGGTCCCAACCAATCAAGTTCACCAATTCATCAACATCGGATTCAAATTCATCAAGTTCTTCAAATCATCAACATCGGTCTCAAACCGATCTAGCTCTCAATCCAGCATCATCGGTCCCAATTAGATTCTGCTCAATCATTCAGTATTATCATCTGCAGTTCTCATTCCAACCTTCTGTTTAATAACAACATTCCATTCTTGTTCTCGCCTTCGGGCCCATCATCCTCCTCAGCTCCTCTACCACCTCACAGCATTACATGAGGAAGTCCTGTCTCAAGCCACCCATGATTATTCACACTCCCCAAGTCTCCTCTTCAGCCTCCCACGCCTGTTCCAGCCCAAACCAACCCTCGGGCATAACAAAGGGATGTGACCAGCCACCAGCAGGGTAGAAAAAAATAACTGCCCAGCCACCTGCCCTGAGTGCTCCTTCTTTCCTTCTGGCACAGTAAAAGGGGAATACTAATATGCAGCCGCAGACATGGATTCATCGATAATTGGCCTCTTGAGTAACCCCTATGGTCACGTAGAATGGCTGCCTGAAACTGAGCCATGTTTTGTACGTACCGGATTGCAGACACGTTCTAAAAACAGTTGCAACACGCCAGCAGCTTTTGACAGCACATCCCGTTATGTCCCCCAAATAGCCTTTTCTGTCAATTACTTTGAGAGTACTAAATTGCTGCTTGCAGTACGGTAATGGACTCTGACGCATGTGCAGTGCAACTCAGGTACAAATGCAGATGGCTGGTAATCGCTCAACTGTGAAAACATCAGCATAGCGTACTTCTCAGAATCAGGCCCTATCAGGGCCGGATTAATAATGGGGGCGGGTGGAGCTACAGCTCCAGGCCCACCTTGAAAATAGGCCCTCAGGATCCCCTGCAGTGCAGACAGTGTTGACAGGAAAGAAAAAAGTATTAACCGGCCAAGACTGTCTGCACTGCACTTGAAGGATCCGGAGCACCGACCATTCACCGTCCCCCCTCCCCACATCGGCCTTCCGATGTTTCCCTAGAAGCTCTGGTTCCCGGGTCATCCCCCAGTGCCCCTAGCTGCCTCCCTCGGCAATTGAGTTCTGGTCACCAGGGGGGGACAAAGGGGACACATGTACCGGGCCCCAAGATTGCGAGGGGCCCCGGCCCCCCAGGAATCTCAGTTGCTCAGTTCATGTGTCCTCATTGCAGGGGCACAGTGACAGAGGAGTGGGAGGCCAGCAGCCGGCAGCCTCGAACAATACAGTCTACTTTGACCCGGCGCACAACGTCACGCCGCTGGGTCAGAGGAGCAGGGTCCGAGCCGCCAGCATGCTGCACATAAGTGGTGCTCTCTCAGGCTTCACACACACCCTGCCTGCATGCGATGCACATACAGTTGATCGGCGCCGCATGACGTCACGCCGCCGGCCGCACCATCAGGCTACTCAAACAAACATGACTGAGCTTATCGAGGAAGTGATGTACACGTCCAGGAGTCTTAGTGTGTCAGTGTAACGCCTCCCTCTGTAAGTGCACTGCCACTGATTTTAATAATTGTTCTGTAATATATATTGCAATCTGTGTGTGTAAAATGGAGATAGATATATATATATATATATATATATATATCTATCTATCTCCAACAGAACTGGATGGTACTCTGGGTCTAGTATTGAGGTATATGTGTGTGTGCTGCATGTATACAGTGTATATATATATATATGTTTTCATTAATATATTTACATATGTAAATATATATTCATGTGCATATGCCAGGTCACCTCATTCTCTGTTACGCCCTGCCCCCTCTTTGCTGTTCTGACCCCCCATCGCTCTTTCTAGATGCATCCCCCCACCTTTTACTCAGTCCTGCCACCCTCCCCTTGGCACGTCTCCCTATGCAGTAAAAAATGGTGTACTTTAATCGACATTTACTCAAAATGTTGATTAAAGAGCACCATTTTTCGCTGCTTTGTGAGACTCCTTTCTGCTATTGAGGAGGGCAAAAAGCGCCCTGCCCTAACAGCCTCCGGGAGCCATTCTCTGCGTCCCACGGGTGGAGATACATGCGGTGACCCGGTCACCGCCGGAGAATAGACGCCGGGCACATGCGCCCGGCATCTATTCTACCTGTCTGCAGGGCTTGGGGGCTGCCCGGCGTGTTCGTAAGTGCCGGGCACGCCCCCAAGAGTGACGAAAAGGGGACGCGTCTTATAGACACGCCCCCTTTTCCGATGACCACGCCCCCTTATCGGCCGCGCGCCTTCGGCGCTCACGCGGGCATGCCCTCTCTAGCTCCGGCGCCCTGCCTGCCGCCGGAGCTAGAGGGAACACTATGTGTGTGTGTGTTTACAACCCCCAAATCACATACCACTGCCTCGCTGTGGCAGCACAAAATAGGCCCTTCATCAATTTCAGCTCCAGGCCCATGTGGACCCTAATCTGGCACTGGGCCCTATGCCCGTCACTATATACAAATAACACAGATATCATATTTCCGGATCAGGAATTAAACCACAAATTATAATTACATACATTGGTCAGTATATCACTCCTTTCAATCTGGGACACACACTTTACAGTGGTTATGAAGTACTATATGAGCAGTACACTTTTATATTGGACTAAAAAAATTGTATATATACAGCACTGTAGATAATAATCAGTAAGTATATAAGAATGAGTCGCATGCACAAATATATAAATAAAATGTAGTGATCCATTGTACTCTTCATTAGTGTATCCGGGGTGCAAATGGAATGTAAACACTTTGTTCCAAAAACTGTATATGTATATATATATATATATATATATATAGATATAGATATATAGATATAGATATATAAAAGCATACAGTATATATATATATATATATAATATATATATATATATCGTGATACAGTCAGGTTAGGGGGTCCCTCTCCTGGGTAGAGGACTCCTTCCTTACGCACACAGCAGCTGGGAAACAGTACGCCAGACTGGATTCGAGTACAAGCTGGTTGGCGCCAGTCTTTATTGTGCAATGTCAGAAATAACATAAAGGAAACAAAACATAACTCCTAGCCCTGTCGGGGCACTAACTTCACAGGTGGTTCCCTCACTACCAGAACCTGGCAGGGCCTAATGCCCTCACCAGCAACAAAGGCACAGCACAACACTCACAGATAGGTTTTTCCAGTGTCTCTGAGCAAACTCCCTGTCTGCTCTCCCAGGTGAGACACTCAGCCCTAAACACACTAGGCTTATATTGGCCACTCTCAGGTGGAAACCCTAACAAGCCTGTTACCAGGCTGCGAGAACCAAAACCTGGAGTGGCCGTGGGTGGAGCCCTCCCTCTCCTCTCACCCACAACCCCCAGGTCCCAAACCGGCTTTTCAAAAAGCCGAGACTCAAGCCTGCTACACTGCAGACTTTCTCCTGGGGATTTAAAACACATAAGACAGGAATCTGGGACAAATGTACCTGCCACAGACCACTTTACCAGTGATCCTATCACATACCCCCCCCCTTTGTTTCGACCTGTGGGGCGGAACAACTGAAGCCCCCAAACAATGAACGCGTGACAATGCGTCTGCATTGGCCAGCTGGCTTCCTGGCCTGTGTTCCACTGAAAATTTAAAAGTTTGTAACGCCAAGAACCATCTCATAATTCTCGCATTACTGTCCTTATTTTCGGACATCCACTTCAAAGGGGCATGATCAGTGATCAATTTGAACTTTCTTCCAACCAAGTAGTACCTGAGAGCCTCTAACGCCCACTTTATGGCCAACGCCTCCTTCTCCACTGTGGCATCGGGTAGGCATCGAATTTTGAAACACTGTTCAACTTTCGGAAGTCATTGCAGAAACGCACACTCCCGTCGGGCTTTGGAATCAACACAATGGGACTTGACCATTCACTATGTGATTCTTCAATAACCCCTAACTCTAGCATATTTTTAATTTCTTTCGACACCGATTCTCTTTGTGCTACTGGTAACCTATAGGGCTTTAGATTAACTTTAACCCCTGGGTCAGTGATGATGTCATGTTTAACGACCGAGGTTTTCCCAGGTACATCAGAGAACAGCACCCTATTTCTGATCAGAAACTCCTTGACTTGTTGTTGAATTGCCGACAGGGTTTTTGCCACTGTCACTTCGGGAACTAAGGGCCCTGGATTTACTGGAGGGGCTCGGACGGCCGACAGTACCGTTCTATCTTTCCAGGGCTTTAACAGATTTATATGGTATATCTGTTCCGGCTTTCTTTTCCCCGGCTGGTAAACTTTGTAATTGACCTGTCCCACTCTTTCTAAGATTTCAAAGGGCCCTTGCCATTTAGCCAAAAGTTTATTTTCCACAGTGGGAACCAACACTATCACTCTGTCCCCAGGAGCAAAGCTGCGTAACCGAGCATTGCCTGTTCCAGGTGCTCCTCTGGTGTACCCTCTGCTGTGCCTGTTGAGCCTGTTCCAGGTGCTCTCTCACTATTGGCACCTCTATAATAGGCAATGGAACTAGTGGACCCTTAAAATGTGGTCTGGGAGCATGATACTGACACTCAGGGCAGGATGCGCAAAAGTCAGATACCTCTTTATGAAGCCCGGGCCAGAAAAACCTCTGCATTATTCGCTCAGTGGTTTTCTCTACCCATAGATGGCCTGCCGTTATATGACCATGGGCCAGATCCAACACTGTTCTTCTGTAGGCTTTGGGAACTATTAGTTGTTCCACAACATCTTCCCCCTTCTTAGTCACCTGATATAACAAATCCTGACACATTGCCATGTGGGGATAGGACAAAGGACTATCAGGATCTACGGGTTTACCATCAACTACTTTTACATTCTCTCTGGCTTTTACCAAAGTAGGGTCATTCAACTGCTCCACGGCAAAGACCTCTCTTCTGACCTCTAAATCAGGCAGACGATCAACTGGCCCAACAACACTTCCCACCTCAATGGGAGGCACATCAGTTGGCGGGCCACCGTCACGCTCCGCATTCTCTAGTTCGCCAATCATAGTACAAAAAGGGAATAACTCTGACTCAGAAGAAACTCCCTCCTCCACTACATCGACAACCTTCTCAAATGGACCGGGGTTGTTCACTTCTGGAACAAAACGACTTTCCCACAACTTCCAGAAGTGAGCAAAGTCTCTCCCCAATATTGCATCGTACATCAGACCATGCACCAAACCCACAGAAACTATAGCAGAACCACATGGTGTCTCGATGTTCACCTCGGCAGTAACATAATATCGAGTATCCCCATGTATGCAGGTCACACCAACAGTTTTCCCCTCACGCCGCAAGGGGTTCACCAGCTCAGCTTTCATAAGTGTCACCAAGCTACCAGAGTCTAACAGTGCCTCTACTCGGTTGCCATCTACAGTGAGTACACACATGTGCTTATCAGTCTCAGCCTGCCGGTCAGCCGTAGAGGCTGTCTGTGCAAAGAAAGACGCCCTGCGGTAGACATGAGCAGTATCACATTGCATAGGTTCAGTTGTAAGTGAACAATTAGCGGAAATATGGCCGAAGTCACCACACCGGAAACACTGAATCATATTAATGTCTAGTCGTTTATGGGGCAAGGACCTTCCTGGCCTGGCAGGCCTGTCTCCAGGTTCTACACCCTCAGTCTTAGGTACATCCCACCGCCCAGCACCCTTCTCCCCTGGAACAGTCTTACCAGTGTCTGTGGGAGTTTGCCGGTGCGCCATCGGGGCTCGGTGGGGCATACTCATCAGCTCCTCAGCCGCCATGTACCTCTCCACCAGCTCGACCAACTGGTCCGCGGACTTAGGGTCTGCATGGCTCACCCACTTGCGCAGAGTCACAGGTAATGATCGCAGGTACTGGTCCATCACGACCCTTTCCACGATCTGTGGTCCCGTCAGCATCTCGGGCTGTAGCCATTTTGAGGACAGATGGACGAGGTCATGCATCTGTGAACGTGGAGGCTTGTCCATATGGAACTCCCAGCGGTGGACCCGTTGGGCACGAACAAAGGAGGTGACTCCCAAGCGAGTTAGGATCTCCTGTTTTAGTTTTTTATAGTCCTTGGCATCAGCCAGGCATAAGTCGAAATAGCATTCTCCACCATATTGTGACACAGTCAGGTTAGGGGGTCCCTCTCCTGGGTAGAGGACCCCTTCCTTACACACACAGCAGCTGGGAAACAGTACGCAAGACTGGGTTCGAGTACAAGCTGGTCGGCGCCAGTCTTTATTGTGCAATGTCAGAAATAACATAAAGGAAACAAAACATAACTCCTAGCCCTGTCGGGGCACTAACTTCACAGGTGGTTCCCTCACTACCAGAACCTGGCAGGGCCTAATGCCCTCACCAGCAACAAAGGCACAGCACAACACTCACAGATAGGTTTTTCCAGTGTCTCTGAGCAAACTCCCTGTCTGCTCTCCCAGGTGAGACACTCAGCCCTAAACACACTAGGCTTATATTGGCCACTCTCAGGTGGAAACCCTAACAAGCCTGTTACCAGGCTGCGAGAACCAAAACCTGGAGTGGCCGTGGGTGGAGCCCTCCCTCTCCTCTCACCCACAACCCCCAGGTCCCAAACCGGCTTTTCAAAAAGCCGAGACTCAAGCCTGCTACACTGCAGACTTTCTCCTAGGGATTTAAAACACATAAGACAGGAATCTGGGACAAATGTACCTGCCACAGACCACTTTACCAGTGATCCTATCACAATATATATATATATATATATATACATACATACACACACACAGTATACAGTATATATATATATATATATATTTTGTGGTGAGAGGGGTTGTCTCTCACCTGAATTGCCCACATTCTGGTGGGATAAGCTATAGATATTGTATATATCAGTTAATTTGGAGTTAGGCACCTGCACTTTTTTTTTTGTGCATATATCAATTGTCTCCACAGGTAGCACCTCAATTATATATACAGTATATGTTCAAGGTGTGCAGTCTGAGGCCCACTTCCTATATAAACTCAATCTGTGCATTGCTTTGCACACCTGGAAAGCCTGAGACACTTTCCACTCAGGCTAGCACCCTTATTACATTGGTTAGAGCATGGAGTCTGGCATTGTAATATGCACCCCAGTCAGGGCACCGCATTATAACACATTTTTCCTTTATAACACATTTTAACCCTTCACTGTTTGTTTATTATATATGTACTTCACTTTTTATTTTCATTCTTTATATGCAGCTTGGCTGCTCTTAACTATCTCTTTTACACTGCACTTTTCTTACTATGGCGGTGCCAAAAACCTCTATTCATTGCAAAAATGTATTTATTTATATATAATCAGTTAATTTGGAGTTAGGCACCTGTACTTCTTTTTTTGTGCATATACCAATTGTCTCCACAGGTAGCACCTCCAATTATATATACAGTATATGTTCAAGGTGTGCAGTCTGAGGCCCACTTCCCATATAAACTCAGTGCATTGCTTTGCACACCTAGAAAGCCTGGGATACTTTCCACTCAGGCTAGCACCCTTATTACATTGGTTAGAGCATGGAGTCTGGCATTGTAATATGCACATCAGTCAGAGGCACAATAGAGGTAAGTCCTGCAAATATTTAGACTGTGTAGTGCAGCTTTGGTTCATTTTTGGGGCGTGGGTCCCCCTAGATTGCTTTGGCTGATCTGTTTCAGGGCACCGCATTATAACACATTTTTCCTTTATAACACATTTTAACCCTTCACCGTTTCTTTATTATAGATGTACTTCACTTTTTATTTTCATTCTTTATATGCAGCCTTGGCTGCCCTTAACTATCTCTTTTACACTGCACTTTTCTTACTATGGCGGTGCCCTGGGGTGGCTTAGCTGGGCCAGTTTGGGGGTGTCCTGTACTCTGGATTTGAATCCTAGTATGTGAGGGACCTACCCGACAGAGGTTACCCGGATGCTGTGGGTAGGCCCATAACCTTGGCCAAGATTATGCCAAAAACCTCTATCAAAAATGTATTTATATACAATCAGTTAATTTGGAGTTGAGCACCTGTACTTCTTTTTTTGTGCACACTTTTTAATAGCACAGATTGCAATGCTATAATAATTATAAGGAATCTGACAACATTACAATTACATGAGTGCTGGGTTTTGGCAATGCATTACATATGATATGTTATTTGGAGAGTGCTCCATTTATAATTGCAATAATATCCACACCATAATTAATAAAATAAAATTGATTTAGTCACAGAGATTTGCCATATAAAATCCCATGCTGGTAATTTAATTACCATCCACCTTGACAGTACCTCAGCACTAGTGGATAAAAGGTTATATTGTGTACCTTGTCTGTAACACATGTCATCCCTACTAGAAGGTGTAATATAAATCTGGGATTTATTATATAATAGGACTGAACATTGATTCATTCACAGTGCACGATCTGTGAACAATCAAATCATTAGCATTCACTCACATTAAGAGATTGATAGGGGTATTCAATATGGAGCGAAAACTCAGTTTTTGCAATGTTTTCGCACCGATGACGTCATTTTCAGAGGTTTTGGTTTTACACCATATTCAATTTCAAAGACTTTTCGCAGGTTCGAAAAGTCTTTGAAAAAAAAACGGGGATAACTTTTCACTACTGAATAGGTGGTGAAAAAAAGTGCAGAATTGGGGTTTAGGGGTGCAGGCTTAAAAAAATTGCCTGCACCCCTGGGAATTACATTTTAAAAATAACTGTATCAAAAAAAGTTTAAAAACAAAATAGGGACACCCCAAAAAATTAATTAAAAAATTGGGGTAAAAAAAAATGGGAAAAAAGTGTTTAAAAATAGGGAAATAGGTTCAGGGCTATTCTACAAGTATGCGGCAAATGTATTCTAGAATAGGCTATTAGCGGCAGGTGCATAGTTGCAGAATTTTTTAAAACTTACTTTAGGAACATAAAAATATGCTAGTACCCATTTTCATGTACCCCAAATTTGATGGCACCACTTAAAAAAAATGAAAAAAACAAAAACCTAAGTGCTCTTCTGCAACACTTCTTCAATGTCGGGAAAAAACACCTGCTGCGGCTATTTAAATCCCCGACTTTCATTTGCAGGCTAAAACGGGGGTACTCATAGTGATCCCCCATGTTTTTACAACTTTAGGGGGGTCCTACAATTTATTCCAGGAAAATTTCGTTTTTTTACGCAGATCCCACTTCGCAGCTTCCCGTTTTCGTAGGTTTTATATTGAATACGGGGATAAAGTGGGCGTGTGCCCGATACTTTATCCCAGGAAAATCTCCGATGTGGAGCGAAACTTTTCGCCCCCATATTGAATACCCCTCTGAGTGACAAAGAGAAATCTGTTATGTATAAACCTACACTGGTAATCTAATTTCTATTTACCTTAATAATATCTCAGCATCAGTGGATAGAAGATTACATTGTAAACATCCTCTGTAACATACGTCATCCCTATTAGAAGGTGCTATATTAATCTTGGATACAATAAATAATTATTGAGACGGACAGCGGTATCCCTGCACACAGCATTTGTTTAAACCACTATGTCTTTCTTTATTTCACATCATTTTTTTTTATATTATTTCTCAGTCTTTCTTAGATGATATATATATATATATATATATATATATATATATATATATATATAATAAAAGCTGTATTTTATTTAAATTGACCTTTTGTGCACCACAATATACAATTCTTTGTCTTTCCATTTTTTCTATTTTCATTTTTTGTGAAGTGGTAGCATCCCCTTGCCACAAATATATATATATATATATATATATTTATTTATTAAGGAATCTATATTTGAACCTCTATATACCCCTGCCTATACCTTCTAATATCCTACCTTTAAACCTCTAAGGATGACGCTATTTTGCGTACACAGTCATACAGTAAATAAATACTTCAGACCTAGAATCTGTGGTTCCAAAGCACAAGTAAAGTATTATTCAAGTAAAAGTACAGCAGTTACACGCTATGATCCTCATATAATCTAAGCGCAAAGAGATTATACAGACCCAAGTACAATTATACATACGCAGCGCTCTCTGGTCCAGATGTTAGGCATCAGCAAGAAACCCCTCGTCAGTCAGCATTCAGCAAGAAGACTAAGACCCAGTGTAGGAGCACACATATTTATACCCCCCAGAAATAGACAACACAATAGAGAAGTTTGTTGCTGATGCCATTGGTCCTCAAGGGGGATGCATCTGTTACAGAGCATTTAACATGCTGATTCAAATAGACACAACCCAGCCTCCAACAACTGAGGGTCTCTGGTTTCCCGCCCCATGCAACATCCTAACAGTTGTTCATATAATATACATTTTGTTGCTTGAAGTCTCTGCGGTCCATAAGTTGAGAATGCATGATGCAATCTCCACACCGATAATACCGGAATTCTGTTGAAAGAGTACGCATCAGTACAAAACCAAACACGGCTTACTTAGCATGTATAAAACCTTAGTTACCAAATAATCTTTATTTCATAGCATTTATACTAAATGAACGAACTTAAATCTTATCCCTTAAAGCTTATGGAACCTTGTATGTGGATATGTAATGTGTGAGTATGCGGGGTTTGATATAAAGACGCTAGTTAACTTGGAGCAGATGCGTGCGCATCAAGGCTAATGAACAGTGTTTTCATATAGGTTCTTATGCATTCGCTAATATGCGATTAGTTACCAGCGCAATTGTGTGTATTAATGTGTGTATGAGAAATGGTGCACTTAAATCTCACTTAAACTAAGTGAACACCTAGCAGTGTGGAATGCTGAGCCTTATAGTTCCACATGCCTCCCTCTCTCAGCAGCTCCCACCCTTCCCAGGCTCAAAAGTAAAGTTCTTTGTTCTCCCAGGCTCTTGTGTAAATGCAAATTAGCACAGCTACAAGACCCAAAACCTAAGATAACACACTTGGCTTTGAAGGTATTTTATTTCAGGAAGCCTGCTAATGTAAGGTGTGTATTCGAGCAGGGCCACCTGGAGTGAGAGCAGACGTTATATCCAGGAAGCTTGTCTACACAGGCTAGTTGTCACGTTGCCATTTGCTCTGTTTAGCTAATGCAATATATCCTTTAGGGGAATTATAATAATATACACTTTATCCAGAGCACCCAAACTACGTAAAGTCATGAAATGGGCTTTTGGTGAACCGCCGTAACTTATGGCGATGGTCACAGATGCAATCGCATGATGCTAATAGTAATATTGCCACATGTACTAAAGTGTGAGTTTATCTAAAATGGCGCTTAGGCGGCCATTCGCAAAATGGCCGCCTAAGCAAGATGGTGTCACTGCGATTCAATTTTAAACTGATCTTGTTTCAGCCAATAATCCAGCTTCGACAATATATATATATATATATATATATATATATATATAAATATTTATTTCCAATAAGAAGGAATTAGGGGCCATATAGATAACGAGATATAATCTATACCTTGTGCGGTTGGTGTTTTCTTTGTGTTACTATACCACATGTGTGGAGGTCTGATGGCCGTGCCGCACAGGTGAGTATGATCTTTGATTCATTTCAGAGCTCTGTTGTGTATTTAAGAGGATTGTGACTCAGTGTATTTGTATCTTTTATAACGGACACTGGCCCGAAACGCCGCTGGAATAAAGTAATCTTTTGATTATTGAGACACCGAGTGCCGCCATCTGCAGTCTTTCTATGTATTGGAGTAGCTGTACTTCTAGGATGGCGCCAGCGCAAATATCATCTATTCGCCTGTGAGTGCCGAGAATCTGCCAGACGTTTGTTTAGGTGGCTGAAACTGTGCAGGAAGTAGGCTTACCATTCCAGTGCACTATAAGGACTTCATTGACTCTCTGCATCTGACACCGCAGTGTGTAAACCTGCACGGATATAGGACGACTATACTAGGCTTAGTTTTGTTTTATTGCACATATTGACTGGTGTGACCTATAGACCCAATATGGAGGAAATTTCTGAACTGCATAATCCATTTGCCCAAATAGAAGTAAATGATATGTTCAGCTATTCGGACTTCGAGGCTGAAGCTATTTTGTTTAAGGAGAAACTACTAGATGATAACTATATTACCCCTAAGGCGTAACTGTACAAGGAATGGTCAGGCTAAAAAAGTACGAACTGGATTTTCTTTATCATGGGATATCACTTTCAAATGATTACAAAGAAAACAAATCCCACTTGGATTTTGCATCCACAAAATGCCAACAATAGGGAGATATAGCTCAAATTTTTGTCACAAATGGATCTCCATCCTGAACAAGTGTTCTATTGACCTCATGCACCTCGTAGTAGAGGAATCCTCAAAACAATTAAAGGAGACAAAAGATAAGATTACATACTTTGAAACAGCACATAAAGCCACGTTAGAGGAAGATGCACATATTAACTGGCTAGAAAAGTTGCAAATCCAAGTGGAACAGTACAAAGCAGAGTTGATAAAATATAAAAAAAAAAGAAAGACTAATGAAGGTCCAAATTGATTACCAACAGAGTCGAGTATACTCATGGCTTAGCGAAACATCTAGGGGTAATAAACCAAAAAGCCAGAAGAGATTTAACAGACAAACATGGAAGTCAACTCAACAAAGTGGATCTAGTACCTCACTCAGTGAAAATTGATAATTCGCTTCCAAGTTCACCACAGAGCACCAGTTACCCTTTAGGAGCTGCAACCAGGAAATCCAGCAAAATAAGAATGAGGAGGGGTAAATAGAATAAGAGGGAAATCATTAACAAGGGGGAACTAAAAATAGTGTTCAATTTATCCAGCATACCACTTACAACATTGGAAATGATGGTATTATCTAAATGACTTTCCTTTATCCCTACTGTGAAACTGGACCCATTCCATACCCGGCAGTTGTCCTCCCGCTCCGCCTCCCACCTTACTGGATTAGCCAATCAGCAGTGCCCGGCACTGCTGTCAATAAAGTTGTTCTAATTTCCCTGAAGCCGGCGCGCGTGACGTCACGCCGCGCAACGCTGAATGACAGGAGCTGCAGAGGGCGAGTGGTGTGAGGACTGAGGAGCTGCCCGGAGCGTGAAGACTGACAGAAGTATGGAGCGTGTGAGGTAAGTTAAAGTGTGTGTGGACTCTGACTTAACTAAAACATGCACAGTATATAATTATATAATGTCAGGTCCATAAATATTGGGACATTGACAGAAATTTCAGATTTTGGCCTCTATTCACCACCACAATGGTTTTGAAATGAAACAATCAAAATGTGCTTTAACTGCAGACTTTCAGATTTCATTTGAGGGTAATTACATCCAAATCGGGTGAACGGTGTAGGAATTACAACGGTTTCAATATGTGCCTTCCACTTTTTAAGGGGCCAAAAGTAATGGGACTATCAACTCAAAAGCTATTTCATGGACAGGTGTGGGCTATTCCCTCATTATTTCATTATCAATTAAGCAGGTAAAAGGTCTGGAGTTGATTCTAGGTGTGACATTTGCATTTGGAATCAGTTGCTGTCGACTCTCAATATGAGATCCAAAGAGCTGTCACTATCAGTGAAGCAAACCATCATTAGGCTGAAAAATCAAAACAAACCCATCAGAGAGATAGCAAAAACATTAGGTGTGGCCAAATCAACTGTTTGGAACATTCTTAAAAAGAAAGAACGCACTGGAGAGCTCAGCAACACCAAAAGACCCAGAAGACCATGGAAAACAACTGTGGTGGATGACAAAAGAATTATTTCTCTGGTGAAGAAAAACCCCTTCACGACAGTTGGCCAAATCAAGAACACTCTCCAGGAGGTAGATGTATATGTGTCAAAGTCACCAATAAAGAGAAGAGTTCACAAGAGTGAATATAGAGGGTTCACCACAAGATGCAAACCATTGATGAGCCACAAAAACAGGTAGACCAGATTAGAGTTTGCCAAACAACATCTAAAAAAGCCATTACAGTTCTGGAACAACATCCTATTGACAGATGAGACAAAGATCAACTTGTACCAGAGTGATGGGAAGAGAAGAGAAGGAAAGGAACTGCTCATGATCCAAAACATACCACCTCATCAGTGAAGCATGGTGGTGGTAGTGTCATGGCGTGGGCATGTATGGCTGCCAATGGAACTGGTTCCCTTGTATTTATTGATGATGTGACTGCTGACAAAAGCAGCAGAATGAATTCTGAAGTGTTTTGGGCAATATTATATGCTCATATTCAGTCAAATGCTTCAGAAGTCATTGGACTTGAAATTTTAGATTTAGGATTGTTTAGTTTGTCCCATTACTTTTGGCCCCTTAAAAAGTGGGAGGCACATATAGAAACCGTTGTAATTCCTACACTGTTCACCTGATTTGGATGTAATTACCCTCAAATTAAATCTGAAAGTCTGCAGTTAAATCACATCTTGTTTGTCTCATTTCAAAGCCATTGTGGTGGTGAATAGAGGCCAAAATCTGAAAATTCTGTCAATGTCCCAATATTTATGGACCTGACTGTATATATATATATATATATATATATCTATTGTGTATAGATACGTAGCGGGGGAAGGGGAGTTGTGGGAAGTGGTGGGGGTTTATGAAAGCTGAGGGGGGCCCTGCCTATTATGACAGTCCCATGCCCCACAATTTCTGACGGCGGCCCTGTATGTGGGCAAGACAAGCAATGTAAAAAAATGGATGGTGCTCCATAGGTCCACTATCCGTGCAGCATTTTTGGTGGCTAGCCATGGAGTAGCTGACCTACGGTCCAGAATCATAGATCATATACATTATAGTATATGTGGTGGGAATAGAGGTAAATTACTGTTACAAGCTGAGTCCAGGTGGATATTTAAATTGGGCACACTAGTCCCTAAGGGGCTAAATGAAGTGCTAGGGCTTCATTGCTACCTTTAGATCATTAAATAAATGCCTTAGTGAACTATGTAACTGTTCTTGGGGAATAGGTTATTGTGAAAGCAGTTAGGATATGGTAATTATTAGAGTGAGTATAATAATAGGCCTGACATTTATACAGTATGATAGATTGATTTTATTGATGTATTGTCCTTGCATGTTATGCAATAAAGTTTATTGTATGTTGTTATGTTGCCACAGCAACAACAGGGAGCTCGAGGACTGTGTCACCTGACTGTGTAATCCTTGAAAATGAATGGGCACTTGCCCCCGAAATGCCGTTGGAATACAGTAAACTTTTGATTATTGAGACGCCGAGTGCTGCCATCTGCAGTCTTTCTATATACAATATATACTGTAAATATGACCTCTGCAGCAGCTGAACTGTGTAATTTCCCCATGGCGTACTATAGAACTGGACCAGTTATATGCTAAAGCTTGCACAAAGGACCTAATCTACACTGAAGTGGAGGCCCTTCATTATTTTCTGAGAATTTTACTTTGCATATAGTTGTGCTCTTATTGGCTAAGGCCTCTATAAAGGATCTATTCTCCATTGATCTGTGAGGCATTTTTACAAGATCCAGTGTGACCATATATGAACTGATTGTGATCCTATTTGATTACCCCTGATGAAGTCCCCAAGGGGACGAAACGCATAGGGTTTTATGCTGAAGCTAATGGCTACGTTTTAAAACAAGTCCAAAGAATCACAGATTTCGATAATCTACAAAGTGACATTAAGCTTGACATCAGTTTATGTAAGAACAATTATTCTTATATTAAAAATATTTTACACTGGAAGAAGTTTTATTGGCGTTTATTAATATTTGGCCTCATCTTCTGAGTGAATTATTTTTGGTGAGTGGGTATAATTACAGATGCCCATGAAGTAATAAAGCTCATCCTTCTGGAGCTGGTTGATGCTATCAAGAGAATTAAGCAACCCACACTGTGATGTTATGGACTCAACATTGTGTACAAACAAAAATATAATATATTCAATACTGTTCTAGTGCCCGCTGAGATTATTGGTTTTGTATATATATATATATATATATATATATATTATATATATATATATATGTGTGTGTAATTGGGCCTCCTCAGCCGACCCCGCTATATAACTTTAAGAAAATAGTGTCAAGAAAATAAAATCCAATAAGCCAAATATACCGGAGAGAAGAGAGAGATGGCTTAGAGAAAGAGAGAGAGATGGGTAGGGTAAGAGACATGAGAAAGAAAGAGAGATTGGAGTGAGGAGAGGGAGTGAGATGTAGGGTGCTATCCAATTAGTCCCGATATTTGGAAGGGGGGGCGAAAAACGGGGATTTTTTGCCTATAATGCCCGTTTTTCAACAATATTTTATTTTTACCTTATCCAAAAAGTGCTAAACTGCACTTTTTGGGGATAATTTTTCAGGACACATCAAGTCCCGAAAAAAAATCCCTGATAAGTGCTAGCTTGTGTTTTCAGACTTCTATACCTAGCAGGGTTGTGGGGCTCTGTATATAGATGTTCCGTCCGTGTCTAACTCTGTGCCCCCTACCTAGCTCTATCTGGGGTTGGGTTTGGGTTTTCATTCCTCACAGTTATGGCAGGGAAAGGTACTGCTGGGGGCTCCCTCCCCAAGAACGAAGGGGCTATTCAGAAGTTTTTTGCTTGCTCTAAGTTTCAAATGGCACGATCTGACAGTGGGGCAGTCTGTGATTGATGCACCGCACAACCTGTGCTTAAAGCAGCACCAGCCAGGGATACCCCCACTGTTTATAAGCCTGCTTGGGTGGCACGTTAGCTGGGGCAGTGTCGGCGTTGTCCCATCAATTAGAACACTCTAGACAAGCATTACAGACTGCTCTCCCACCTCCTACTACACAAATTGATCAAGGGGAGTGTTCTTTAGCTCGCTCTGTGCTTCCTGCTTCTCAGGGAAAACCTTCCTGGGCCCAAGGGTTGACAAGGTCAGTCCAAGGATTAGTTAAAGTTTCCCCCTCACTTGAAAAATTCCTAGAACCTGCCACCAGGAGGTATCCTGTCCAGGGGAGGAGGACGAGGACATGCTAGATGATTCAAATGTAGAGGTCTCCTTCCTGACAGAGGAGGAGTTGACTGATTCTCTTGTTAAATATCTCAGAAGTAGGTTCCCAAGAGTCTCAGGAAACCTCACTTTTCAAACGCAAGTGTAAACAACCTGTCACCTAGAGGAATTGCTTTCAGCTGCATGGCAGCATCCAGACTGTAAAGCTGGGTAACATTAGACGACTTGCCAACGATGTGATGTCGTCAATGATTTCCCTGGAACTCCCGGACAAACGATACAGTGCATACACACTGTGCAATCTTACCAATGACCAAACAATATATTGTGCGTCGTTAACAATTTCCAAATCGTTAGATCGTTAACGATATATTGTTTGCTTACCAAAACACCTGATGACCATCATAAAGATTTCTACAAACTTTAAATAACGGGCTGTACTATGACACAGATACATGCACAGATTAGTGAGATCTGTGCATGCATCTGTGTCTAAAAAGCTTCTTAAGTGTTAAAATGTAAAAAAAAAAAATTACGTGGGTCCCCCCCTAAAAGCACAAACAGCACTGAACTTTTCAGAACCAGTCCAGGTTGTGTACATACGGGGGACTGAAGATGTAGGGGTTCCCTGTATTTTTCATAACCATCACCGGACTCTTTCTAGTGGGGGTGCAATGCCACAGCCAGAGAAACCCTTTCACCGGGTCCCCTGGCCAAAGCATTACACCTGACCACTAGTCAGCCAAGGCCGGGGATCCCTGGGGAGGTGGGGACCCCGCAATAAAGGGGTCTCCCTCTCCAGGGCATCCTGGGCCTGGGCTAATAGCCCGGGGCTATTCCCGGCACCCATGGCCAGTGGGTGCCGGATTGATTATGTAAAGTATGTAAAATATAGATGTACTAATATTGTATTTTGCTGGAGAACTACAGTTCCCAACAAGCCTCCCCCGCATGCTGGAACTTGGAGAACCACATGTACCAGCATACAGGGCATTAAGGGCCTGCTGGTACCTGTAGTTCATTTGCAAAAGAAATATTAAAATAACCACCTCCCCAGGGATCCCGCCCTCCCTACACTTATTTGCGTTGTTTTGTCTGCGTCTGCCGTTTTTTTCTCTGTTACCACTACTGTGGTTATCTGTTACTAGTTGAGAGATTACTACTTCTGTTCTTTCCGTTCTCCTTCTGTCTCCCTTGGCTTAGCTAATAAAAACTGAGGTCAGGTGGGGTACAGAAGGGGAGGAGCAAAGCCCAGAAGCTTTGCAGGTTTGAAGTGCCAGGCTCCATACTCACTATACCCAGCGTATGCCAGTGTACCCCATGGATTCGGAGAAAGAGATTTTACCGGTAAGTACAAAAATCTTGTTTTTTTCACCAATGATAGAGCTGGTGTAAGTATACACTGATAATGATGATGGCTATATAACCAAGTGTACAGATAGGAGAGCTATGGTCTTAGAGATGAGCATGACTCCATTACAAGCGAATATATACGCAATTAGCTCCATGCATTCACGGGCCCGGATTCCTAGTCGCGCGCAGAAGTGAACGCAGCATCTATTGGCGGTCATCTGCCTGCGTCTTTATACAAACTCCTTCCCTTGTATACATCCTTCCGTCCAAATTTGCAAGGACTGAGACACCCATTTTCAGTGTCGGAACATGCAGTGATAAGGACCGGTACATCCTTATACACCACAATCGGTCGTACCATTACAGGAGCAGTTTCGCCGTTCAACTATGGCCTCCTGTGCATCTGAACACAGCCGCTTACATTGACACACCCAAGCAGTTGCAAAAAAATCTGCATTGCGTGCGTCTCTGAATCAGCCCAATTCTGAGAGCAATTACAGCTGACTTATCAGGCCTGTAATGGACTTCTTGCCTACCCCGAGATTACACAGCAGTTTGTGTGCTGAACTAATATTCAAAGGAAAACCTACAATAATTCAGTGGGAACCTGTGACCTCAGTGAGGCGCTGTGTAATGCTGCTGAGTCCTAATGATCTCATAGGCTGCTTTCTCATGAATACTACTTCAGTTACCAAGCAGTTGCCCCCACACTGTGTAGGCGCTGGGCTCTCTTTACTGGAAATACACAAGGAGAACATTCTCTTTGTACAATGCAGAAACACATATGCCTTACGCAGCAGCCAATAAGCACTTGTAAATACATGGTTTGCATAATTTACAGTGGCTACAAAAAGGAGACACTGTATTATAAAGATCAGACTATTACTGTAAATTAATATACATGAAAGTGTAGGCACGAGGCTTCCGCTGTACTCACTATTGTCATTTTTTTGTCTATTACACAACCCAATAAAACTTTGTTTAAAAAAAAAGTGTAGACAATGCATATATATAATCTGAGTAACCAATATTAGGAATTCAAGTGTTCCAGAAAATTACCTCTGAGAATATCTGTATTCAATGTAAAATTATTGATTGATCATAATATATACCACTAATTTACACTTGTCTAACAATTAAATTACCAATGTTCATTAAATTCAACACAATCTGCTGTCCCTAAGACCAGTTACCTATTAAATCTGCCAGTTAATGTAAAGTATTGGATGACGGACCACTTTGATTAAAATCTGAGCAACTGTTTTCCTAAGATCAGGATGGGAAGCTCTCTACTGGAGAAATTGGAGAAAGGTTCCACAAACATTAATTGCTGTCATCTAGTGGCAGGAGAACAGAATGCAGATTCATAACATCTTCATAAGGCCACAAAATAGTAATAATTAAATTCTATTGCTTCTTAATATCAGCCTATATAATGACATGCCACCAACTTATTGCCACCGTATAGCTCGATAATGCCCCTAAATGTTGCATTATGACAATGCAGAGGAGGGTTCCCCTGCAATATAACCATCCATGTACCCTCCAACGGAGACAAAAGTTGTGTGCAGTCACCTACATACTGCACCTCATTGGTATGTGGAACATGGACAATGAGAGTAGCACAAAGACAGTATTGTTTAACCAAGACATGTGTATAGCCGGATTAACTGTCTTACAGATGAGCAAAGTGTTATCTGGTCAGGTGATCTATTTGGCCATATAAAAATGCAAGCTATAATGTCCCGAAGATTTTAACCCCATCTATAGCTAATAATCAGAGGAAAGTTATTGTAAAATGGTCATTGCTTGTCAGCTGTCTTCATAACCCAATGTATTCTAACTGAAGCTAAAACCAGTGTCTGATATGGAAATAGTACAATGAATGCAATTAGCGTTATTCCGTGGCTGATTACAGAGGTGGAATCTTCATTGCCTCAGTTACTCCAGATGGAAATATATATATTAGATTTTAAGTTTTCTGGTGCGGGGCCCTTTTCCCTCCTAATTCCCAACTTCATGGTGCTGTGGAATATTGTGGTGCCCTATAAATAAGTGATAATAATAAAATCATAGTCTCCTAATGACATCATATGGCCTCTTACTAGCACTACAGTATATAACCTACTAATGATATCCTATAGCCTATGAATGCCACCAGTTAGCCAAGGCCAAAATAAATGCTGCAAGGTCCTGGGTCTGAAAATGATTAAGAGCCTATTGTGCAGTAGCAAAGCAAGCAAAAAAATATAATGGAATAACATTACTTAAGTTACACAGGGGTCTATGTACTAAGCAGTGATAAGTGACAGAGTGAAAAGTGATAAGTCTGTGATAAGTGCCAGCCAATCAGCTCCCAACTGTAATTTTTCAAACACAGCCTGTGAGATGACAGTTGGGAGCTGATTGGCTGGCACCTTATCACTTTTCACTCTGTCACTTATCACTGCTTAGTACATAGACCCCACAGTGTTTTAGGCACCCTCAAAATGTTGGTACTGTAATCAACTGCTTGAGCTCTTTATACAGTAATGCCAGCTATGCATTTGGAGAAATTGGCAAACGGTAAACAGTTTGTGTGAATTATCAATGAATATTACCTACATTTGTATATGTACTACATGCACATGTAAATTATTCGTGCGTACGAGCCATTAAGGGGATTCCGTTGCGTATAGCTCCGTAAGGAAGGAAGCTACTGTAGAGCTGTGACTGACCCACACTATGCATGGGCATTTTAAGAGAGGAGGGGGCCCATGTGCCGCCTCCTCTTCGGTAGCGCATGCGCAGTTCTCCGGGAATATTGTGCTCACGCTATGCTCCTGGAAGCATCTCTAGTGCGCACGCTCAAAACACCGGGAAAATGGCCGCTGTGCCGATCATGGATGTTCTTTCTCCCTGCCAGTGCCTGCCGCCCATGCATTCCTCGCTGCTGCCACCTGGGCCCCCTCTCTCTCTGGGCCTGTAACTGGAGTCCTGGAGCCCCCCTGATGGCAGCCCTGCCTCCCAACTGTTCCCATTTGGGATAGTCCCGCTTTCAGGCACTGTGTCCCACCTGCAGGCTGCAGTGACCCACAGGTGAAAGATTGGGAGGTCACTCTAAACACTGTACAGGGAGGCTGAGGGCAGCCCAACAGCTTTGGAAGTGCAGACTACGCCCCCCGTGGGAGAAGCAACAGGATGGGGGGGGGGATGCAAGGCCAACAAGATGCACAACAGGGGTATGACGTGCAGCTGCCCCAAATGCCCCCATCCAAATGTTGGGAGATCTGCAATCCACTAAAACATATTCAATATATCCCCCACACAGGCCCTGGAATTACTCTCCTCATAAATGCAGTGACAGGGTACATCGCAGTGACCGTAGAAGGGCATATTCTGTGACCGTATCTGTTTGTGTGTCATTTTCCTCCACATTGTATAGCAGCTACATACAGAGACTGGGGAAGGAAACACTTTGGGATCATGTCTGTATAGAAGCAATAATTTACATATATCTTTAAGCTTTCCAGAAGTATTGCATCTCCAGCTTAGAAATCCCATAGCTGTAGGGACATGTAAAGCAGATTTTTGTTTTACTACCAATTAAAGTTACATTTTCAGAGGATTACTCATTCTTTGTACATTACTCATGTTCTCCTTAGTATACTGGTGCAGTCACACCATTTCCCAAATGACTGCAAGCTACAGCTTTTACACATTAGCTGGCCCAGAGAAAATATCTCAATAGTGAGGCCTGATGTTCTGAGAAATATGAGAACATGCATGTTTATCATTTGTCCTGCCGTGTAACACGGGGTATAGATAGGAGGACTCCAGAAAGGCAGGTACTTGGTAAAGCAATGGCTTTTAATGGCAGCAGACACTGCACCTTAGCATATGTGAGCATAGGCCTGGACACACACAGGCACATAACAGAAAATAAGCAAACAAACATAAAAGTTCCCAGCACTCCTCGTGCTTAATAGTCAGCAGTTACAATAGCTGTGGACCTTCCAGGTCAGCTTCTGGTATACGACAGCGGCGACATTCACTAGAGGCGGACATACCCGCTAAATACTGTCTGTGGGGCGAATAATAAGCTTTGTGTAATTTATTTAAGAACATTTCTACATTTGTTCATATAGGGCCTGATTCAGTAAGCAATAGCGATTATGAGGATATGCTAATGATCTAATGATTGCAATCACAATGCCATGCGCAGCCTAACATAAGGACGCCCACTTTACCTTACACACATCAGTAATACGTAGCAAGACTGTGAAACCATTGGTAACATCGAGTACAATCGCAGCCTCAATGGCTAATTTATGCACGCACCTGCAACGGTGTTCAAACGCACTGCCAGGCTTGCATTTCGCTGATTAACCCCCTGTCACCACTCCCAAGCGGTACTTCCTGTCAATCACTCTGTGATGGATCTGCATAGTGTAACACGGGGTATAGAAATGAGGACTCCAGACAAGCAGGTACTTGGTAAAGCAGTGGCTTTTCATGGCAACAAATACTGGGCCTAATTCAGACCCGCTCGCGAGCACTGAGCGCTCGCAAGCGGATCGATGGTGCCCTAATGCGCATGCGCACGACGGAGGGAGCTCCGTCGTGCGCATCCCCGAGATCCGCATAGCGACAGCCAAGCTGTTGCTATGGGTCTCGCACCAAAGGGGACGTGCTGTCGATGGTGAGTGACAGCACACCCCCTTTGGAGGGCGTGCCGGGGGCGTTGCTGCCCAGACGGAGGAGTTCCCATGGGAACGCCTTCCGTCTGGGTCCGGCCCCACTGACATCACTAGTGATGTCAGTGGGAGTGCTTTTGGCTCTGATAGAGCCAAAAGCACTCCTGGGCTTGCGCTACCGCAGGGTCTCGTCGCAAGCCCGATGGTCACGATGGTCTTGACCATCGCGACCATCTTTTTGGCCGCTCGCATAAGCTGTGGGTGGTCTGGTCAGAGCGTCCGGCTCTGAATCAGGCCCACTGCACCTTAGCATACGTGAGCATAGGCCTGGACACACACATGCACATAACAGAAAATAAGCAAACAAAAGTTTCCAGCACTCCTCGTGCTTAATAGTCAGCAGTCACATTATCTGTGGACCTTCCAGGTCCTGGCACCCTAATACTAACCACCACCCCCGACCTATCACCTGGCCAGCTTGTCAGGCATCAGGAGCAATGAGCAGCAGGTGTGTGAAAGTTTTAAACCCTTCCTGCGCTGCTGACTTCCTGCTGGCTCTGGGTGATCTGGAAAATCCGCAATTCTATATTTCCACTCAGCTATGCAGCCCAGAAAACCTGGAACTCCAAACTTTCAATGCTAATGCAGAACACACAGGCTTCACTCCAGCCTCCCTTTGAGGGAGATGATCCCACAGGAAAATGGGCAATTCAGGTGAGAGACAACCCCTCTCACCACAGTAGTCACTGCAATCACTGCTCACATTGGAGGCCATACTTGGACGGAAAAACTGCACTTGCCATATGGCTGGGGCAAGTTTTGATGGTGTGACTGATGGTGGCATCTAAGGACACAGCAATCTGTACTATAGCATCTACAGATGCTGTGAGTGGGCGTCCCAGAGCTTCCACATTCATAGGCACGGATGTACACAAGGGCAGGACTTTATAGTGATATTTGCATAAAGTTGCAGAAGGGCGGCCGCCAATAGACACAGACACGGACATGTCTGCCAACAACTCACAGGGCGGGATGTAATATCCATCGCATTCTCGATGCGGTACATCCCGCCTCTCTTCGGGTACATACCGCAGTTGATTACTGCGGTATTTACCTAGAATATCGCAAAGGGCAGCTCTCCTGATAAGAGCTGTCCTTTGCGATCCCCAACTAGAGGGACTCCCGGTTTTAACACCCAGAAGTCCCTCTTGGAGTCCTTCTGCGCATGCACAGAAGGACACCGGCCGAGGGGGGTGATGGGAGGGATCCCATTGGATTCCTCTCAGTAGGAGCGTTCCGGAAAGAAGGCTTCTATTGGGTAACGGCACCTGAAAGTGGCGTTACCCTGAAGGCATAAGGGGTATGCGGTTAAACCCCCGAAAACTGCATTTTCATGGGTTTTACTGATTTTCCGCTTTTAGTACATCTCGCTCACAATCAGCCTCTAAAAGTCTTGGTAGGGATTTGGTTAAAGCCAGCAACTGCTCTGGACATTTGTTTGACTTTTTCTGGGAATCAGTGATGCTGCGAGTGGGAACAATTGTATTATATCCAGAGACAGCAAATAAAGATCATCAAGAAGCAACAAGTGTGATTTCTCACATGGACTGTCTCAACAGCAGCCGCAGCAGGGGGAGAGAGGGCAAGGCCAGGCATATTCTTCATACACTGATTCATACATTTCCATCTACAGTAAAAGCATAGACCGTCTGCAGATGGCCCGGAGTTACTGTCTCACACAGCTGAACTGAAACACTCTGCACTTGACATGTTTAATCCAGAAATAGAATTCTCTACTATTCAATGTCTCATTAATGACAACTAAGGGCCTGATTCAGAGCCGTTCGCTATTTGCGGTCGTTCGTTCAAAAACAAGGGGTGGCTATTCAAATGATCCGTTCGCAAATTGCAGTCTGTTCACACCTCTAAGTCTGAACGAGCGAGCAAAACATACGCTCGTTTATTTGATAAAAACGCCCCCTGGCCGCTCGCACCATACGTCATGTCCGCTATTTATTAGATTAATCGAGTACATCGTACAGCGTATGAACTGCTCGCTATTCTTGTGGTTGGTTTTTTCAACCGCTATTTTGCGAGCAGTTCTGAGTTAAAAAAACCAAGTGACGTGGTCAATGACGCTGCTGTATTAATTATGCACTCCCTTAAAACGCCCGTTTTGACCTTTAAGCACGCCTGCGTTCAAATTCCACTCCCCCGTTTTCAAGCACCTTCCCCTGTTACCACCCACATACGCCTCATTCTGTCACTCAAAATAGCAGGCACTCGCTATATAGCGTACAAACGATTTTCGGCCGCACTGATTGCTTCGCGCATGCGTACTAAAAACCGTACGCATGCGCAGATGTGCGAACATCGCTCGGAACGAGCGTACGGCCGCTAGCGAGCGGCTCTGAATGAGGGCCTAAGATTTATACCCTTGCCTGTAAAACACACTTGTCTTTCTAATCGTTTTCCTTACAGATATTGCCCCCAAATTCAACAACTGGAGACCCTACTGTATAAAAACAAAGTATGGTATGTTATTATAATCAATGTAACATGTAATGATAAAACTAATTTCCTAACCACAGACGTTTCACACAGGGTCTTTGAGTTCTCTGCCTCCGCTGAGATCCTGAAAATTGTGATACTTATAATGGGACACACTTTGACCCTGATTCAGACCCACTCGCAAGCGCCTGAATGCTCGCAAGCGGGTCGATGGTGGGCTCTGCACACGCGCAGCGGCCACACTGTGCGTGCGCAAGCCCCGGAGCGAGAGAGAAATTCTCTCACTCCGTGGCTCACTACAAAAGGGGTGGCTGTCTATGTTGATCGACAGCTCACCCTATTTTGTATGCGTGGCGGAGGGGGTGGCTTCACAAATTGAGGTGTTCCCAAGCGAACGCCTGCCGTTTCTGGGCGGCCCCACTGACATCACTATTAGAGCCAGAATCTCCCTGGGGCTTGCGGCCACGAGACCCTACCTCAAGGGTCTCGTTGCAAGCCCCGATGGTCGCGATGGTCTTGACCATCGCGACCATCATCCTGGCCGCTCACTATAGCTGTGGGTGGTCACCCACAGCTATGCAAGCGGCCTGGAGGCCGCACACAAAAAAAAAAATGCCCTGATTAAGAGCAAGCACTCTGTCAGAGCGTCCGGCTCTGAATCAGGTCCTTTGCACCTTCCATTTCTGCTGGAAATAACTGAAGGGGTTAACCCCCGTGCTGTGCTGCCATTTTTAAAAGGACAAAAAGGCGCCGGGCGCCCATTGTAAATGTATACTCTGCGCTACACGCTGAGTGTTGATAAGTGTGTTTTTAATGTTTTACATGTTGCGGCCAGGACCTGCTGCACTTGGGGAGTGTAGGTAGAGTGTGTCATGGCCGTTGCAGGACAGGGAGAGCCAGCTCCCACTGCGACCAGCGCTGACACAGTTACAGTGGACAGTTTAAAAGCACACTACATATGGTTCATAGTAAGCTGTATTATTTAATATACACATATTGTGCGGTAGAGCACTGCATCTGCAATGCATTGGTGTATAAAGTGAAGTAGTATAGTCTATGACGTGTGAATATATTTTTGTATGTAATATGGGTGTAAATGCACTTATAGAAATGTAACATGTCCTGACCTTTGGAGACAAACTGCTGGTTAGACATCCTCACCTAGGGATGGATATGGTAATTACCCTAGCCTGGCAGCCTCACCTAGGGATGGATATGGTAATTACCCTAGCCTGGCAGCCTCACCTAGTGATTAATATGGTAATTACCCTAGCCTGGCAGCCTCACCTAGGGATGGATATGGTAATTACCCTAGCCTGGCAGCCTCACCTAGGGATGGATATGGTAATTACCCTAGCCTGGCAGCCTCACCTAGGGATGGATATGGTAATTACCCTAGCCTGGCAGTGGAGGGTTAGGTGGTGACTGAAGAAGCCTTTCCTTTGAAATGCGGCTAGGGAGACTCCTGTGTGTCTGTATACGATACCAAGCAAAGTTGTAAAAGACAAGTTGTTTGTGCTTAGGAAACCAAATGTTTTTGGGTGGTATCAAGGAAATTGATTTAATTTCTGTGAAATGTAAGTATTTATTTATGTTTTCTGAGAGAGCCTGATTGGCTAGAAGGAACACAGGGTGGATTTGCCCCCTGTGATGTTGTGTGTAAGAATGACATAAAAAGAGGGCCTGTGAGCCCTGTATGTGTACATCCTTGTGAATCCTGTGTGGAGAAGAATTGCTGTAACATCTTGTATTGTATGCTGAAATTCCCCTTCAATCCGAAGGGAGGGTCTTTTTTAAGACTGAGAGCAATAAACACCTTTGCCTTTAAATTCTATTATATCTGTATCCTGCGACCAAAACGCTATTCCGTTCTCCCGCTGCTCTGGGTAAGAGCTCCGTGTCTCCAAGTTCAAGCCCTCTGCCAAGCTACCGTGCAGACCTGGTCCATTGCGAGGGATCAGGTGGGAACAGCCGACACCAAACAGGAGGTGTGTCCGCAGTTGGTCAACGCATACGCAGCAGAAGTGGTTCCAGCTGCCTAGGCAGGAGCCTGATTGTACGTAAAAAACGGTTCCAAACGCCGATGGTAGAGTTTGGTGGTGGCAGCATCGTTAAACGCCCACAGCGCAGTGGGCGGAGTCAGTGACAGGCGGTCACTGACGGTGAGTGGGAGTCCAAAAGCGCTAACCCGTGACCAGTGATGGCCTAGGTGAAAGGCGTCCGGTCACAACAGGTTTTAAGGATTTCCATGCTTGAGTCCAGATGGTTAAACCAAATTGACTGAGGTGCTAAATTAAAGGCCTGATACAGAAATGGATGGAGTTGGAGCGGCTGTGCAATTCCGTCAATCACAATTGTAAATGCAGCAAGAGGTACAGTAACTGTAGGAAACACCTCCTTGCTGCATCTGCGATCCCAGTGGTGTGGCTGAGGTTGCAGCCTGGGATCACCATCACAGCCATCGCCACGTTGCTCCTTTGGCCAGGCTGCGGCAGCTGAAGCTTACAGCAGCCTGGCCGGGTCGTGGCAGCTACGAGGCCAGGAAATCTGTGTCCAACGGCGCAGACCCTGGCCTCTTCTCTTGCAGAAAACGAGGACGGCGAGCCCCCCGGTTCTGGGAACGCAGGAAGTCCCTGCCCCCCCCAACCACTTTTTCCTATTAATCAGGCAAAGGCTTGGGGGAACTCCAAGCGGTATTGCAGGACCCGTTCTGCACATGTGGAGTAGGGATCCTGCGCATGAGCAGAACACTGACCATAGAGATGTGCGCTAACCATCAAGTTAGAGTACATCTCTGAATCATGCCCTAAGTCACCTGTGCTCAAGCATGGATATCCTTAAAACCTGGACTGTAATGGTGGATTTTGGGAACCTCTACTTTAGCCAATGTAACAAAAATAATGAAACACACAAAAGTTACAGATGTAACAAAGTTACAGATGTAACAAAGACACTCCTGCGTACCCGGACTCTTATGTTCTATATAAGACATAAATGAGCCTACACTAAGTAGTAATCTAGGAAGGAGAAATTAATAAATTGGAGATGGTGCTAAAGAGGAAATACAATGGGCTCTCATGTTGACTGACACTGTTTTCACCAGGGCAGTAACAAGGGGTGAGTGACCAGTGCCCCCGATGCTTGTCAGATCTTCCTGCTCACAGGTGGGGGAGGCCCAGATCACCTCTGCACCCTGCTAAGGCACTGGTCTTCAACCTGCACATTTTCTGGAACGTCCTCCAACCAGCAAAGCTACAAATACATTTATGAGGTATGCAGGAGGTAAACAAGTAGATACAATAGATAGAAATGGCTCTTCCAGCGCTCAATCATACAAATGCTAGTTAATGAATCAATGGCAGCTCCTTTCTTGTCCAAATCCTCACCAGCAAGTCTCTTAATTAATCAGAATTATAAAGATATAAGACAAGTGTCCTCTCATAGGTAGGCATGCCTAGAGCTGCTCCGGGCCCGGGTAAATAGGAGGCGTGGCCTAATTGTGGTAGGCGTGGCCACACCCCCTTAGGGGAAAAAAATAGTAAAGATGCCATTTTTGCAGCAGCACCCTCAGCCCGGTTCATAGCCAGTGGGTGGGGCAATCAGTGTGATCGCTGCCCCCACAGGCATAGGAGACTGCTGCAGCTGCTGCTTAGCAGCTGCGAGCAGTCTCCCAGTGCAGCCCAGCACACAGCAGCATGTGCTGGGCTGCTGTGATGTAAGAGGGAGGAGGGGGCGGCACCGGACCGGGGCCCCCGCCGGGCCCCTTCAGCAAGCCCGGGCCCGGATAATTAGTACCCACCCCCCGCCCCACCCCTCTCTGCGCCCCTGCTCATAGGGCCTGATTCTATATGTACGCAATGACAATATTTACGCAGATCGAGCAATTGTTTGCCATTGCGCATGCGTGTAAGTCGCATGCGCAGCATTTGCTTTGAGACTACGCTCGCATAGAGGAGTCAATCGCAAAGTGAGTGACAGGTAGTCAGCGTTTGGGGGAGGTAACAGGGTTGGTTAGGCAAACACAGGCGTGTTTGTTTAAACGCCATTGATGGGCGTGCATAGATTGGCCATTTTGATCTTATTCGCAGCATGAGAGCTCTCTGTGTCAGGAGAGACGCTGTGTTTGAGGCAGGTCAGACTTGCCGCATATGCTGCATGACTGCCTGATCTGCCTCGATGTTACTGATGTTTACACTGGTGTGCGACATCGGATGGATATGAGGAGGCAGCAGTGGGCGTCCCTATGCTTGGGTAAGCTTTGGAAACAGCATATTTTCACAATGGCGAACCGTGCTAAATTGCATCTGCGATTGCATTAGCGTCCATCTCTGAATCAGGCCCATAACGCACCATTTTAACTTGGTATTTTAAATAAGCCACAGCCGATTGCATACGTAACTTTTAAATGTTTAATAGTACTTATCTAATAACTCAATCGATATCTTCTCTGGGTACCAGGTATCAGTGAATGTGACCTCTCCTTGTATCCACCACTGGGACCACTAAAAAGTAATGACTTCAATAGGGAAATAACTTCTTTTAAAAATATTTAGATTTATTAAAAATCCATTTGATAAATAAAAATAAATCTCTAACTGCGCTAGTGGGTGAGCAGCTTTGTAGGAGTTTTACATTTATAAAATAAAAAAACAAAGCGCTATGTCTATATAAAAGTATGAAATGCAATAACATGAAGAAATAAAAAGCCTTGCTGTATAATATCAGAATATAGACCTGTGACAGTCACAGGTCTATATTCTGATATTATACCTGAGTGGGGCTGAGCTCAGGGTTGCTGCTATTTCCTAGTTGGAGAAATGACCTCTGTGACGTATCCACCACGTGACCTCTGCAGGCTGGACCACTCCTGTGTTACCATCCACTAGGGCATAGAGGGCGAAGCACAGCGAGCCACCGTGCCCGAAGCGTGGCGAGCACAGCGAGGGGACACTTTTGGTCCCCCGTTAACATCCCCGCCCCTCCCCCTTTCAGGCCGGGTCACGTGGGTGTGACGTCACAGGTCCATCTGCGCTGTATAGTCTAGTACTAACCCTGAGCTCAGGTGCACGTTGGTAGCTGACAAGCGGAGAAACCGGAAGTTTGGTCATGTCATAGCGGTAGTGACCCAACAGACGCACAAGGAGACCAGCCGGGAGAAGATCGCGCCGTACCTAAGGTAGGAAATTAGGGACTGATGTATCTTAGGGTCCGGTGCACATTGCCAGGAGAAAAAGGCGCTCCTCCAGACGGCTTCATTTTGGAATCCTGCATGAGCAAAAAATGGAAACGCACACACACTCCACAAAAGTGGCTATAAACATTGTCCTCATTGTTTTTATTGTGGCTTTTTATTCCTACATGGTATTGCATTGCACACTTTTATATAGATATAGGGCCATGGCAGGATTATAGGCAGGGCGGCAGGGGCGGTCGTCCTGGGGCCCCCACACACAGAGGGTCCCCACAACTAGTACAAAAAATGGTGCACAACATTTAGCTGTGTGCTCTCCAGTCCTCCTCGTCGGCTGCTCAGTTGTTACACCAGCCGCTGAGGAGTACCGGAGTTGTAATATAGCGGTACAGCTACTTGGAAGGTCCGCCGAGGTACCTCACTGTACCGCAGTGGTCCTGACTGAGTGAGCAGCAGTCAAAGTCTCGCGAGTTGATTACGTCAAATCTCGCGAGACTTTGACTGTTCACACAGGACCAGAGCCGGGGCTGTCACACTGCAGTCACTCTGTGCACTGTGCAGAGCAGAGGTGACTCATCATGGCTGAATCACAGACGTTCAAAACCTGTAGTTTGGTTGTAAGCTGAGCTACAGACAGCTGACAAGCAGGTAGCCAACACATTCCTATACATATAATAGCACACATTACATTACAGGTCAAATTATTAGCATTCATAAACTGTATGTCACCAGTCCAATCTAGGTTGTACATGTGTATATATATATATATATATATATATATATATACACACATTTTATATATATATATATATATATATATATATATATATATATATATGTATGTCTGTGTATGCTGCATATATTATAATGTGGATTTCCACCTAACTAAAGATTATTTTGGAGTACTGTGTGATTCTTTTATTGCTTTTAGTCAGGTTTAGAAATATTGGGAAATCACTTGTAACATTTTTATATTTGATGTCATTGATAGGGGCCCCCACCAGTTTATTGCCCAGGGGCCCCCACAGACCTTAATCCGGCCCTGTATAGGGCTTTGTTTTTTAAATTTTATTAAAATCTATATAAAAACTGCGACATAGAACAAATAATGGCAAAACTCCTCATATAATACTGCACCAGATCAAATGTCTCTATGATACTAACCAGTGGTGGCTGCAGAGGTAGGGCTGCAATGCAGTCCAAAATTCAAATAGAGGAGCTACACCAACTGTCCTTCCAAACATCACTGGCTGGGACTCACTGGTAGTTGGTGTGGTTCCCCTATTTGAATTTTGGACTGTGCTGCAGCCACACCTCTGGAGCCTTCACTGGTACTAACAGCTCATACCCTCTCCGAAACAAGTCACCATATACAGGACTCTCACAGCTTTCCAACCAGACAGAGCGTGGGAAGCTACCCAATGCGTTTCGTCATTCGGACTTCGTAGGGGTGTCTTCATCAGTAGACACAATTACTTGCTTGTTCTGATACAGCAGTATGGCACGTCTGCAGATTGTTCATTTGGCAAACCAACCTTACTATGTGCAGCAACAATTCCACACCCTGCTGCTTGCAAAGTGACATACTTGTTGTAATAACCAGTATTTTTTCTCTGATAGTACTCAATGCTACGCTTTCCCATCACAGTTTTATTGTTATAATTTCTGATTCTTATAATTACTTCCAGAAACAGGAAGTAATTAATTTCAGAAACTAACAAAATAAAGGTTTGAGGACCTGTCTAGAGTGTGGAAGCCACTATAGATCTTCTATCAACTTGTAAAAGTAGGTGAGTACTGCCATCTATTTTCAGTGTTGTCACTTTTTTTGGGGGGATAGAAAAAGCACTGTCTCTAGCACATCAAAAACTAACACTAAAGCTGCATACACACACAACGATTTTATGAACGATTTTATGAATGATTTTCTGTCAGATTATCTGTCAGATTTTTTAAAGTGTAATGAACGATTTTTTTGAACTACAAACGATTTTTGCATATTCCCTTACTGAAAATCGTTCAGTTGACAAGTCTGACTGAACTACAAACGTGAACGCACATGAACGATAATCATTCGTTTGACTCAGAAAGTGAACGATTTTTCAAACGATTATCGTTAAACGATATCGTTTAACGATAATCATTCAAAAAATCATTGTGTGTGTATGCAGTTTGACACTTATGTGGATGCATACCGGCCACACCATTTATTGATTACTATCTATCTATCTAAACCATAACTATATAATATACATAACCCCTTTTATAACTTACCTCATATTTACAAACTCTCTCTGTTGGTCAGGGAGACTCCCTGAAATAGTAACAATCTCCCTGACTCCCTGACATGTGCAAGCCCTGAAACGTATTTCACCAACAAGTAGATCTTACTAACTGCTTTGGGGCTTGTTTACATTTGGATGTAAGTTAATTTTATGGAACACCTCTCAGATGTAGCTATCTATCTATCTATAAAAAAATCATATAGCATTTAGGTTAAAATAAGCATACCTTACATTGTGACATGTCATATCAGCATATACAGTTTGTAACTGACAGTTCTCTTCAAAATGGTGACCTTTCTACCAAAGCTAGTGACATCACAAAGGCAGTTCATGATGTAACTAATCACAAGGTTAGCATACTCAGGTGAAAAGCACCTTTTACAGTACATGCATTTGGCCACTGTTATCTATCTATCTATCCATCATTTAAGTTAATATAAGCTTACATTACACCAGGGACGTGCTGTCAGTGTAGGCAGAGCCTCTCCTATCATACTCCCTCCCCTATCATACTCGCTGTCATGCTCCAGAGTTTTGGTATATAAGCTGTGTTTTATACATGTGTGCCTCCCCAGCCATTGACCTCACCGCACATCACTGCATTACACCATACCTCCCACCATGACCCGTTCTAGGAGGGACACAATGCTCTGTTTCTGGACTTCCCTCTTAATTTATGACAGCCATCACCTGTGTTGAACTAAATACTTGATCAGAAGTATCACCTGCCAGCACCACAGGTGATGGCAATCATTTATTAAGAGGGAAGTCCAGGAGCACAACATTGTGTCCCTCCTGGAATGGGTCATGTTGAGAGGTATGACTACACAATCAATAGGCTACACAGTCAATAGGCATATTAACAAATGTAATTGATAACTGATAGGTCTTTTGCAGCTCTTCTGATTAGTCTACTGAGGTGATCAATCACATCCTACCTGCTTTTCACCAATGCTATCTGTTAAAATAAGCATACAGTACTATTACCTAACTTGAATATTTTTCTTTATCACCTCTAACTGCCCAGGTGTGTGGAATCCATATTTACCCACCGCCATCAACTGCCCCAAACCGCTAGTGTCTGTTTGAGGGATCAGCCACATAAATGCCACCTTCCTTCGGGTCATTGTCATCAGGGTTACCTTTTCTTACCACTAAGCTTCCCTACCAATAAAATGGTAACCCACATGAACCCAGAGCCTCCAAGATGCCTGTATCCGTGGTGTGACATATAACTCACAAACTACTATCTGAGAATCCACCACCCTTTTATCAGTACATATATGACCCCTAGTTATATCAGATGATAATTGCTCCTTGTGCTGCAATAGACATTTTCCCATAACACCCTTCACTTGTTCCTGGGTCTTCTGTAGTCAAACAATGATCTAACAAAGGCATGTTGCAATAATTAGTTTTTACAAACATTAGCTCCTTCATAGTATTATTAAGAAGTGAACACAATAATAACTTAAGTAATATTAATATACACATTTGTGGAAGCCACGAGATACCTTTTCATAATGGCTCAAAAATGTATTTTAGGTTTAACCACCTGGTTAAAGTGACACGATTCTCAGTTAATTAAAATATTGTGCCACAGTCCCAAATATATATGTATTTGCTATAACTTGTCTTATTATAATCTATGTATGTGGGTATATTGTGGGAGTTGTATCCTGGCGGTGCCAGAGCATGTATTCACTTTCACTTCAATCTGAACTATACTGGAAATGTTATCTGTAACGGTCCTATTGTTCATCATTGGTCCCTCTAGGCTGAGCAATAGGGCAATGACTTGGGATTGTATTGGAGGTTAATGAAACAAAACAGTTCTGTATATATGACCTAAAGACCTTGCTGGAAAATACATGAGGAAGCCAGAAAGGTAACGCTACATATTAAGTAAATGTTATAGATGATAAACACAAGTTGCAGTAATACAGTGCAGTCTTGTGAATGTAGAAAAACCACTTTAGACATATACCCCCTTTCCACTGACCAAATACCCGGGTTATTGAAGTATCAATAACGGCTCAGTGGAAAAGGGTCCTAGCAGGGCCGGCTCTAGGGGTGTTCGACCAGTGTGGTCGAACAGGGGCACCACCCATACAAGGCACACCCCTCCCCAACATCCCGAGTTCAGCGGGACAGTATTGTCCCGCTGTTCCACCCGTGGGCTGCAGTGGCCCGCGGCTGATGAGATCGGGAGGTTGGGGACCCCCTCCGCCAGCAGCTTTGCGGCGGTGCGGGACCCTGGAGTCTGAATGGATGCTGCGCGAATGCACGTGGCATCCATTCAGTGAAGGGATAGGGCTGGGGGAAGCCCAGATAGTGAGGCTCCCCCCAGCCTGACATAACTTGTAGGCGTGCCATGCGGTCACGCCTCCAAATAACATCACATAGGGAGCGTAACATGGTAATTAGGCCACGCGCCCTTTTTGGTTACGTGCGCGATGTGAGGGCGCACTTTGAAGAGCTGGCACAGGGTGCTCCGAACCCTGGAGCTGGCCCTGGGTCCTAGAAAAAAATCCCAGGTCGATTGACCCAGCATTTCTTTCCGGGTTTCGAACAGAGGGCCTGATTCAGAGCCGCTCGTAAGCGGCCGCTCGTTCGCTCCGAGCGATGTTCGCACATCTGCGCATGCGTATGGGTCGTAATGCGCATGCGCAAACCAGTCAGTGCGGTCGGAAAACGTGTATTCGCAAAATTGCGAGTGCCTGCTAATTTGAGTGACAGGATGAGGCGTTTGTGGGTGGTAACAGGGGAAGGTGCTTGAAAACGGGGAGTGGAGATCCGAACGCAGGCATGCCAAACGGTCAAAATGGGCGTTTTAAGGATGTGCATAATTAACCAAGCAGCGTCATCGACCACGTCACTTGGTTGTTTCTTAGCCTGAACTGTTGGCATGATTGCGGTAGGAAAATCCAACCACAAGCACTGCGAGCAGTTCAGACGCCTTTCGATGTACTCGATTAATCTAATAAATAGCGGAGATGACGTATGATGCGAGCGGCCAGGGGGCGTCTTTACAAAATAGCGAGCGCATGTTTCGTTTGCTCGCTCAGACATAGAGGCGTCAACGAACCGCAAAGAGCGAGCGCTCAATTTAAATAGCCGGCCCCTTTTTCTGAACGAGCGAGCGCAAATAGCGACCGGCTCTGAATCAGGCCCAGAGTTTTACGCAGGTAAAAGCCTACTCAGGTTCAGGTTCAGTGGAAATGGGTTGCCCGGGTCTTCCGACCCGGGACCCGTTTCCCGCATGGTGATTGGCTGTCATTCGGGAGACTGTGTGAAAGCTGTCACCAGGGAGGGAGAGATCACGGTTTTTACCCCATTCCTGCTTCATACGGTGAGGCTGTAATCTCTCCCTGCCCGGTGACAGCTCATCGCCAAGCGCCAGCACTGCACCCGTGTGCAGTGTGAACGGCGCCGACCCGGGATGTTTCCAGAGCAACGCCACAATAGAAATGGGGTAAATACCGGGTCTGACGGGCTTGTACCCATGTTCCAAATCCCGGGTCAAAAGGGGTACTATGTTGATTCTATCTTTTATCCCTAAAGCTATGGTAGACACCACCTGTGCCTTTGTGGATGAATAAAAACAAGAGATATGGTAAGAACTTACCTTTGTTATCTCTGTTTCTACGAAGTCCATAGGGTCCACAGGGTTGACCTTGGGGTATAGGTTGGGAACCAAATCCGGGCACCACGCAGTTAAAGCTTTTAGCTCCCAGGATGCACTGGGTCCACTCTCCCTATAACCCCACCCCCAAGCCAGAGGCACCTCAGTTTGTAAGTAGCCAAAGGCCGGAGGAGGAGAGAAAAAGAGAGAGAAAACTGGAACACTCAATAACCATACTCACCGAAATGGGAGACGGAAAACCGGTGACCAGCCACACAGCCCATATGAAGCCAGGTGCGTCAGGGCGGGCGCCCTGTGGACCCTATGGACTTCGTAGAAACAGAGATAACAAAGGTAAGTTCTTACCATATCTCTTGTTTTCTACTTCAGGGTCCATAGGGGGTCCACAGGGTTGACCTTGGGGATGTCCCAAAGCAGTTCAACCAAGGGTGGGGACGCTCCTGTGCTGAGAGGAGAATCCGTCGCCAAAAAGGAAGCATCCTGAGAGGCAAAGGAAACCAATGCCTAGAACCTTAAAAAGGTGTGGACAGAAGACCACGTGGCCACCTAGTAAGGTAAAACAGCCGAGGCGCCACAGCGAGCCGCACACATGGCCCGAGAAAAAACAAGCATCAACAACAGGAAGGCCTACCCATGGGTAGGCCCCTGAGGAAGACCTACGAGGCCATCCAGCCAACATTTGGTTATAGGCCGGCCATCCTTTCCTGTGAAAACCAGAAATCTCAGACCACCAATAAGGAGTCCGATTTCCGTAAGGAACCTGAACGGATCACAAAAATCCAAAGAGGCCAGACCACAGTCAATGAGGCCACACCAGCCGAGAGGACTGGGGACAGAATGGCCGTACCATAAGTTCCAGAACAATATGGAACCTGAAAACCACTAAGAAGCAACACAGGGCGAGAGCAACTCCCACCCTGACATGATGCCCTCCAGAAGAGGGAGCCACATGAGAACGCTCCCAATTCAGACACTCTCCTGGTTGATATAAACACCCTGAGAGAAAGAGAGAGCCTAAGCAATAGACCATGTAATGGCTATCACAACCAGCGGTTCCATTGACTGTCCCCGGAGGTAACGAAGAACCACTACTTACTCCCCAGGAGTCCCTAGGGAGGACAAATGGAGGCATAATCAAGAAAACACTCCAAAGGATGAACTGGATACCAGAGTGGAGCAATTCCATATCTTAACCATACTGACAGTGTAGAGATCCGCACTGTCAGGAAGACCAGGCCAAGTGTGAAACCCAAGCCAGCCGGAAGGAATGCCAGAATATCTGGAAATCCTGGACACCGGAGGATTGTATCGACAGGTACAATACCATAAGATTTATGGCTGCCACAGTTTGTGGTAGGTCCCAGCAAAAGCTGATCCATGTGCTCTAATCATTCCAACGATGACAAAGCCAGGGAAGCCGTAAGACCACTGTAAGGACACAGTCAAAGACAAACGACCCAGGTCCAAGGCAAAACCAAAGACCCTGAGACAACAGGTCCGGGCAGTGAAGCATCAGGGATGGAGTATCGATGTAGAGACTCCGAAGATCCAAGTACCCCTGACATCTGGGGCAATCAGGAGCCACCAGCAGGAAAGCATCTCCGTCTCGATTGAAAACACTTCCAAAGACCTTGAGGAAGAAGGGAGACCGGAGAACACAGGTACACAAAGTGGAAGGACCACTTCACCGACAAAGAGTCGCTGAAGGTTGCTTCAGAATCCCCAAAGCTGAACTGTAACACCATAGTGTGATAAAGTCAGAAGGCCATGAGGGTCACCTCAGGGGGGCCCCCCCTGCTCACCAGGAGATGAAACCTCTCTTGGGGAAGAGACTAGTCCCCGGGATGCACGTCGTGACGGCTGAGGACTCCCGCTTCCCAATGGAGAGCTCCTGAAATGAACGCTGCCGAGATGGTCGGGAGGAGACCCTCGGACTATGTCCGAATATTTGACATACCTGTCATTGCCACCCAACGAACAGTGTTGCTAAAAAGGAAGCCACTGTCCTGACCCTGTCGGACTGAACCTTTTCAGGTTCACCGGGAAACAAGAGTTATGCCAGAGTAAGTTAATTGACAGGGTGGAATCGACAGACGTCCAACTGCACTGAAAAGGATTCGATCCAGACACTGTCCATAGCAAAGAAAACCCTGGACGAGATGGCCATAGCCACCCGGACAGGGACCGACTTGCCTCCGGAGAGAGCATCATCGTTTGAACAGTTATCCGACAGAAAAAACTCATTCCATCTGGAGATGAGCCAATTATGGAAAGGCCTGGAATGGAACTGAGCCCATTCCACCATGCATCCCAGAGTGTAAAGACATCTGTCGACTGCGCAGACAACCATGTACTCCTAATGGAAGAGAGGAGATTCCGTCTTACGCCAGAAGAATTCTCAGATTCTGAGAATCCAGCAGGGATCCTAGATGAAGAATACCCAGAGAGGGATGCAGGGAGGACTTTTTCCCCGTTGATTAAACGTCTGCACCCTGAAGAAGCCACAGTCATCCTGACCTGGCCGTAAAGTACCCCGGTGATCCCGCTAAGAGCAGGAGGCCGTCCAGGTACAGGAGCATTGGGATATACTGAACAGAAGAACTGTCAGAAAATCCAAAACGCTGGTAAACCCCTGTGGGGCTGAGGACAGTCCCAACAGGCAGAGCCCGAAAAATTGTAAGTGTTGCTGTGATACAGCAAACCTCAGCCCATGCTGAGGAAAGGTCTCTGTAAGTACCCGTAGGCACGCGTCCTGTATATCCAGTGATACCATAAAGTCCCCAGGTTCCAAACATCGTATGATGGAGCATAGGGATTTCCTCCTGAGCCCAGGTAGCTTTAGGAACTGGTTCAGGGAATTGAGACAGAGAATAGGCCAAAGAGGACCATTCAGCCACCGCACCAGAAAGAAAGCAGAACAACCAGTCCCTCACTGAGATAGTGGGGATGGCCTAATTAGCTCCGCTTACCGCAACAACTGCATAGCTTTCTGGATCTGTAAGGCCCTTGTAAAGAGGGCGTACCCTCCTACCCACGTAGCCGCGGCAACTTGACACTAATACCGGGCGAACTGAGAAAATCGGTATCTCCCAGTTGTAGGCCTGTCCCGTCAGGCTGAAGAGATATCCGTAGGTTCAGAAGCAGGATCGGCTGGCAGTCCAGGCCTGCTCGGTACTGGATATGTCGGCCCTTGTAGATGCCGACAGTCTACGAAGAAACAGACCTTTAGGCTGACCCAGAGGACAAAAAAGACTTAACAGACTTAGTCTGAGGCCTTGTAGTGGGCATAGCTGAAAGCGGTAAACTTGTCGTTAGTAATACTGCCAATGTTACTACAATCTTGTCAAGGTCAGGACCAAACAATATCAACCCTAAAGATGGTATCTGCACCTCTGCATTCCCAGAGCGCAGCCATAGGGTATTACGGAGGATACAGTCGCAGCCGGAACTCTGAAAGTTAGGAGACTGGTATCCAATATAGGCATTTCCACCTATGACAACAGCATATATTACGTGAGCGACCAAATACATTTGAACCCCCGACGTGTTGGAGGGGAAAAAACGTTACAAATGCATCAACCCAATATGCAATAGTATTAACCAACCATGCTATAGCCATGGTAGGATGGATAACAACTCCTGAAAGCAAGTATACTGATTTCAGGCAGAGTTACCACCTACGGATCCGAAGAATCCGACCACGCAGGAATGGGAGGCGTAGTAACGTCTGTAATCAGACGAGTAACACGCCCATCCCCCCCAGGAGGGGCTCGTGATGACCCTCAGGGAATTTGGGACAGGAGGCCAAACACTGTTGTAACACCTCCTATCTGGCAACAGCCAGAGTCCCGCTATGCGATCCACCCGCTAGTCAGCAACAGGGAACCCGAAGGCACGCAATACTGAGGGTGTATGATACAGGTGCAGGTCAACATTCACTCTAACCAGAATGGACCTGCTACCAGCCCTAAAGCAGGGATAATAATACCTGAAATAGGCTTCCCCCCGTGTAAGAGGGAAAGAGCCCCGAACAGTACCCAGTTCACGGCAGAGCCAACTGGGAAGTAACCACAGGGCGTCAACCACGCCAATTAGCGTTTCGTAGAAAACGACATCCACCCAGGGTGGCTGTTGTGGTAATCCCTGCAAGGGGAATGACAGACTATTGTGGCACCAGGGGGAATTCATATACTGCGAAAAACCCCTGCAGGGAGCGGTAGTCTGTGTCACAGGGGAAGAGAGCAAGAAGCTGCGAGATACCCTGAGATGAAAAGGGCAGTATGGTGAAGTAACCCCAAGTGAGGTACAACAATGGGGCCCGCCCGGCGATCCGCAATTGAGAGGATCCCGAGAAAACAAACCGCCCAAGGGGGTCGTGAAAGAGGCCGGCACCAGATGACGCCACATACAGAACCCTTTATGAGTCAAATCCTCCGCACTAACACCTGCAGCACATGACTTGCAGGATAGTAAAAATGGGTGCAGTATAACGCTCTATCTCCTGGTCAGACATATCTGACCAATCTTGGCGGAAATATTAAGCAGCGCTATACTGGTCCTGACTGATGCCAAAAATTAGCTGCAGGGACCCATTTTCAGCGTATGCAACACACAGTTCCATCTAAAATATGGCAACGTGCAGCACGCAACAGTATGTGACAAACCACACAAATATTAACAAGTATATAAATGTGAGGTCTCAGAACCACCCTAAGTACAGCTGTATTAGGGCAGGTAAAGAAAAGGGATAGATATACACTGACAGGTGAGAGAATAAAGTACAGTCAGCACTAGCATAAGTCACATACAATGCAGATATATACATATATACATAAACATGTCATATAATATACTGCACTATTACACTGCATTCAACTGCCCAGATTCAGTGTCTGGGAAGGCTACAGTGCTGTGTACACTGACCTGATGGTGAGGTACGCAGGGGGACTGGACTCACTGCCATCCTGAGAGATTTCTGCTGCACCACAGAGATAAAATGGCCGCTGGAGACCTCAGAGGAAGCGTGGCCCGCGGAGGAAGCAGCTCAGCGACGCCAGACTATGGATACTGAAAGGCGCGCTGAGCTGAGGGGAGGAGCCGCTGTAACAGGGAAGGCTGCCTCCCCTGGCCGGCTATTAACCCCCGGGACGCCGGCTCCCTGCACCGATCGTTAAGTCCCTGGTGGTCTAGTGGACACACGGGGTATGGGGGGCCCGCCGCCACTGCCGGCGCCTCCGGTCTGTCCCCTGAGACCGGAGGCACAGGACTGCATTTGAAATGCGCGGATCACCGCAAGCGGTGATCCGCGACCTTACCTGCTCCCCGTGGATCCGGCAGCAGTCCTGGGCGCCCACAGAGTCCGGCTAGTACAGACTCTGGGGTCCCGCTGAGATCCCCAGATCTGTACTGGCGTCTCAGCGCCAGCGGGGTGACGGAGCGGCAGCTTAGACGTCCTATGGACAGTCCGACGCTGCCGCTCTGAAGAGTCCAAAGTCCATGGAAAAAACTTTGTCCCTAAAAAAATAAAATAAGCTTAGGGGCTGCTAATCAGCTCCCCCTGCGCTAACGGTGACCCGACTCCGGCCGGGCACCAACTTAAACTGAGGTGCCTCTGGCTTGGGGGTGGGGTTATAGGGAGAGTGGACCCAGTGCATCCTGGGAGCTAAAAGCTTTAACTGCGTGGTGCCCGGATTTGGTTCCCAACCTATACCCCAAGGTCAACCCTGTGGACCCCCTATGGACCCTGAAGTAGAAATAAGGTTATTTCCATGCTGGAGAGATTCCTTGTTAATGTTTTTCTTAAGGATAATTTGGCCACTGGGTGGCACTGTTCTGTTGCTGACTTGCAGCTATGACTCATATTAATGTAAGTAATGCTGAGTACACACTGGCCGACATATCGGCCGTTCAAATGAACGGCCGATATATATATTGTGTGTGCGTCAGCCAGTGTGTATAGACGATATGTCTGTGAATAACGTCGTTCACAGACATATTGCATCGGCAGCACAGCCGATGGCCGATATAGCTGCACATCGTGCTCTGTGTACAGGCCGCCGGGGAGGGGGCGAGACGCAACACCCAGCCACCAAGACCCCAGGCCAGATGGCAGTGATAGTTGCTCAGTGTGTATGAACAACCAGCATCTACAGATATATCTTTCAGGTGTGTACGCAGCTTAAATTTCTGTATAATTTACGCCTCTGGGGCTGATCTTGAGGCGGAAGCTGCTATGACAGTTTAGCATCTTTCCCATAGTCACATCTGCGACTATATGCTAATGCTAGTATCAGCCCCTCCCTGGTGTACAGCTGCACGTCTTACTGTACAAGGAATGAGACGCCTACTTTCAGCATCTTCAGACGCTGCAATACCACTTGGTGCGTCTTTAGACGTCATCATCAGTCGCATCATCGAAACTTACACCAGGCCTATGGTCGGTACAGATTTTCTGTCAAAGTATGCCCACCAATGTCAGCGGTTGTGTACGTTTGTGGGTCTGTGTACGGACCCACTTCAGCAACACGCCCGCGGCATCCCCATAACATGCCCATAAGATGGACTATCTCCATGCGTCTGAATAGCCACCTCCCATTTCTGATAATGTACGCCTCAATCATAACTGCACTCCTGTACGTACACACAGTGTAACGCATGCGCTGGGAGCTTTAAGGGTTTTTCACCCAGTAGCAGAAAAATAACAGTCAGTTCCATGAACATCGGCATTGGGTGCAACTGAGAAACAGGCCCTCTGTGTTCTGATAAGTGTACCCTGAAAACCATAGTGGGATAAATGTAAATAGGTGACTTTCCCTGTAGCCGCGTGACATTGTAGTCAGGCACTTGTCTGTGGTGGGTGTGCTGTAGTCTGAGAACAGTGCAATGAATTTGATGACTTCCTCTTTACATGTGTTATTAGTTATAATAACTTCCTGACAGCATTAGCGCTATGAATAAGAATCTGTCAATTAAATATTATTACCGCACTTTGAGGTTTCATTTGGCACAAACAGGAATTTTTCTTACCATTAATTTTATCTCTGGCACTAGAAATATAATAAAGGGGAATCGACTATCAACGTAAACATTAACCACTCTAGCTAAAGATAGGGACTGTACCTACCAAGGATGTAATTAGGAACTCCCTGCTCCGCCCACCTCCTTCTATCAGTCCCCACCATCTTGAATTACTTGACGCACTTCCAGGTATAAACAGAGTGGATAGCGTGACAATAAATAAATGCAAAATGGAGTTTTGCGCAATGGTCTTACTGCTTGTAAATGTCACATAGCAGCTGCGATTTCACAAGCTGCGGAGGTGCGATTGCCTACTGAAATGCCCACCGTAGCCATCCCCTACAGCACCCCAACTGTGTACACATTTGAAGCCCATACGCAGGTTCTCCGATAATCGCCCATGTGAGTAACCCTAAGGTTACACAGCATGGGCGTCTGGACTAAGATTCTGGAGCCATTTTATGTGTGTAGGGGATCGCAGATCGTGTCCTGGCCCCAAAACAGCATAGACCAGCCTGCATTTTGCCGACCACTCCCCCAAATGGTGCTTTCCTGCCAATCACATTGCGACCCCTGAAGATATGCGTGCGGGAGCACAGAGGGGGCTTGGCGCATGTGCAATTTTCGATGCATGCTCAGTTCACCGATAATCACTCAACTGCGTAAAAATAAGAAGAGTGTAATCTCTGAGGCTCTGTGTACGCACAAAGGTGCTGTTACGATCAGGACAGACCATATGAGAAATGTTGTGATAAAGCTATGGGCGGTGACTGGGAGGTGGCTACAGATGCACGCAACATGGTTCGTTCAGTGTTATGGGAGGTTGGGTATGATATGCTCACAGTCATAATGTCGACATTAATAATTTCTACATGACCATGTCGACATGGTCATAATGTTAACGTTAATCATGTGGACAGTGATGAAATGTAGACATACTTACCTGCTCCGGGCAGCTGCACCTGCTCCAGGGCATCGTCTGGGTCCCTGCGGTCATGTGACAGTGATTTTTGGGTCAGATCTCCCATCCTCAGGTGCAGGAGCATAGGGAGGGCGGTTCTGGTGGAGCGCGAGCTCCTGGCGTCAAAAGTGTCAGAGGGTGCCCGGTGCCACGGGCTGTGACCACTGGCTGGCTGAAGTCTAACTGGCAGCTGTCTAAGCTGACAGCCTGCCGGGTGCCAGTTCCAGGGGCGCTTTCGACTTGTGCGTGTGACGTCATGACACACGGACAGAGGAGGTGACCCGGGACGCGCCCCCATCCCTCCAAAAAAAAAAAAGAGCAAGGTGCGTGCTCCTAGCGCAGCGCTCCTTTGCTGCACAGGACTGCACTTTATATTTACAATTATTATTATTAGGCGGTGAGGTGATATATATTTAATACTGGCAGTTGCTGAGGGGTTTTATAGGTAGATGATGGGGCCTGGACTGCTGTAATCAGTGAGGGGGGGGAGTACTTATATATTTAATACTGACAGTGTCTAAGGGGTTTTATAGGTAAGTGATGGGGACTGGCCTGCTGTAATCAGTGAGGGGGGGTACTTATATATTTAATACTAGCAGTGGCTAAGGGGTTTTATAGGTAGGTGATGGGGCCTGGCCTGCTGTAATCAGTGAGGGGGGGGAGTACTTATATATTCAATACTAGCAGTGTCTAAGGGGTTTTATAGGTAAGTGATGGGGCCTGGCCTGCTGTAATCAGTGAGGGGGGGTACTTATATATTTAATACTAGCAGTGGCTAAGGGGTTTTATAGGTAGGTGATGGGGCCTGGCCTGCTGTAATCAGTAAGGGGGGGGGAGAGAACTTATATATTTAATACTAGCAGCGGCTGAGGGGTTTTATAGGTAAGTGATGGGGCCTGGCCTGCTGTAATCAGTGAGGGGGGGGGTACTTATATATTTAATACTAGCAGTGGCTGAGGGGTTTTATAGGAAAGTGATGGGGCCTGGCCTGCTGTACTCAGTGAGGGGGGGAGGGGTAGCACTTACCTACCCTCCAACATGACCCGTTCCATTAGGTACAAAATGCTCTGCTCCTGGACTTCCCACCTAATGTATGATTGAAGCCACCTGTGCTGAACTAGGTAATTGATGAGACAGGTGTTTCAGCACAGCTGGCTGCAATCTTATATTATGAGGGAAGTCCAGGAGCAGAGCATTTTGTACCTAATGGAATAGGTCATGTTGGAGGGTCTGCACTTATATATTTAATACTTGTCAGTGGCTGAGGGGTTTTATAGTGGATGGTACTGGCCCATACCTCCCAACATGACCCTCTCCAGGAGGGACACAATGCTCCTGTCTTGAAAAGGGAGCCCCCCCCTGATGGGCGTGGTCACTTAAAAATGGGACGTGTCAACATGACACACCCCTTTATTTTCACACTGAACATTCCTATCCATATGCACCTTAACCCCAGTAGTACCCCTTATACAGTACCCCCAGTATGCAGTTGTGGTCCCTCTTATGCAGGCCCATAGTAGTGCCCCTTATACAGTATCACCAGTAGTGGTCCCCCTTATACAGTCCCCAATTAGTTCCCCTTACTCAGTACCCCCAGTAGTGCCCCCCCAAATGCAGTGCCCCATGTAGTGTTCCCCCTTATGCAGTGCCCCTAGTAGCAGTCCCCACAATGCAGTGCGCCCAGTAGTGGTATCCCCTTATGCAGTGCCCTTTATATAGTGCCCCCAGTAGTAGTCCCCCCCCCCTATGCAGTGCCCTTTATATAGTGCCCCCAGCAGTAGTCCCCCCATGCAGTTTTCCCAGTAGTGGTCCACCTTATGCAGGCACCCAGTAGTGATCCCCTCCTATCTAGTGCCCCCTGTAGTGGCCCTTCCTATTATTGCCCCCAGTAGTGGTCCCCCCAGTGCAGTGCCTCTAGTAGTAGGCCTCTTTTATAATGCCCCCAGTGGTATTCCCCCCCCCCCAAGTAGTAGTCCCCAGTAGAGGTTCCCCCTCCCGATTAAGTGCCCCCAGTAGTAGCCCCCCCTCCCAGTAGAGGTCCTCCCAATAATGGTGCGCCCAGTAGTAGCCACCCCTCCCCCGTTGTGCCCCCACCCCCAGTAGAGGTCCCCCCAGTGGTAGCCACCCCTCTCCCCCGTTGTGCCCCCAGTAGTGCTGACAGGTTTAAAAAAATATATATATAAAAATATACTTACCTGAATCCACGCTGCTGCTGCTGCTCCGGTCCGCGACACCGCTCCCGCCGCCACCGCTCGCCAGTCCTCCCGGGCTGGCGCGCTCAGCATTATGGGACAGACGTCATGATGTCATGACGTCTGTCCCATTACCCACTGCAGGAGCCGGACAGAAGCCCGGCTCTTGCAGTGGGTGCTGCAGCAGTCAATGAGAGTCTATCTGACTCTCATTGGCTGCTGTTTAACACACGCATCGCCGCCAGCGCTGGCGGCGATGCCTGTGTTATGCACAGGCTGAGCCCGCCTCCTAGCGCTATTGGGTAAGCGCTCAGGGGGAGGGAGCGTGCAGCACAGGACCGGCGCTGGAAGCCTAGCACCGGTCCTGTGTAAATGTGTAGCGCTGACCGCACAAAGGGGCCTATTCATCAACACTAAAATAACGTTTTTAAGGACATTTTCCTTAAATAACGTTATTTTGGTATTCATGAACAGACTTAACACAGGAGATATCACAGATATCTCCTTGCTAAGTTCCCCTGCGTTAATTTCCACACTCCCCATACATTAGTACATTAGTATGGGGATGTGGAAATTGTGGTATTCATCAAATTCCGAAAATTATCAATTTTCGGAATTTGATGCAGTTACTATTCGCCATTGTGAGGTGGCGAATAGCAGAATCCACTTACCTGTATCCGCATGTGCAGGTCCCTCGACGAGTCCCTCCGGCGCTCTGCTCCATCCTCAGGCTCCGGAGGCTGGTCGGATATGTGTGCTCCCCAGCAGAGCACAAGAAAGTTTAGAAAAAAATTTTTATTTTTTTTTCTAAACTTTCTTGTACTCTGCTGGGGAGCACACATGTCCGACCAGCCTCCGGAGCCTGAGGACGGAGCAGAGCGCCGGAGGGACTCGTCATGGTCTGCTGGGAAACCACATGACAGACCAGCAGGATGGAGCCGGAGGCTGCTTCGCGGACAGGTAAGTCGGGGGGGGGAAGGTGAGCGGAGGGGGGAGAGGGGTGGGGGGTGATCGGGGGGGGTACGAAACTTAACGCATCTGTAGGCAGTGCTGCGCATGCGCTGGTTTTACAGATGAAACAGCGCATGCGCAGCACTGTTTCCAGATGCGATAAGTTAGTGTAGGCAGGGAAAAGTATCTATTTCCCGAAAAGCTGTCATCGCAAAAATGACAGCTTTTCGGAATAGATACTTATGGAGAGGTGGAATGATGAATTCCACCTATAATTAGCTAGAACTCCATGAGAGTCTAAAGCTAATTATCTCCATTTAATCTTTACGGTTAATGAATAGGCCCCTTATTGCGGTTGGCGCTACACTGGCTAGGGCGGGCGGGACCGGCACCGCCGGTCCCACAGCGCCCAGGGCACGCACCCCGCTTGCCCTGCCCTAGTTACACCACTGGGTGCGATCCTGCTGTAATCAGCAGTGGCTGATGGGTTTTATAGGTACAGTAGGTGATGGGGCCTGGCCTGCTGTAATCAGTGTGGGGGGGAGGGGGAGCACTTATATATTTAATACTAGCAGTAGCTGAGGGGTTTTCTAGGTACAGTAGGTGATGGGGCCTGGCCTGCTGTAATCAGTGAGGGGGGAGGGTGAGCACTTATATATTTAATACTAGCAGTGGCTGAGGGGTTTTCTAGGTACAGTAGGTGATGGGGCCTGGCCTGCTGTAATCAGTGAGGGGGGGAGGGGGAGCACTTATATATTTAATACTAGCAGTAGCTGAGGGGTTTTATAGGTACAGTAGGTGATGGGGCCTGGCCTGCTGTAATCAGTGAGGGGGGAGGGTGAGCACTTATATATTTAATACTAGCAGTGGCTGAGGAGTTTTATAGGTACAGTAGGTGATGGGGCCTGGCCTGCTGTAATCAGTGAGGGGGGAGGGGGAGCACTTATATATTTAATACTAGCAGTGGCTGAGGGGTTTTATAGGTACAGTAGGTGATGGGGCCTGGCCTGCTGTAATCAGTGAGGGGGGGAGGGTGAGCACTTATATATTTAATACTAGCAGTGGCTGAGGAGTTTTATAGGTACAGTAGGTGATGGGGCCTGGCCTGCTGTAATCAGTGAGGGGGGAGGGGGAGCACTTATATATTTAATACTAGCAGTAGCTGAGGGGTTTTATAGGTACAGTAGGTGATGGGGCCTGGCCTGCTGTAATCAGTGAGGGGGGGAGGGGGAGCACTTATATATTTAATACTAGCAGTGGCTGAGGAGTTTTATAGGTACAGTAGGTGATGGGGCCTGGCCTGCTGTAATCAGTGAGGGGGGAGGGGGAGCACTTATATATTTAATACTAGCAGTGGCTGAGGGGTTTTCTAGGTACAGTAGGTGATGGGGCCTGGCCTGCTGTAATCAGTGAGGGGGGGAGGGTGAGCACTTATATATTTAATACTAGCAGTGGCTGAGGGGTTTTATAGGTACAGTAGGTGATGGGGCCTGGCCTGCTGTAATCAGTGAGGGGGGGAGGGTGAGCACTTATATATTTAATACTAGCAGTGGCTGAGGGGTTTTATAGGTACAGTAGGTGATGGGGCCTGGCCTGCTGTAATCAGTGAGGGGGGGAGGGGGAGCACTTATATATTTAATACTAGCAGTGGATGAGGGGTTTTATAGTGGATGGTACTGGCCCATACCTCCCAACATGACCCTCTCCAGGAGGGACACAATGCTCTGGTCCTGGACTTCCCTGGTAATTTATGATTGGTGGCGGCTCCAGAGGTGGCGGCTGCAGTACAGTCCAACATTCAAATAGGGGAGTCACACCAACTGCCAGTGAGTCCCAGACAGTGGTGTTTGGCAGCAGTTGATCCATTACCGAGTAAGGTACAGTCTACAGAAGGAAATATATATATGTGTGAAGAATTCTTACTTTGTGCAGATGCTCCATCCAATGCCTCATGTTCTGACGTTCTCCTGAAAATTTATTTGCAATCAATATTACCTATAAAAGCATCAGTGATACTCTGCATTGTACACAATACTGCTGCTGGTCATTTGTATTATACCTGTATTATCAGGATTTGCACAGAACATGCTAATGCCTTCCGTAGTATAATCTGACAGCAGCTGCTGGACCCCGGATTTGTGGATGAAATCTAGTGGGAATGTCATCTTTTTATGAGTCATTATGACCAGACCAGTGTTTTGGAATGGATATACTGTAGTTGCTTAGTTATTCAGAATTCATCATTATTGATGGATACAATGTCTCCTCGTCAAGGCGCTTTAGAAAGAAATTCAATTGTATCTGTGCCAAGGCAAGCGTCTGTTATTGATGCTGCATTCACTGGATCAATGTACAATTAAATGAGTACAGTCAAGGGAGAATAAATGGGGGATGTAGACATTGCCGCTCCCTGTTATTTTTTTGTACATAGTAAGATTTCTTTTTGTGTTGTTATAATATAAATAAAAAAAAAATCATAAAAACGCATTGTTTTCAATAGCTGTCAGTCAGATGTACAAAAGCACCATAGAGAGTCACAGAACAGAACAGAATAAATGTGAAATAACAGGATAACATTAGTTCTGCTTCACTAAAATCATCAAATACTTTTTAGTATTGTAATTTCCACTTTTACCACTGTAGTACCCTTGGGTCAGCCATCGGTTGCCCAGTCTCTTTCACCTCAGGCTCCTGCGGGCAAACTACAAACAGATGTAGTTTATTTACAGTCAGTTATTACATCTTCCTAGTACATATTATTTAGTAACAGGGGTGAAACTACGGAGCCACCCATAAGGGAAACCCTGTCCAGGGATGGTCTGAAGTTGCTCCCTGTCCACTCCCCCAGGTAAGTGATTCACATAGACAAATGAATGAATGCATCCCACAACTGCTTTCTAATTATTTTCATTCCTCATCAACAATCCTTGTTTTGCTTGTCCCTGTTCTGCCAGTCAGACTGTTCACAATACCAAACCCAATCATAATTAATCCGATTTGCTCTGTAAGCAAAACAGCATGCAATAATAATTATGGCACAGAGAAAACTGTCCTACAAATCAGGCAGACTATTATGTGAATTTGATTTTCTTTGTCAAAAGCCTATAGCTATCTGTGATAGGAGCACATTAATATATGGGATGTAGTGCATATCCCGGCGGACAAGATGCCGGCCATTGATATACCGATGCCGGCATCCCGACGCCGGGCAAAATGCAGATGCCGCTATCCCCTTACGGATCAGGATACCGGTGTCGGAATCCCCACAGCCGGCATCCTGATCACAATACACTGGAGCCAAGTAAGTCTTAGCCGCGGGGGGGGGGGTTAGGTTTAGACACCCCCTGGGTGGACTTAGGGTTAGGCACCCCCCCAGGGAGGGTTAGGCTGCAGGAAGGTGGGGTTAGGGTTAGGCACCACCAGGGGGAGGTTAGGGTTAGGCATCACCAACAGAGGCTTAAGCTGGCCACACATCTAAAGATTATCTGTCCAACCAGCCAACTAGATGCTTGGTTGGAATGAAAATCTGGTAATGAATGAAAGCAAATGACAATCAGCAATTTGCTTCCAAACGCAGGAAAATGGACGAAAACTGTTGTTTGAACAAATAGTTTAGATCAAACATTTAACAAACTTGTCTGAACGACCATTTTCATCTGTTTTCTGGCATTTAGGAGCAAATTGCTGATCATCAGTTACTCCCATACGTTACCAGATTTTCATTCCAACCAATCAACAAGTTGGCTGGTTGGATGTAAGTTGGTCTAGTGTGTGGCCAGCTTTAGAGTTAAGGGGGGGAGAGGGGAGGGATAGGGGACTTACCAGCATCCCTTGGGATCTTCAGCTGTTGGGATTCATACCCAACCCTATATATATATATATATGCTCAGCACCTCTGGGAACTCCTTAAGACTGTTGGAAAACCATTCCAGGAGACTACCGCATTAAGCTTATTGAGAGAATGCCAAGAGTGTGCAAAGCTGTCATCAAAGCAAAAGGGGGCTGCTTTGAGGAATCTAAAATATAAAACATATTTTGATTTGTTTAACACTTTTTTGTTTACAACATAATTCCATATGTGTTCTTTCATAGCTTTGATGTCTTCAGTATTAATCTACTATTTTGAAAACAATTTAAATAAACAAAAACCATTGAATGAGAAGGTGTGTCCAAACATATATATATAACAATATATATATAAAATACATTGATCAGCTTCTATTTTTATTAGGTTACATGTTATATAAATAGTAGTACTGACTAGAATACTCTCTGAGGGCTCTCTGCATTGTATAGTTGTCATTAGAAGGTTCTCTGTATTGTATAGTGGTCTCTTGAAGGCTCTTTGTAATGTATCTGTTACTAGAAAGCACTCTGTATATATTGTAGAGGCTTCCCTGTGTTGTATAATAAGCAGTAGAAGGCATTCTGTATTGTATCAGTCTTTGTATTATATAGTGGTCTCTAGGAATCTCTCTGCATTGTGTAGTGGTCACTGGAAAGCTCTGCATTGTATAGTGGTCACTAAAAGTTCTCTGCATTGTATAGATGTCACTACAAGGCTCTCTGGGCCTGTTTCAGTAAGGCACGCATGCACTCGGCTGCCGCGTGTATATGCTAATCAATACATACGCACGGCAACTGCAGCATAAGATGCAGACGCCCAGCACTACACAATACCACCCACTTCCCTTTACTCAAAGCCTGAGTAGTCCGCAAGACAGCAGAAACATTGGTAACATCGAGAACCATCGGAACCATACGCACAATAGAGGATACAAGCATTTTGGATCTATTACGCTCCTCCACCTGCGTCTCCCTCCCTAAACACCGGCCGATGATGTGTTTCTCCCGCCGACACAGCTCCATCTTCAACATCAGGTGGAAGCGTGTACATCTCACGGGGAGCGTAATTCACTGAGGTATTGCCCTCCCACCGCTGCTACTCCGGGACCGAGTACTGGGGATCAAGATCTGCAAGGTGGTGAGGTTGATTCACGGTGAGGAGGTTGAGCTTGAAAAGCCAGCATTTGGACTTACTGATCCTTATATTGTATACCTGGATAAATGTACACGCTAATTCACAAAGTGGATCCCTGCATTCTAAACGGATTTCTAAAGGCATAGTGGACTTTATATTTGTTCTTCTTTAGGTTATTTTGCCCTATTTTATACTAGTTTTTTATTTATTTAAATTGTCTTTGGCCATATTAAGTGGTTTTATTATATGTAAGGTGTATAACATTCCAGAGCCGTAACTAGACTTTTTGGTGCCCTGTGCCAGAAAGAGCATTGGTGCCCCCCTCATTTTTCAAAGGGACATAATGCACCCAAAAAAGGGGAATGGCCTCATGGGGAAGGGTCAGGGAAGAGATAGAGGAGGCCAGGAGATGCTGGGGATGAAATAAGAGGAAGCTACAAGTGAGAATGATAGTAAACAGAAATTTGACAGGCCCAAACAGCGCCCCCTGACCTGTGGTGCCCTGTGCGATGGCACTGGCCGCACTACCCTAGCTACGGCCCTGTAACATTCTAACAATCATGCTACATTAAATTAATTTGTAACTTTTTATTATAACGCTCCCTTGTGTGTATTTTTCTGTTATGTCTTCTACATGCTGGAGGAAGGTATCTACTGCAGCTTCCGGTGACTTAAAATTAATCCCACGCATCTTGCGCTTGCTTTCTGAGAACATGACGAAGTCGCAGGGGGCAAGGTCTGGATTGAATGGTGCATGGCCAAACTCCTGGATGCGTTCATGGGCCACAAAATCACTCGCGCACACAGAGGGGGTTTCTGAGTACCCAGAAACCCCCCCTGTCCAACCATTTTTTTTTTCAGAGGCCATAACCAGGGTGGCCACACAGAGCAGAGAATGCTCTGGAGGCGTACCTGACTGCTGCTGCAATTCTATTTGCCGGGCGCCCGCTGCGATGTACATCAGCGGCGGACCCGGCTGTCCTGACTGCTGTGAGAGTTTTGCATAGATCCCCTTCCGTAGGTACATCTATGTGTGTGACATTGAAGTTATAGGGACGAAGGGGGGGAGGGTGTTTGGGATGTATGTATGTGAGACATAGGAGTCCCAGGGAAAGGGGGGAGCTGTTTGGTGCCACCTTGTATATATACAATCAGTGGCGGACTGGGCCAGGGGGCAGTGTGCCATCTGCCCCCCGGGCCGCTACTATATTAGTCCTTGGGGGCCGCCATCTGCCTGCAGCCGAACGCTGATAGACAGGCAGAGGATGGCTGCTGGGCCACCCGCTCCATTTGTGTTACTCATCACATAATGGAGCCAGAGCCGAATTAAGGAGGGGGCACATGGGGTAATTGATAAGTGCCCCCGTGCCCTCCCTTTCGCAGAAGCCTCCCCCCAGCCCTTGATCGCAGATAAACTAAAGCCAAGCGCAGCGATCATCTGATTCTGAGTTAAGGTGCATACACACTAGACGATATGCTCCCTGAGCGATATCGTCTAGTGTGTCCCCGGCAGGCTGTGCTCAATGTCGTTCATGACATTGAGCACAGCCGCTGAACAATATCATTAGCGATATCGTTCAGCGCCGGGCTCTCTCACCCATTCCCTGACATGCAGCAACCTGACGAGGTCGTCAGGTTGGCCTGCATGTCAGCCCGATGAACGAGGATGACGAACGACCCGCGGGAACGCGCGTCGTCGTCATCGTTCATCTTTTTTGTGTTAAAAATGGACGATAAAGTGGACGACTGAACGATAACGATATCGTTATCGTTCAGTCGTCCACTTTAATCGCCCAGTGTGTACGCACCATTACACTGAAGAAATGAATCCTGGAGGCGGAGTCCTAGTAGGGGGCGGAGCTACACGGCACTGGAGCAGGGCCAGGAGCAGCATAGAGCGGAGAGAGCATGGAGAGGAGCTGCAGCCAGTAAGGTCACAGGGGTAGAGTTTAATGTAAGTGGGAGGGAGAACACTAATGTCTGTATGTATATATGTGACAAGTGTATGATTGTATGTATATGTGACTATTGCATGTATGTGTATGTGACTGTGATGTCTGTATGTATATATGTGTATGTGACTATGTGATGACTATGTATGTGTGTATGTATGTATACAACTATGCATGTATATGTGACTATGTGATGACTGTATGTAAGTGTATGTGACTGTATGTATGTGTGACTATGTGATGACTGTATGCATATATGTGTGACTATGTGATGACTGTATGCATGTATGTGTGACTATGTGATGACTGTATGCATATGTGTATGTGAATGTATGTATGTGTGACTATGTGATGACTCTATGTATGCATATATGTGTATGTGACTGTATGTATGTGTGTGTGACTATGTGATGACTGTATGTATGCGTGTATGTGTATGTGACTATGTATGTAGGTATGTGTGACTATGTGATGCCTGTTTGTATGTGTGTGTGACGGTGATGACAGTATGTATGTGTGACTATGTGATGACTATGCACGTGTGTGACTATGTGTTTGTATGTGTGTGATAATTTTGTATGAATAAATGTGACTGTATACATATATGTGTGTGACAGTATGCATGAGTATAAGTGTGTTACTGTATATCTGTGTGACAGTATGGGCACAATTCAATTGATTCCAGCCCCCTTCGCGCCCGACGGAGTGATTCAATTGTTGCTCCTGTCGGCCGCGATCAGCTGCCAGTGCGCCATTTCAGCTCGCAGCCCCAGGGGTGTGCCAGCTGAAATGGGCGAAAAGTGTCTTGTTTGCGCGCCCAAACGGCAGTTTTCGTGATCACACCCAGCACTTTGATCGGGGGAAGCCGATTTACGCGACTAAACCCGACCACTTTGGGCGCGATCAGCACGAAAAGTAGTAACAATTGAATAGCGCCCCGCGATCACCCGTCACTTTAGACGGGAGAACCGGACCGCTAAAACAATTGAATACCACCCTATGTATTCATACTTGTCTACCCTCCCGATTCAGACAGGAGCCTCCCGAAAATCTGGTGCCGCTCCCGGCCCCCTGGGAATGCAGGCAAGCCTCCTGCCCCCCCCCCCCCTCCGCAGTTGAAAGTATAAACCCCAGCAGTGGGGAGGCGATTCACGCTGAATCGCGTCATTGTGGCTCCGTCCCCTGCTGCACAATGCCATTGATGTCTGCAATGTGAAGAGGGGCGGAGCTGCGATGACACGATCACGCTGTCACAGCCCCATGCTCTGCCCCAATAATGCGTCAGTTGTGGGCCCCACCTCCTTTGACAGCATCACGCCTCCTGCTATGTAAGCCCGAAAGCACCCTCCCAGAAGGTGGAAGCTAAATGTCGGCATGCCTGATGCAAGCCAGTACGTATGTAAATATATGTGACTATATGTATGTGTATATGTGTAGCTATGTGTACTACAGTACGTATGTAAATATATGTGACTATATATGTGTGTGTATATGTGTACTACAGTACGTATGTAACTGTATGTGACTATATGTATGTGTATATGTGTAGCTATGTGTACTACAGTACGTATGTAAATATATGTGACTATATATGTGTGTGTATATGTGTACTACAGTACCTATGTAACTGTATGTGACTATATGTATGTGTATATGTGTAGCTATGTGTACTACAGTACGTATGTGAATATATGTGACTATATATGTGTGTGTATATGTGTACTACAGTATGTATGTAACTGTATGTGACTATATATGTGTGTGTGTAAATGTGTACTACAGTACGTTTGTAAATGTATATGTACGTGCCTGCGTATGTGTAAAACAGTACATATACAGTGCATGTGTGCATACCCCCCAACCATCATGACTGAGGTGCGACAGTCCTGTTTTTTGGGTGCTGTCACACCTGTAGCCTGGAGGAAAGGTAGAGAGTGCAGCCCAGCCTATAGGAAAGAGATGTGCATGCCCCAAGCATGAAATTAAATGGGGACGTGCTTTGTTGCCATGCAACTTTTTCATTAATGTGCCCAAAGCTGGCACACAAGGACTTGATCCCCGTGTCCCATATGTTGCCATCTAGGGCCCCCCAGCTTAAGTGCCCTGGACCCTCCCAAAACATAAAACAGCTCTGATTGAAGCAACTGATCACCATCTTCTGGCTGTCTCTTCTGTCCGCAGCATGTACATGATGATTCTGTACGGCCATGCTGATAGGCTGCTGAATGGTGGAAGGCTCTTTTCATCCACCAGTCACAGTGGTGGGGATTTCCACCAATTAGAATGCATGAGGCTGCAGAGACAAACTAGTGACAGAGAAGGCTGCTGGTAGAGTGAGTACCTTGTGTGGTCACCTCGCAGGTTAGAATTCAGCAATGTAATTTGTATTGTACTGTGTATGTGTTGTTCGTAAATAAGTTATGACTGCTCCACTATAATTTTCTGTCACTTTTTCTTATTGAGAGAAAACCCGGGGCCACTCACTTGGGTTTGCCCCCCAGCCTGAAAGTTGCCAGCCAGCCCCTGTATACAATAAAGCTATATCTACACAGACATTGCTGGTGACAGTGTGGTTCAATTGGCCAGGTGGGTGCTGTGCATCTGCATCGGGAAAGTCCTGGGAAGGGAGGAGGGTGGGATATAGTAATATGAAATACTAACAGCTCTGGGTTGTTTTTTTTTTTGTAATTAAACTCTATCACTATGGCCCTGATTCAGAGTCGCTCGCAAAAAGCGAATCAGGGCGGCCGCTTTTTAAAAAAAAACGGCCTCCTGGCCGCTTGCTAAGCTGTGGGTGACCACCCACAGCTTTTGCGAGCAGCCAGTTGATGGTCACGACCATCAGGCTTGCGACGAGACCCTTGTGGTAGGGTCTTGTCTGCCGCAAGCCCCAGTGAGCTTCCGGCTCTAATAGAGCCAGAAGCTCACTATTGGCATCACTGGTGATGTCAGTAGGGCCGCCCACAAATTGCAGGTGTTCCTTCAGGAACGCCTCCATTTGTCCAGCCACCCCCCCTCCCCGCTTACAAAACGGGGCGAGCTGTCGATCAACATCGACAGCTGCCCCATTTGTAGCGAGCCCTGGAGCGAGTGAATTTATCACTTGCTCCGGGGCTTGCGCACACGCAGTGCGCACTGCCCAGCCATCGACCCGCTTGGATCAGGCCCTATATCCCTATTTTCCTTTTTATTTGTTTAATGTGAATATTAATTGGTAAAAATTATGGGGGAATGGGGGGGCCCCGATACTCTTTCACGCACAGGGCACCAGAATGTCTAGTTATGGCACTTAGAAAGAGGGAGGATCATCACGGCCACCAAGGAGCAGCAGTCCGGCAACTAGGGTATGTATGCTATAAGTATGTATGCTGTGTGTGTGTTTGCAAGTATGTTGTGTGTGTATGCTGTGTGCGCATGTATACTGTGTGTGTCTCACACACACACTATGTATATGTATATATATACATATACATAGTATATATATATATATATATATGTGCAAAAAGATGCCCTTATTTTGCGCTAAAATGTATATGCTGCACCTCAAAGAGAACCCCTGTTAGTGGGAACCAAATCTAGACAACAAAAAATGAAAATATGAGGGCGCAAATCACAAAGATATTTCAAACATTAGTTGAATGATGAAAAAAGTGTTAGACGTTAATCCCAATCTGAAATCCACACTGATAGAATGTTCAATATAGTCAAAATTTTCAGTCAATGACAGTCCATTTTTCCTCTTTATTGTACTAGACCAACTTCAGCGTGGCTCCAATTAAATATTTCTAATAAAGACCCACTCACCAAAAAGACACCCAAAACAAATTGGCCAAATGGCCCACTGTTAGATTTTTTCAACAATAATTTTATTAAAAAATGTTGTCAACTTGTAAATTCATTTGGAACAACAAAAAGCTCAGAATTCGCCGAGAAATACTCGCTAAGCACTCATCAAAGGGAGGTTTGGGGTTACCCATTCTATGCCAATATTACAATGCCACTCGACTTAGCCAGATGATTGCTTGGTACTCCTCTGGCCACATAAAACGCTGGGTTGATTTAGAAAATGAGTTAATAGGCTCGCATTTGGTTTCTGATGTACCATGGCTCCCCTGCGAACACAGACCCGGCTCAGTGCTTTTGGCTCCAACTATCATGCTAACTCTCAATAACTGGGATTCTCTCAACAAAAAACTCACTCTCTCCTCTCAACCCTCACCTCTGACTCCTATATGGAACAACCCCGCATTCCCTCCAGGCCTTTCCCAAACGATGGCCCGCCCCTGGCAAACTGCTGGTGTCACTAGACTCCATCATATAATGGGGTCATTTTCTCCTACATTATTTGCAGAAATCCATGAAAAACATGGAATTCCTAACTCCCTCCATTATCAGTATTTACAAATTCAACATTTTGCCACTTCATCTTTTAGCGCCCTCACTTCACCCAACCTTACATCTTTAGAGAGATTTTGTATCCACAGACCCAACGAAAGAGAGACTATTTCACCACTCTATCACTCCATTTTAGCACGACAGTCTCCTCCACTTTAGGCGCATGAGCGGGCCTGGGAATCTGTTTAGGCTTGATACTTGATGAAGATACCTGGGTTAGTATACGCTTGGCCGTTGGTAAATGCTCCATTAGCGTAGCCATAAAAGAGAACTCTTACAAAGTATACACCAGATGGTATATGGTTCCAGAACGTCTTAATCGAATATATCCTTCCGCCTCCAATCTGTGCTGGAGAGGTTGTGGCCATCAAGGATCATTTTTACATATATGGTGGTCACAGAGGCGTCACTAGGGTTGGTGTCACCCGGTGCTATAACTCATGGTGACATCCCCCCCTCCACCAAAAAAAAATAATAAATTGATGCGCAGCTCTGCAAACTCTCCCCAAATACCAGTCCAGCAGACACATTTACACAATGCCCCCAGTAGTGGTGCCCCGTATGTAGTGCCCAGAGTGGTGGTGCCCCGTATGCAGTGCCCCTATGCAATGTCCCCAGTGGTAATGCTCCCTAATAGTGCCCTCAGTGGTAGTGGTAATTCCCCTTATAGTAGTGTCCCCTATAGTATTAGTGCCCCCTATAGTAGTGACCGCAGTAGTAATGCCCCTAGTAGTAATTCCCCCAATGGTAATGCCCCTAGTAGTAATGCCTTCAGTAGTAATGCCCCCTGTAGTAGTGCCATCAACAGTAATGCTCCCTGTAGTAGTGCCCCCATTAGTAATGCCCCCTAATAGCGCCCACAGTGGCATTGGTAATGCCCCCTATAATATTACCCCCAGAAGTAATGCCCCCTATTGTATTGCATAGAGTGTAACAGTGACTGCCAGATAATGCAGAGAGCATCATGGTAACCGCCAGATAATGCAGAGAGCATCGTTGTAACCGCCAGATAATACAGAGAGCATCATAGTAACCGCCAGATAATGCAGAGAGCGTCATGGTAACCGCCAGATAATGCAGAGAGCATCATAGTAACCTCCAGATAATACAGAGAGTGTTGTAGTAACCGCCAGATAATGCAGAGAGCGTCGTAGTAACCGCCAGATATTGCAGAGAGCGTCGTAGTAACCGCCAGATAATGCAGAGAGCATCGTAGTAACCACCAGATAATGCAGAGAGTGTCATAGTAAGCGCCAGATAATGTAGAGAGTGTCATAGTAACCTCCAGATAATGTAGAGTCGCAGTGAATGCCAGATAATGCAGAGACCATCATTTACCCACATATAACACATAATATGAATACACCATTACAAAAAAAAACCACAATAATTATACCCACGCACATACATTAATACACCATCCCCAGCATAGACAGTATTACCTCCCCAAGTTAAAAACAAATACACCATTCCTCATTGAATCCCTTTCGGGATGCTGGCATTGGGATTTTGACTGCTAGGATCCTGAATGCTGGCATCTTACCCATCCCAAAGGAAACGTTAGGTTAGGTTAGGTAAGCAAGACATAGTAATGGGGAAAGGGAATGAAAACAAAACTCCGCACAGACCAGGCAGCAAGGACAATGTGAATAAGCCATGAAGTTTCTATAATGAAAAAAATAACTGACAATATTTCTCCCCCAGAAGCAATTACAGAGATTTAGTTTAGTTAACTTGGTAAAACAATGCATCACTAAATAGGAAATAAAGGATAGGGAGAATTATTTACTTCCCATTACACCTACTGTATACATTAGAGCATAGTCACTGTGTGCGCTGGATGCTGCTGCTGCACTGCATGCTGTCTCCCAGCTCCTTCTCATCCTCTCTGACTGGGAGGTCAGAGGGTCATGCTGGGAACAAGCAGAGACAGTGTACAAACTACTTGTCAGTATTCAGGTGTAATGAACAGTATTTGAATACACTTGTAAACTGGCAAATGTTTTGTAGACTGTCCCTGCCTGCTGTGACGATCTGTCAGGCAGAGAGTGAGCTGATTCACTGAAGAGAGGAGGAGCAGAAGCTCAGCTGCCATCCACCCCGGCGGCTTCAGTCAGGTTGATCGTCTTTACACTGTTTACAGCCCAGTGTCTCTAGCGCTCCTCCTCCCCCCACCCCCACATGTAGGGGACTGTATGAAGAGCACAGCTGCACTTACTGTATAGTAGGCTGCCGCTGGCTGTCTCAATGTGACAGGCGTAGCGGAGGCCGGCAGAAGCAAAAAATGTCTCAGCAGCTGCTGCAGGGAGAGCGCCTCCCCAGCCTGGCGTCTCCCTTCAGTGCAGGCTCTGCTGAGTGGGGGGGGGGGCAGGAATGAGTCAGATTTTGGTATCACCCCCTTGGAGGATGACACCCAATGCGGCCCACACTCACCGCACCCCCCTTGTGACGCCACTGGGTGGTCATGCCCCTTTATTATCCCTTTTTGGGACACGGTACGCTCCTTAATATCCCGGAATGTTAACCTCCCGACTTCTCTTTCTGCTATCAATTTATTACTTTGTGCTCCAATTGATGATGTCCCTAATCCTTCTAACAAACTAGCTCTTCATATCTCTTGCGCAGCCAAATACCAAATTGCTTGCAACTGGAAATCACCAAATATCCCTACCCATCAGGAACTTCTAAACAGAATTTGGTATATAGCAAAAATGGAATATATCACTAGTTTACAGAACAACATGGATAAATAATTCCACTCTATTTGGAACCATTGGTACTCCTATCACAACACCCCCCTCCCAGGTCTAGGGTGATCCCTTTTCTGTTTCCCAATTTTACATTACTCTCTTATTTATTTTTACATTTTCTCTCTCTCTACCCCGACTCGCATTCCCCCCTCCCCTCCTATATATATATAAAATGGAACCCCCCCCTTAAAAATCCCACTTTGCCCCTGAAAATCCACCACTTTCCTGGACCTGTGGGTGCATTGTCGTGGTGGAGGAGGGCCACCATCATGAGTTTTTGGACGGCGACTGGAAATGGCTTCCAGCACTTGTGGAAGGCATTGGTTGGCGTACCAGTCCCCAGTGATGGTGCACTGCTGCAAAAAGTGTCTGTCTTGACCTCAAGGAACTCGAACATTCCAGGTTTTAAGAAAATCCATGCTTGAACACAGGTGACTTAGTATCTCCAACATTTTGATTTAACTATCTGTGTACCAGCATGGATATCCTTAAGACCTGGACTGTTAAGAGTGCCTTAAGGACTGAGGCCTTCATTCAGAGGCACGGTTGCCTCGATGTTTGTCAAGTGCGCATGCGCACGAGGGAGCCGGCTCCTTCGTGCGCATGCGTGAGACTCGCTACGACCAACAGCGCCGGTCGTAGCGGGTCTCTTTCCAAAGGGGGCGAGCTGTCGATGTTGATTGACAGCTCGCCCCGTTTGGAAGGCGGGCCGGGGGGGTGGCAGTCCAAACGGAGGCGTTCCCATGGGAACGCCTACCATTTGGGGGAGGCCCCACTAACATCACAGTGGGGGAGGCCCCACTGACATCACTAGTGACAGAGCCAGAAGCTCTCTGGGGCTTACGACAAGTGAGATCCTACCCTAGGGTCTCGTCGTAAGCTCCGATGGTCGCGATGGTCTCTGACCATCGCGACCATCACCCTAGCGGTCGTTAGAGCTGTGGGTGTAAACCCACAGCCTAACGACCGAAACAGAGGCGAGCGGTCAGGATGCAAGCGGCCGCCCAGTTTCTGAGCGACCGCTTGCATCCTCCGACCGCCTCTGAATGAGGCCCTGAGTTTGGGAAACACTGCGGTAGGGTCAAGTTAAGGACAGTTGTAATGGCTCAGGCCCTTGTTTATCTTTGCACGAGAATTATTGTATACATTTGCCCAAGAACCCCCTCTTTCTGTACTCTGCTGTCCTTTTGTACTTCTAACTGCTTTTTGTTTTTTTTATCAGGTCTGGATACAGTAGGGCTCAGAAATTGCCCGTCCTGCTTATCAGGTGCACCACCTGCACATAACTCATGGTCTGTCTGCTTTTGCTTGGGTTTAAACTTTCTCTACAAACAATCAACAAATTGATGTTTCCAGGAAATGAGGGTGGATGTATAGAAGAGTAACCGTAATGTACGGAATGTAGGACAAGATATTTAAAACATTATGTCATAGGTAAAAGTTGCTGGGTTACTGTTTGTATCAAATAACATAATGTTCACTTTGTCCGTAATACGAGTAGAAGGGACATTTCTGGTTTACTGATGGATCACCTTTAACTTGGTGTCACTTGCAGATGATGGTATGAAAGAGATGTTTGGTGTATACAGTATGTAACTGACAGAAAGCTAGCCATTGAGGCTATACCAACCAGGTACTATGGGCCTGATTCAGACCTGCTCACTAAGCCACGAACGCTCGCTGCCAAAAGGGGCTGGGTATGCAAATTCCGCAATAGCTCTGTGTGGCGTAAGGACGCGCCCTCTATGCACTGCGATCAGTTCAGGCTAAAATACAACCAAGTGACGTGTTCAATGACGCTAGTTTACTAATTATGCACACCCATTAAACTCTGTTTTGACGCTCAGACACGCCGGTGTTCACACATCCACTCCCCCGTTCACAAGCACCTTCCACTGTCACCACCCACAAACGGCGCTATCTGTCACTCAAAGTAGCGTCCAGTCTGTGTACTACGAGCGCACGATTCCTGGCCGCAGTGACTGGTTCGCGCATGCATACATATACGCACGCGCAGATGTGCGATAATCGCCCCTAGCGAGAGAGCGCAGCTTAGAGACCGGGTCTGAATCTGGCCCTATGTGTCGGCTTCCAGGGACTAAAGTTTAAAGTTTATTGTCTTCACTTTAAATGTCTAGAACTTCAATAGTCAAGTGTCTTTGTTATAAGGTGTAAGTGATTGTAATATTCATAAATCTAAACTGAAAATGGGATTGTCTCCAGTACTTTCAGAAGTCAAGCCTGCCGGCATGATGGACGTCAATATACCAATGCCAGAATCCCAAAGCCTGTCAGAATGCTGACGCCGCCATCCAAAAGAGATCAAGATACCGACATCGGCATCCGACTGCAGGCATCCCGATGGTAAGTATGTGGGTTAGGGTTAGGCCGGGGATGGGCGGGTTAGGTTTAGGGACCTCCTGTGGTGGGTTAGGGTTAGGCACCGACCAGGGAGGGTTAGGCTGCGGGGAGAGGGGATAAGGTAAGGCACCACTGGGGGAGAGGTTATTGTTAGGCACTACCTGAGGAGGGTTAGGTTTAGGGGGTATGCAGTCGGGAAGCCGGCGGACCTAATCCCGACAGCCGGCTTCCCGCCTCTTTATCCCGGCGATGGTTAAATGACAGGTGTCTAAATCTAGACGCCTGGCATTTTACCGACAACGGGAGACCGGCGCCCGGCATCCCGATCGAAGTGAAGCCTGGCGCCGAGCGCGGACAGCCGCGGGGGGGAGGGCTAGGTTTAGGGCTCCCGGGGGGGGACTTAGGGTTAGGCACCCCCCCGGGAGGTTAGGATTAGGCTAGGGGGAGGGAGGGTTAGGGTTAGGCACCCCCGGGGGGACTTAGAGTTAGGCACCCCCCCAGGGGACTTAGGTTTAGGCAGCGTGGAAGGTTTAGGCACTTAGAGGGTGGATTAGGGTTAGGCACCCGTAAAGTGGGTTAGGGTAGGGAGTTTGGTTAGTGAATACTTACCTTAGGGGACGATCAGGATTTTCACCCATGTCGGGCAGCCGCTGTCGGGATTCCAACCGCTGGACACCGATTCCAGTTTAGGGTGTGGGAAGGGGAGGTTAAGTTTAGGCACCACCGGGAGGAGGTTAGGGTTAGGCACCACCGGGGGAAAGGTTAGGGTTAGGTTCCACCGGGAGAGGGTTAGGAGGGACAGAGGCTACTTACTGGCCCCTGTCGGGATCCTGAACATTGGGATGTCGCTGTTGGTCTTCTGACCGCCGGAATCCCGACCGCCGGTCAATCGTATGTATTCCGTAAAACAATGTATAGTGGGCATAGAGGAAAAACATTCTCCTCAACTTTTCTCCAAAAGAAAGGATAACACACCCAAGATTCAACTATATCATGGGTAAGCAAGTTCTTAGCAGTTACTTTCACTATTTCAGTCATGGATACATTCTATTCCATTTTGGATAGTGCTTACATAACTCATGTTGTGACATTTATTCTTGTCAGCCATAATCGGTATTTATACAGCCAAAACCTGTTAACAAAGCAATTTCAGTCCGTATAAATGTAAATGTCTTTATAAGCCAATTATGAATCTGCTCGGGGCCTTTAATATAAATTCTAATGCACATTGCAGTATAATATTATGCAAAAATAAGACAGGAAACTAAATGTAACTCTTGGATATGGAAGTGTAATTTTTTTGCTATTATCAGGGCCAGTGCCAGGATCTTGAGCACCATGAGCAATCTATAGACCTTCCCCTCCTTATCCCTAGCTCATATGTACTACCCAGGGGCGCCGAGAAGGGGGAGGCCCGGGCTTGTTGGAAGGGCCCGGCGGGGGCCCGGGTCCAGCACCGCTCCCCCGCTTCTTACATCACAGCAGCCCAACACACACTTCTGTGTGCTGGGCTGCACTGGGAGACTGCTTGCGGTTGCTAAGAAGCAGCCACAACAGTCTCCTATGCCTGTGGTGGGAGCGATCAAGCTGATTGCGCCCCCTACTGGTTATGCGTCGGGTTGAGGGGGCTCACTGCACCCCCCTCGCCAGCATGCAGCGCCGAAAAACTTTCTTTCTCTTTACCAAATGGGGCATGGCCACGCCTCCCATGATTAGGCCACACCCCCTTTTACCCGGGCCCGGCGCGGCTCTTGGCGGGCCTGTATGCACCCAAGACAAAGATGATGACCATTTTTCTGAGTTAAAAAGTGCTTGGGTCTATCTGCTTTCAATCTCCCCACATCTAGTTTAACCAGGCGATCTTTGAGGTTGCGCTCTCTCTTGTAGCAATGTAACAGTCTAGTATTAAATAGTGCCGGCGCTGCAAAACTTTTTTTCTTACCTAAGGGGATGTGGCCATGCCTCCTATGATTAGGCCACGCCCCTTTTTTACCCAGGCCCGGCGCGGCTCTTGGCGGGCCTGGTACTACCCAGAGGTGCCAAGAGGTTGGGATAGGCATGTACAGTATACCCAGGTCAACATTAGGGGCCTGGTAGCAGCTATTGGTAAGGCATATTGGTCTCCAGCCCCATTAATAATAATATAATTTCCAAGCACACGCCCTCACTACACATGGCTCCTCCTCTGGCTGCAGACTCCAACGCATAACCAGAGGCATTTTAGCTTCATACATAGAGCTTTTTCACTAAGTAAGACTCTTACTAAATGTTATTGTAAAACCAATAAACCTCCAATTCTAAACATAAAATACAGGGAGACATCAGATAGGAGGACATGGGACCTCATTCAGACCCGGTGGCGAGCGCTGCACGCTCGCTACCGGGTCAATGTTTTGGTCCTGCGCACGCACAGCGGCCGCACTGCACGTGCACAAGCCCCGGAGCGAGAGAGAAACTCTCTCACTCCGGAGCTCACTACAAAAGGGCTGGCTGTCGATGTTGATTGACAGCTCGGCCCGTTTTGTAGTCGGGGCGTGGGGGTGGCTACACAAATGGAGGCGATCCCAAGCGAACGCCTGCCGTTTTGTGGGCAGCCGCACTGACATCATCAGTGATGTCAGTGGAGAGCTTCCTGCTCGATCAGAGCAGGAAGCTCCCTGGGGCTTGCGGTTGCCGAGACCCAACCTTAGGGTCTCGTCGCAAGCCCCGATGGTCGCGATGGTCTTGACCATCACGACCATCAACCTGGTCGGTCGCTAAGCTGTGGGTGGTAACCCACAGCTTAGCTAGCAACCTGGAGGCTGCACTAAAAAAAGAAGCGGCCGCCCTCATTCAGAGAGAGCGATCGCTTCTTGCGACCGCCTCTGAATGAGGGCCATGAAGATGATAGTATGGCTTATAAAGTGCATCTAAAAAAGTAGGCCTGAAAATACACCCACATCTACTGTCCAGATACATGAGATCTGTCAGTAGTAACTGAATGGAATGTACATCTGAGCTATACCTAACTAATGTTTTACTAAGTCATATGAGGATAATAATCTGTTCGCACCACATTTCCTATGTACTAAACAAAAAGGTTAGTGTTTGCTTCCGGATAACTGGAGCATTAAACTTTATGCACCACAGCTGTCTTTACTTTGACAGATTTTAATGTTATACTTGCTTTCATGTGTTTGTTCCAGAATTGTCCTAGACCAAATGTAAATCAAACAGATGAGAATGGGAACACATCTCTCCGTGCGGCTGCCGGCAGGAGGAAAGTACAACTTGTTTCCATTTACAATTCCTGGGATTGATTCTAACCTTCTTACTAAATGGTGTGGAGCTGCATCAGGCATTAGTACTCTGATTCTGAGATGTACGCAAACCATATGGTTTCCGCCATACATCTCCGATGGTTCTGCGCAGGGCCTGTTCTACACATGTGCAGAACAGGTCATCTGCGTGATCGCTCACAGTCCCCCATAACCTCAGTATGACTGACATGCTACGGTGTTTGAGGGGAGAGCGGGGGTGGCAAACTGGACCGTTTTAGAGGCATGCAGAGCCCTGGGTCTGCGTCGTCAGACGCTGACTTCCCGGACCCGGCTGTCCAGTTCCTTTGGCCAGTTTCAGTTTACGCAGCCTGGCCTAGCGGCTGAGCAATACCGACCATCTTTGAATAAGACCCTAAAACAATATGGGACAGTAAAGCCCCAGAGCTATTCCACCCCTTTTGTACTGCCCATGGTGGCTTTTTCTCTCCAGGGCACACAGAGCCTGATTCAGACCCGTTCGCTCTGACAGAGCGCTCGCTCTGAATCAAGGCCTGGCTTTTTTTTTTTTTTGGAGCGGCCTCTTGGCGAGCGGCCTCTTGGCGAGCGGCCATGATGATGGACGCGATGGTCAAGACCATCGCGACCATCGGGCTTGCGACGAGACCCTTGTGGTAGGGTCTCGTTCATCGCAAGCCCCAGAAAGCTTTCGGCTCTAACAGAGCCAGAAGCTCTCCACTGACATCTCTTGTGATGTCAGTGGGGCCGCCCCCAAACGGCAGGCGTTCTCATGGGAACGCCTCCGTTTGGGCAGCCACCCCCCCGGCCCGCCCACCAAAGGGGGCGAGCTGTCACTCAACATCGACAGCTTGCCCCCTTTGGTGCGAAACCCGGAGCGACGGATTGCCCGTCGCTAGCCGGTCTCGCGCATGCGCACGCCGGAGGCGGCTCAGTCGTGTGCATGCGCTATGGGCCACCATCGCTCCGGTTGCGAGCGCTCAGCACTTGCGACCGGGTCAGAATCAGGCCCCTAGGCCGTGTATTTGCTAGTATAGTGAATAAATGTACTTTATTCATTTATTTTAAACTCCATAATAATACACCCTGCTTGCCAAGCAGTTAGTGTGGGTGCATATTTTCCATTACACCTACCTTTTGGTCTACAACCTGGTTCTATTTATCTCACTCTCTCCCATCTGTGAGAAACAGGTGGCCCTGCACATTCAGGTTTAATAACAGCAAAGTAGACGTAGTGCAGAGCGTGAGAACATCAATTCTGATTGGTTAGCAGTAACAGGCCCATATGTCTCCCTTCTATAGTTGCGCACTGGCTGGTAAAGTCTAATGCTGGTTGTAGCAATTCCGGGGGACTTTTTATCCTCCCGATTATGATACAACTGTACCAGCCTGGGCTGCAAGCAGGTATTGATTAACAATGAGGTGGGTGGAGCTGCAGCTCCAGACCTCCAATGAAAACAGGCCCACAGGATCAAAAAAACATTCCTGTCACCACTAACAGCGTAGCTCATTCACCTTGAGTCACAGCGGCTCAAAACATAGCCCATTTACTCTCTCCAACCGACCGACTGAAGCCCCGCCAACCCCCAAGGCCGTCCGAAGCTCCACCCCCTGCCGTCCAAAGCCCTGAGGTTCCACCCCGGTTACACTAAGCTCCGCCTCCTACGTTACCTAGGTTAAAAGGAGTAATAGACAGAAATCAAACCATTATTTGCCATTAATAGAAACCAATTCACAGTAAGGTTACCAGGTGCACTGGAACTACTAGTTAGCCGTAGACAGAGACAAACGTAAACTCTGCCAGCACTGTAAGTAGCTACCACATACATAAGAATCTCACTTTTGCTATGTTCTGTTACATTATATACATTGCATATAATTAAAAAACAAATCTATAATATTTGGATCTGATTTGACTTTATAGCCCAACAACAGCTAATAAACCATCAAAGCTAACAAAGAAAACATAATTTGTAATGCAGCCAGGCCCGCCAAGAGCCGTGGCGGGCCCTGGTAATAGGGGGTGTGGCCTAATTGGTAAGGTGTGGCAACGCCCCCTAGCTGAGAAAAAAAAAAGATTTGCAGCGGCGCTACGCGCTGGGGAGGGGGGGCGCTCTGAGCCCCCTCAGCCCGGCGCAAAACCAGGGGGGGAGCGATCAGTGTGATCGCTCCCCCACACAGGCATAGGAGACTGCTGCCACATGCTGTGTGCTGGACTGCTGTGAGGGGGGGAGCGTCACCGGACCCGGGCCCCTCAGGAAGCCCGGGCCCGGGTAATCTGTACCCGCACCCCCCCCTTTCGGCGCCCCTGAATGCAGCATAACCCAACACCACTAAAACCATTCATCCTAAGTACCGGTGAGTGCATCGTACACTATGGGAACAATGGGCAGTTGTTATAGGCAGAAGCCCTACTTAGAGTGTCTCTAGGGGACAAATACAGGGGAGATTCATTACAGTGACATGGGCAGGCCCAACCATGATCAATCACAATGAGGGGCAAAGAAATTAATATGGCATAGAAGAGAATAGAATAGCCTATCTAACTCAAATACAGCAAGACTAAAGGAGCGATCCATTCTTTGATTATTTAATTTTTTTGAATATTGTAGCAAACTTAAATAAGTAATAACTGACATATCTATGAGTTGACAACTTGACATTAAATATGTAACTGATATACAACATATGCTGATAGTATTTATGTAGATATTGGACATGTGCCAGGATTTACACATAAACTGAACCATCTTGTGTCCAAAAGTCCAAAAGTTTCTGTTCTGCTAAACCACCCCTGTCTCAGCTGATTAACGGCCAGTTATAATGAATACTGTGAAATGTGATGTGTGTGATACAATTAGCATTCTCTGCCATATCAAGAAATAACATTAAATGTATGTTTCTATACAGGAGCATAGCCAGAACTTTGTGGGCCCCATAGCAACATTTTTAAGGAGCCCATGCCCCATTACTTCTAGAGAGATCTCTCTCTTCGCAGCGGGTGTTTATTTTATGCCCAATAGTCCTGCCCTAGTTAATTTTATGCCCCATAGTAGTGTCCTAGTTCATGTTTAAGTGCCATAATAGTGCCCTAGTTTACATTATGCCAAATATTGCCTCCAGTTCATATTATGTCCCCAGACACCATACATCACATTGTAGCAGTACCAGTACACATGATGCTACATATTCCTTCCAGGACAGAGTGTTACCATACTGTAGTGCCCCTAGTTTAGATTGTGTCACACTGTAGTGCCCCAGTTAATTTTATGATAAACTGTAGTGCCCACAGTTGATATTATTCCACATTGTAATGCCCCCAGTTTATACTGTGCCATTACAGTGCCCTGGTTTATATTATGCCTCATTACAGTGCCCAGTTCAAATTACACCTCACTTCAATGGCACACTATACTGCCTTTAGTCCATAGTGTGCCACATTACAGTGCCCCAGTTCATATAAAGTAACATTACAATGCCCTCCAGTTCATATTATGCTAATTATAATACCCCCCAGTGCAGATTATGCCACAAAACAGTGCCCCTTGGTACATTATAAAATTCACTACATACCTCTCTTACCTTTATAACATTCATTACACATACTGTACCACTCACTGAAAATGGAATGTTCTGTGTTATTTTACACAGAAGTCAGGTAAGGGATTATGGCCCTGATTCAGAGCCGGACGCTTTGACCAGAGCGCTCGCTCTGAATCAGGGCCCACCTCCATAAATATGGAGCGTCCTCCTGGACGCTCGTATAGCTGTGGGTCACCACCCACAGCATATACGAGCGTGCAGGATGATGGTCGCGATGGTCTTGACCATCGCGACCATCGCCAGTGCGAGCAGAAGCCTGCGGTTGAGTTTCTCAACCGCAAGGCCAGGAGTGATTTTGGCTCTATCAGAGCCAAAATCTCTCCCACTGACATCACTAGTGATGTCAGTGGGGCCGGCTTCTGACGGTAGGCGTTCCCTTGGGAACGCCTCCGTCTGGCAGGCACGCCCCCGGCATGCCCACCAAAGGGGGCGTGCTGTCAGTCAACATCGACAGCACGCCCCCTTTGATCAGACACAACGAGCGAAGGAAAGTCCTTCGCTCGTCGCGTCTCTCGCATGCGCACGACGGAGCTCCCTCCATCATGCGCATGCGCAGTGCACACCATCGACCCACTTGCGAGCGGACAGCTGCTCGCGAGTGGGTCTGAATCAGGCCCCATATCCCATTGAACTCTTATCTCCACCATTTCTTTTAGCAGCTTTTGAACCTTTCATGTCAGCCCCATGGCTGCAGGGCCTACAGAGAAGACTGCAGTTTATAGTTAGTGTAAACCAGCTCCTACTCAGGACCATCTTAAAGGCATTGTAGGCCCTGGGCAAGCAAATCACTGCGGCCCCTACCCACCGATTCATGGGAATATAAATGTAAACGGTCAATAAAATTAAACCTTTGGATCTATTGGTACTTTCAACAAAATCAATGTTTAAACATAAATGAATGAAAAGCGAGGATTACAGACTCCGCCTCCATTTTTTCCAGCTCGCAGTGCAGTTCCTACCATGCACTGCAGCTGTGATTAAAGTATGGGATGGTCCCTGGCAGAGGAGGGTCTGGGGGGATGTGCCCCCTTAATCCGACTCTGTGGGCTGGGAGGCAGGTAGAGAATGTGACTGGTTGCTCTGTTTGTGTGTAATTTACAATCAGAGCGGCCGGGAAGCATCTCTCTCTGCCTACCTCTCATTCGGCTGCCCTATGCTTGGAACGAGCAGCCACACACTCCATGTAGATGCCCCCTGGCCCGGTCTGTCCCTGCTTGAAGGCCCCTAGAATTGCTGTGACCTGGGAAGCTACCCAGTGTGCCCATATGTTAAGATGGCCCTCCTCCTACATCCTAATGCAGAAAATTCCACTTTGGGTGGAGATCAATTTAATTTCAGCACACTGTCTCTTTCTGGGACAATCCTAATCTCGGAGTTCAAACTAGCTCTATAAGCAGGGTCAGACTAGAACACGGAGACGGGAAAACCTTGATATGCCTCTCTGCTTGGGGTCTCTCCTCCACCCTTATGGGTTTGGTTCCAGATTGTGCACTCAAATAATACATTGTTACTCTACAAGTGGGTCAGTCACTTGGCAGAGCACAACCATAGACAGGTGGCTGATATGGGTCTCTACCGCTAAATTCCCTATGGCGGGTCCTTCATGCCCCAGCAGTTATCTCTATAGCTACACCCATGTTTCCAAAGCTGTATGAGGATGGAAGCAAGGCTGACCGACATCAATGCTGTGCCCTTTTCCTATATGAGCGTAGCTCTCTCATGAGCGGTGCCAGGGCTGTAACTAGGGGTGTGCCAGCGGTGTCGCTGTACATAGCCCTGTTGACGGCACCTTCGCTCACCCATAGTCCCTGCATCTGGCTGGCAGGGTGCCTGGAATGGTATCCTGCAGCCAGAATATCTGCAGCAGTGCCACATAGAGGATCCTAAGGACACTTCAGATGTGCACACTGCTGCCCTTACAGCCCTCAGGGTGCTCCGGGCATTGCTGTCATTCCTGGTGATTGTGACCACCGTCCCCTCTGCATAACATCATGTAAAGGAGGTGTGTACTGCGCCGAATTGCAAACACAATGGTGCGCTGTGGATTAACCCCTAAGTACCATGTACTGGCCAGCAGCTCACATAAATGGGTTCTGCTACCCACAACAATACTGAATAAAAAGAAAAAGGAGTGTGAGTGCTAGGTCAGTCACAGTGGATAAGCAAAAATTAAATTATTGACAATCAATATATTAAATAAGTCTATAACAAATCTCAAATACAAAAGTTTTCCAGATTTGTACAATATAAAATCAGTAGATGATTACTCAGGCCACATGAAGTATAGTCTTCAGTAAAGATGACTCTATTCATGTATTCATAGTATCAAATCCCAAATGAGTCAAAATGTAACAAAGTCAATTGACAATAAAGATTGTATCAGATGTAGCTTTTACCACACTCTTTGTAGATGTGAACTAAGCTGTATTACAGGCCTGGCCAACCTGTGACTCTCCAGCTGTTGTGAAACTACAAGTTCCAGTATGCCCTGCGACCGTTTTAGCATACCCTAATAGCAAAACTGTAGCAAGGCATGGTGGGACTTGTAGTTTCACAACAGCTGGAGAGCCACAGATTGGCCAGACCTGCTGTATTATGTCCCGATTCAAAGTGAACACGTAGGTGCTGTATAACAAGCTAGTATGTGGTAGCATAACGTGATGCCTATTTATTAATATTTTTTTACTAAAATAATGTGCAATTGGAGGAGAATTGCCAAATTTCACCTCCAACCCCCTTTATTAGTAAGCAGATTGTATTTCCCATTCTTGTAATGGGAGATGCGGCCTGCTCAGATTTATTAAAGTTGAATTGTGAAGTAGACCACACACTGATCACTGTAAAAAAAAAATACTTAAGAACAAAAAAACACTTATCTGCACTCAGGGACCAGTGATCCGGTGAGCTCCTCTGTAACTCTGGTCACCCACTGCTGGGCTCCAGCTCTGTGACCCTTGTCACCTGATTTGTGCTGTAAAATGGCACACATCAGAGAGACAGGGGGTTGGGGTGGGGGAAGGGGCAGCGGTAGTCGGCAATGGTGCATGCACAGGCACACCATCAGGGCAATTTTTGTGAAAAATACCCAGAGAACTCTGCAGAGTGGATTCGCAGGGACAGAGCTTTCTTGCAAGCTTTGTCCTTGATTGTAATTTTTTATACATCCTTGTGCTGTATTCAAATATCGCATTGCGAATTTGGACAATATTATCACATCCCATCCACATCTGAGATGCGGATTGTGATAAATATGCCTATGTGTGACTTAGCAATGCAGTCTCCATCATTATGAAACCCTGTCATCATTCTTCTACAAGGGCATATGTTTATGCTTGTTGTCCCTGATGAAAGTTATCATTATAACTGAAACATTTGAACTGATATAGTCTTTGTACCTTTCTGCATGAAGCGAGTATTTTAGTTATATATATAATATATACTGTATATAACCTTGATAACTTTTAACAGGGACAACAAACATAAGCATATGCTCTCGTAGAAGACTGGCGTTAGGGTTTCATCATGATGGAGACTGCATTGCTAAGACACACATGGGCATATTTATGAAAATCCGCATCTCAGATGCGGATGGAATGTTGTAATATTGTCCAAATTTGCAATGCGATATTTGAATACAACACAAGGGTGTATCAGATGGGGGTGATTTCACTTCATTTTTATTGCAATGTCACAACTATGAAACTGAGCTTTTCTGACATAGAGGCAGAGAACATTCTTCATAATGAACCTGCTTTCACGGATGATGTGGATGTCTCCACTGATAACATGTAGTGATGATTTAAAATAAAAAAAAATAGAAAAAAAAAATACTGATGTCCAAAACTTTGTTCATTTCTGGTACTCGAACCTGAGTAAGGCGCTCACCTTAACCACTCGACCACACACCCCAGCCGTATCGAGAGCCACACCTGTTGTGTAGGTGCAACTTTACAGCAGGTAAAGTGTACAATACTGTACAATGTCAATAGCGGTTTAGCGTAAAAAGCAGCTGTGTGGCATACAGTAGCATAGAAATGCCAGGGGGTGTGAAGTTGGGAGCAATGTATTGAGTTCAGTAGCGTTCCTTAAGAATATTGAACTTTAATTGCTCTGTCTTTATTTAATGCTGGTTGTGCGTCTTCTGGCCAACACAGATATGTATTTTTATAAATGACAGAACTCACATGCCATGTGATTTATATTTAATCCTGTAGTGAAGATTTATAAAAAAAAAAAAATAATAATAAAAGTTCAAAGTGACATTGGGCCTGATTCAGAGCCGTTCGCTATTTGTGGTCGCTCGTTTAAAAACAAGGGGTGGCTATTCAAATGATCCGTACGCACATTGCAGTCTGTTCACACCTCTAAGTCTGAACGAGCGAGCAAAACATACGCTCGTTTATTTGTTAAAAACGCCCCCTGGCCGCTCGCATCCTACGTCATGTCCGCTATTTATTAGATTAATCGAGTACATCGACCAGCGTATGATCTGCTCGCTATTCTTGTGGTTGGTGTTTGCTACCACAAATTTGCGAGCAGTTCTGGCTATAAAATAACCCAGTGACGTGGTCAATGACGCTGCTGTTTTAAATATGCACACCCATAAAACGCCCGTTTTGACCTTTAAGCACGCCTGCGTTCGGATCTCCACTCCCCATTTTCAAGCACCTTCCCCTGTTACCACCCACATACGCCTCATTCTGTCACTCAAAATAGCAGGCCCTCGCTATATTGCGTACCAACGATTTTCGGCCGCACTGACTGGTTCGCGCATGCGTGCTAAAAACCGTACGCATGCGCAGATGTGCAAACATCGCTCGGAACGAGCGTACTGCCGCTAACGAGCGGCTCTGAATGAGGGCCATTGTCCCTTTCCAGGCCCACTCTGTAAGGCGCTCACCTTAGCCACTCGCCCACACACGCCAGCCATATCGAGACCCACACCTGTTGTGTATGTGATGTTATGTGTGTGACTTAACAGCAAGGAATATGTACAATACAATGTCAATAGTGGGCACTGGGAAGTTGGGAGCAATGTATTGAGTTCAGTAGAGTTCCTTAAGAATACTGAACTTGAATTGCTCTGTCTTTATTTAATCATTCATGACAAAACTCAGTCCAGTACTACTGTATAGTGTAATGAATGACAGGTTCCTTCAGCCAATAAGCAGATGGCGCTGCAAAAGCTTTGTTAGCTATTTCACGCGTGGGCTGTGCAGTTTAGGAAAAGCAACTTCTGGTGGACAGAGAGTTGTATTACACACTCCGGCTTTTTCAGTGCTTCAGTACATTACGTTGCGCCTTACTGCAGCATGCTGCGAGATACATCTCCACGGCAGGGCGCGCCTAGCATGGTGCACTACATGGCGTATTTCAGCAAAGATGATAGCAGGACTCATCTGTATGTATGTATGTTATTCTTGGTTACCCATTTGCTATGGACTATGTATTTGAAACTTATCACTGATTACACTTCGCACAAAAATAAAGGATTGTTCTATTTATGTATACTGTACATGCTATCAATGTGTGAAATATTAAAGACTTGTTAATCTCCCAAAAAGTTTTTCTCTTCTTATCTTCACTTTGTGTTTTCTCGTGAATGAGGGAGTGTATATTTTTCTTCCTGGGTTTATATTATGCTGCTAAGGAAACAATTTGCTTCCTGAAAGACATCCTTCTTGACTTGGACTCGACAGAGATTGCAATAGTTAAGACCTAATTCTTCATATGTGTTTAATGTGCCAGATTCAACTGAGAAGTCTTTATCCAAACACACACCAGATGTGTCCAGTTTCTGCATTCATGAAGTTTGCTAGTGATTGATAGAACTTAAATATACTACTTAATTTTCTCTTTGTTTTACAGGACATAGTTACTGCCATTTGTTGCTGTGAACAGCAACTGCTGATGCTAAAAGAGTAAGACTATTTAGAAGTGTTATACCTGTGCAACTCCCATAATGTCTCCTACAAAATCACACAACATTAAATTCTGCTCTATGTTTGAAGACTGTTTAAAAAATACTTGGCACAGCATTGTATGAGTATACACAAAGATTGGATTTTTTTGTGCATACTCGTTTTGCACAAAGTTTTTATTTTCATGAAAATAGTTTATATTTTGCAGATTCGGTTGTCCACTCATATATATCCAGTTGACAATTGTTAAACATTTTGTTTTAGTTTGAACATGTTTAACCTTTTTTTATCTTACTTTAGCCCAGCACATTCTTTCTTGCTTCTAAATGGATTACAACTCTGTAACTAATTTTAAGATCTCAATATAAAACTATTGTACTGTGTTTTGCAGCATATGGTATATATACAACACTTGATAAGTGTATTTAAATTCACAGCTCGTGTTATCCTTATCCATCCAATAAATGGGGCGAATGCTGATTTGTAGCAGTGTTCCTAATCCAGTGTATAGCAGCTCTTGGCATTGTAAGTAAGAAGGTACAGGTACCACATGTGACTTTAGAAAGGTTGTATGATATACTAGCATTTGCTTCGCTTGCATGTATGTCTGTTATTGCTCAGCGGAACTAATTTTACAAGGACAATAATAGCATCTAATATTGTGTTGTATATTTTATATTGTAGACATTGATCACAAAATGTCTTTTTAAACAATATTTGCAGTTTTTCCTTCAGGGATTAACACAAAAAGATGCTTGGGGCCACTAACTTGTGAGCAAGCCACATAAAGGCTACTTAACCAACAGTAACACTAAAATATTGCAAGTAACATGAGCAGCAACTTTATTATATGTAGTATTTGTCTTGGTGTGCCGTCTACTGGATTGACATGCATACTGCAACTGCATGAGTCAAGATAAGCTGCCTGATTAGTGCTTAATATATAGTTGAATTTTCATGCAAAATAGATTTTGGGATATATGCATACATATATAACTGTTTGCATTCAGTGTGTGCAATATATTTATATATTGTATATATACTGTATATTTATATACATATAGTAATTTTGGACTTGGGGAACCTGTGCAAATTCCATAGATCATAAACAGTCCCTAAAAGTATATTTGTTCCCCAAAAATTTAAATTTGTATACATCTAGTCATTTTTGGCTTGAGGAGCCTGCACACTGCACATGCCGAGTGTCAAGCATCTGGTTTTTCTTTCATTGCTCCTCTCCCTGATGTCACATTGAGATAATAAATACCTCAGTTTCCATCAAGGTGACTAAGCTATACATTATTAAAAATGCAATCCAAATTCAACCCGTAGTTTTTGCGTGATGCCAAAACAAACAGACAGACAAACAAAAATTCAGATTTTTTTTTTACTCCATAGTTCATACACAATTCCAAAGAGTACATTTCTCAAAAAAAATTCTATGTACAGACACAATTACTACAACTTTATTATAAGTATAGATGTACATCTACTGTATCTCTGCATGAGGCCAAATCTTCATCGGGTATCCAATTTGCCGTGAGTTTTGAAGGTGGATACTTAATTACTGAAGCAATTCAGGTTTGCTCCAATGCAGGGACAGCTGCTCCGAAAAGCAGCATTCCCCACAAGCAGTAATCACCTCTACTTCAGAATCAGGGGTCTATTTATCAAGCAGTGAGAAGTGTGGAGAAGTGGAGCAGTGGAGAAGTTGCCCATAGCAACTTATCAGCTCCTACCTACTATTTTATAGACTGTACTTGATAAATGCTACTTCAAAGCTGATTTGTTACTATGGGAAACTACTCCACTGGTTCACTTCTCCACACTTTTCACTGCTTGATAAATAGACCCCTCAGTGATACTTACCGGTGTTGGGTCTGCCCTGTGTGACCTGAGTTCATCATTGCGCACGGCCGCAGATCACTCACTGCATTGGAGGAGGAAGGATCTCCTCGGATCCTATTCGCAACACCCTCCCTCCTTCCCATAGAAAGTAGTGGGGCTCTGGGAACCAACGCTGCCTGAAGATGGCGTTGAGTCTCGCATTCAAATTCCACTTTTCACATTTTGCTAAATATTAGGCAGTTCTATCGGGCTCCTAATATCTGAATGGGACCGTTTCTTAAGTAAAAACATTTGGAAACTAGCATTTCCGCATGTGTAACGGGCCCATTAGTGATGATGAATAGGCTCCTTAATCATACAAGTAACCAATTCAGTGTCTTTGAGCACAGTTATGTAATTTATCAGAATGTTATCATTTTGCTCAGATTTTATATGTGGTTAAACTGTCACATTCTTAACTTTGGTAGATTATCATTTATTCAGGAGGTATAACAGTAATCTGAACACAAGTTGTCATTCCACTCAACCGTACATTCTAGCTTGTAGAAGCTGCAGTTTTTATGATACCATGAACATAGAAACTTATTAATATTAAGAATGAGTAATAAATAATTAATATTAATACTTAATTAACTATTTTATAACATTATGCTATGTCCTCAAATGTTTTAGCCCATAGCAACGACTCAGATATAGACAAGAAGTATTTCTGAGCTCAATAAAATGTATAGCAGCTCATGCGAATGTTAGTATTAAAATTAATAAATATGACCACATAAAATAAATAAGTGGCACATGTAAAGAAAAAAGTCATTATTTGTTTTAATGCTTATAGCTCTTTATCAATATAAATGTGGAGACCAAATTGTGGTCCGCAGCCTGGGAACTAATCTATCCCTAACTTACCCTACCTTCTTCCTCCTACTCTGGATCATGTGGAGGAGACCGGGCAAAGTCTGATATTTTGAAGACGTGTGCACCAGTGAGGTTGATATTAATATTTCCTTGGCGCAGTTCCTGCCGTCCGTCTTCCTAGTGCGTCTAGGCAGAAAAACCACCGGATAACAACACAACACCCAGGCCTCTTGGATAACTGCAATGTGTGGACACGACTCAGATGTTTGCATTGATTTTTTAAAATGCACTTTGACAATTGTCTTGGTTGCTATGGTACTGTTAAAATATAAGTTACTAGGAGTGATATCCCTGAAGCCTCCCCACCCCTGCACACGCCACTGCTTTCAGAGTGGCCAGTGTATGATAAACCAAGAGGCTGATCAGGTTGCAGCCTATTGCACATAGACTTGGGGAAAATCATTGGAGAACAGCCTTGGTGACTGAGCACAACTTAGTAAGAGCCAAACTAATAACAGGGTGGGGCCCTTGGGTGATTAGCCAAGGGCCCCCACATATAGCTACATCACAAGCATGGGGGCACTGTGACATATGTGAACTGGGGTTTCTGTGTTAACTGGGGGCACTTAAAGTGTGTTAACATATATGTGGTGCTGGGAGTATTTACACCTTATACTATGTAATAACATTACCAGCATATCTTATTAACAATTTGGTAGGGGACCCCACAAGTTAGTTGCCCTGGGGCTCCCACACGTGTTAAACTGACCCTGGCTCCCAGCGCCTTTCAATGTCCTGGATGTCAACTAATGATGCTGAAATGCTGCCAGTATGTAGAGGAGCTGGAAGGAGCGGTCACTGAGTGCAGAATGACACAGCTTTAATGCTGGTAAGCATTGTGACAAAAACACTGGAAAGGTTGTCAAGGGGAGATATATATGCCCCAGGTTTTTAGCTTTTGTCTGGTAGAAAGAAGCTGATTAGCAGTCTTGATTGCCAGGCTGCATATGAGAAGCTGAAAAAAGATGTGTCAGTCTCTGTAGTCAGTCTCTCACTGCCTGGGGAAGAGGCCAGTGGCCTGTTGAGAGACACTGTGATTAGTGAATGTACAGATGTGTCAGTCGCATTACACATAACGCGTCGGTAGCGCTGTGTATCTTTTCATGTGACTTTTTTCATTAAAATGCATCTTATTCGCAAAGCTACTGCGGACATATCTGCATGCAAAATGCTATGATACAGTGTCAGCGATTGTGGCACTGTAAAGTAGCATTTTGCATGCAGATACAGAAGCAGTCACACACAGAATATAGGCATGCCACATATCATTTTAATCAGCATAAGCTGCTTGCGCGTCTTTTATGCATCGCTTTGTGAATAAGATGCATTTTAAGGGAAAACGTTGCACAAAAGACGCTCAGAGCTACTGAGTCCCACCACGGCATGGTGCGACTAGAAGGGCTGTTTAACGCACAAGGAGGCTAGATGAATGTAAGTGATGTGCTAAAGATTTCTGTTTTGTAAGAAGGACGTTAGGTCCTTTCCCTCTGAGACAGGGAATCATGTTGTTTAGTTAGAGCAGAACTGGCCAGGATTTACTTTTATGTTGTGTTTATTTTTGTGCTGCTAATAAAATTAGCTGCAGATACTTGTACCATGACCCTGTCCTGGTGTACTCCTACTTAGCTGCTGCATAACAAGTGCAACCATTTACCCCAGGAGACGACACCCATACCCTGATCTTGCCACAGTATATAGCAATATTTGAGTGCCTCTGCTCAGGGTCTGGCTGGCAAAATTTAGCCGGGGGTGCAAGCACACAACACCTGCCTATGAGCAGCGGATCTTAAAAAGATGTAAAACCTAGATGGATGTCTTTTTCTGTGCCACATGTTTATGACTATCTCCACTTTGTATTGCTTTTCTTTTTTTCTCTTGTTTTTAGTATTCTACTCTCTCTGTTTGCTCTCTTCATTTTTATGCCTTGGTTCTTCTACTCTTTTCTGCTCCTCTGCACCCCTCTGTTTCTTCTTTATTTACTGCATCATACTTCTGCTACTGTCATTCAGGAATGCATGGAAGTTACTTACAAATAGTCTTATTGGGCTCCAGTAGATCCAGGGTTGTCTTAACAGCAGTGTGGGCCCTGGGCAAATCAATGCACTGGGGCCCCCTATCCACCCATTCACGGGAAAAAAATGTAAATGGTCAATAAAATTAAACCCTCCTGCATGCCCATCAGACCTCCCACACATGCAGAGAGACTCGTCTGATTGGTCTGAAGCCGGCGGATGAAGTGAAACTGGGACTGAGGTGAGTACTTGCGGCTGTAGGGGGGCAGGTTGGTGGGCCCCTACAAGCTTCGGGCCCTTGGGTAACTGCCCAACAAGCCCAATGGAAGAGGTGGCCCTGAATAGATCAGCCTCTGGCTGTTTCATGCAATACCAATACGTAGACACGACCGTAACTAGGCTGTTTGGTGCTCAGTGCCAGAAAGAGCATTGCCCCCCCCTCTCTATTTCTAATAGGGACATAATGCACTCAAAAAAAGAGGCATGGCCTCATGGGGAAGGGCCAGAGAAGAGATAGGGTGAGGCCAGGAGATGCTGGGGATAAAATAAGAGGAAGCTACAAGTGGGAATGATAATAAATAGAAAAATTACAGGCCCAAACAGCGCCCCCTGTCCTGCGGTACCCTATGCCAAGGTACAGGTTGCACCACCCTAGTTACGGCCCTGCCTAGACATTGTTACAAGTCGCAGTCACAACTTGTCTCCTGCAAGCAGATTACCCAGTCAAGACGGGTTAGTCCAGTTTCTTCTGTTGCTAGGCAATCGGCACACCTCAGGAAGTGATGTATCATCCTCAGTGCAGCTGATTAGTCCATCTCCTATTTGTACACACTGGACTTTTGCCGCCCCACTGACTATAGCGTTCCTGTGGGTTCTCTTGGCTCAGCATCACGAGCAGTATCCTGTCGACTCTGCTGGAAGGATCTCCGTCTCCTCGGTTTTGTCTCCCAGCTGCCTCCGGCTATTGTGGCCTCTCCTACGGCGCCCTAGCCGCACCATCTACTCCCGTGCTCTGCTCTGGCTTCCTTATTCCACCTGCTGCTTCCTAGCTGCACTGACAGTGACGGCCCTCCAAGCCGAATCAGACCATCTCGGCAGGTCAGTGGATGCTAATTTGTACACAACTTGTACACAAACTTGAACTCACATTTATGTATTGTCCATCAGGACTTTGGATGCTAACTTGTACCAACCTGTACACAAACTTGTACTCAAACCTATGTATTTTTCATCAGGACTGTGGATGCCAATTTGTACACATACCTGTACACAAACTTGCACTCAAACCTATGTATTGTCCGTCAGGACTTTGAACGCTAATTTGTACACAAACTTCTACACTAACTTGTACTCAAACCTATCTAATGTCTGTCAGGACTTTGGATGCTAATTTGTACACAAACTTGTACACTAACTTGTACTCAAACTTACATACTGTCTGTCAGGACTTTGGACGCTAATTTGTACACTAACTTGTACATAAACTCGTACTCAAATCTGTGTACTATTTATCACGACATTGTATCTAGTTCTGTGCTCAAGCCACAACAACGGCTCTGTCAAACTCTGCAGTATGGACTCTGAGCCACAACATCGGCTCTCAAAGCCAAATCAATTGTCAAACTCTTCAGCACGGATTCTAAGCCACAACATCGGCTCTCAAAGCCAAATTAATTGTCTAACTCTTCAGCATCGGCTCCAAGCCGCACCATCATCTCTCAAAGCCAACTCAAATATTTTCCTCTCAGCACGGGCTCCAAGCCACAACAACGGCTCTCAAAGCCTAATCAATTATTTAACTCTTCAGTATGGGCCTCAAGCCGCCTTTTCTATTCTTATAACCATACCACATTTACTCTCAACAGAATATTGAACCCTTCTTGTCGCATCGATAGTGTACCACTTCCTGTTCTGGATCTATACTCATAACTACTATACATGATTAAGTCTCCATTCCAACTGTTGCTCTCACCATTGAATCCCTTTTCTCCTCCATGTGAATTGCTACTACCTTGAGCTATAAGTCCAGCCGGCCGCCTAAGTACCAGTGAACATATCCCAGCTCTAAGGGAACAACGGGCGGTTGCTATTGGCAGAAGATCTCGCTAGCCTGGTTCTAGACTTTTCACATGGAGTAGGCATTGGATATCATACCAGACATAAATATTAAGCAAAAGAAGAAAAAATAAAATATATTCCTAACTATAAAATATACTGTAAATGAATGCAAAGCCCCTTGGTTTCCATGACTTGTATGAAAGCATTCAAAGGGGCCCATTTACTGTCACCCATGATCGCAGTGCAGGATGCGATCTTAGTGCTGGCATGTATCAAAAAGCCCCCAAATGGACAGGGACTCAGAAAGGAGTAGAGAGACTGTCTCTTCACTTCTGTGCCAGGCTCCTGCACATTTGTGGTTTACAGACCACGCATGCGTGGCCGCCTATGCTTTGGAGGGTTCCTCCGGAACAATCTCACGGTTAGTTTTACGATGTGCAGCCCATCGGCTACAGCAGCACAATGCAATTATTAGATGTCGTTAGCTGTGAGGTCAAGCTCTGGAATGCAGCTTGGTAAATCTGGCAGCACTGAATCTCCCATAGAAACCTGTGGGGGTTGCGGATGCTTTCATAAATGGAGGGACAGCAGAAGATATTGGAGATATCTGCTGTGGTGCCTCCATAATACATTCAGGGGATACTAATTGAATGCTGTTTCTGGCCCAGGGCACCAAAAAGTCTAGTTACAGCTCTGTCCTATATAACCTCATTCCCTGTGAGCCATTACTCCACTTCAGAAATGCTTCAGGGGTCCATAGGCACGTGCACATAGGGTCTTGGGTGTGCCCAGGCACACCCTAATATCAGACACCTTCATGTTGGTCAGTAAAATTATAGTTGCCATTAGTATTGTCAAAGAGTGCTGGAGCCTGGTGTTCACTTGCCAGGTCCAGTGGAGCTGGTCTCCTGGTGCTGCGACGGTTCTGCCACATGCAGATTCCTGTTGGCACCCGCCGCAGTAAAGTGTTCAAGGCCGACAGACCTCTTCTGGCTGCTGACTTCTCCCTCGGCTGCTGCGGCTCTGCTCCCGGCAGCTGACAGGCGTCTGTGGCTCCCATAGAGACGTGCGCGCTACTCTGTCTTTTGCCGGATGCACACTAAACGATATGTTGTCCGATCTGGCCGGATTGGTGGACATATTGGCCACATCGTCTAGCCACTATGTTGCTGACTATGTGCGCTCCCACACGTCTTCAGCAACATCGCCCGTCGAACCTGCATGCAGGTTTGATGGGCGACATCAATAGGCTGATTAGGCTGCAGCCTAGGTCTCTGGGACTTGGAAGGTACCACCAGGGACAGATTGGTTTCTGATAACTGGTGGCAGACACTTCTGCAGGTACATTCGATAGTAGTAGTGGATATGTATATATGGATGCTCTCTGTATAGTATGGCAGTTAATCAGATGCTCTCTGATTTGTATAGTGATCTATATGATGTACTCTGAATTTAAAGGCAGTCATGCTAATTCACTTTGTTGTATGGCAATCAGTATGATGTTCTCTGTATTTTATGGCGGTTTGTATGATGCTCTCTGTATTGTATGGTGGCCTGTAGGATGCTATCTGAATTGTATTATAGTCACTTGGTGCTCTCAGTATTGAATGATTGTCACCGGAATACACTCAGTGTATTCTATAGAGTTGTCACTAGGATGTCTCTTAAGTGGCCGCCACTAGAATGCTCTCTGTATTGTATGGCATTCACTGGAATGGAGAACGGCCTAATAGAGACTAAACTGCATGGCACTTGATGGTCAAGTCCTCTCTGGTGGCATAACATGGCATGGATACCCCTCTCTAGACATTAATGGTTAAGGGGGGAGATGCTATGAGTGAATTAGCATATGTTAACATGAACCCTTAATTAGGCCCTGAGAGTGTCTGTCAATAAATATGTTGACTCTTTATTTTCTGGATTATTCTGTTAAAAGGGAAAATTGATTGAAGAGTAGTGGCCAAAATATCATTATTGCTAAGATAAATGATAAAGCAAAAATAATTTTTCATTATTTTAAATTTTGATAAGCAGATGAGAAAATAACAATGAATGAAATTACACCTCCATGATCATCGCCCTTGAGGTGCATCTGATGGTATGCAGTCGGGAAGCCGGCAGACCTAATCCCGACAGCCGGCTTCCCAACTGCTTAATCCCGGCGAGAGTTAAATGACAGGCATCTAAATCTAGATGCCTGTCATTTTACAGATGCCGGCATCCCGATCGAAGGGACGCCGGGCGCTGCGCAAGGGGGGGGCGAGGGTTAGGTTTAGGGTTCCCGGGGGGGATTTAGGGTTAGGCACCCCCCGGAAGGTTAGGTTTAGGCTAGGGGTATGGAGGATTAGGTTTAGGCACCCCCCCGGGGGACTTAGGTTTAGGCAGCGGGGAAGGGGGGATTAGGTTTAGGCACTTAGAGGGGGGGTTAGGCACTGGGGGGAAGGTTAGGGTTAGGCACCCCTAAGGGAGGGCTAGGGTTAGGGGGTAGGATTAGGTTTGTATATACTTACTACCTTAGATCGAGATTTCCTCCCCTGCCGGGATGCCGCTGTCGGGATTCCAACCACCGGGCATGGGTCCGGCGGTAAATCATATCGATTCCCATCTGATAATTACATGTTAAGATTAATTGGTGCATGATACAAACATGTAGAATTTCTGATAGAAGAAACTAGGACCAGCGAGAATACACTTTATGGCCAATAAAATGAATGGTGTAAGTATTGATTCACTTGAAGACCCACTTCCAAACTGAAGACCCGCTTCCAAACTGAGAACATCCTGGATGTGACCAGGATATTAAGGGCATATTTATCAGAAAATGTTTGCGGGATACCCGCAAATACTAAGGATTCCCTAAATGTATGTCCTTCATTGTCTATCCCAAAAACAGCCCCCACATGTTTATATGAGGCTGCTAAAATTTAAAATTTACCAAGCTTTAGATGGCATTAGCATGTGTAGCCTACGGGCTACATTCCGCAAAAGAGTCCAAGTGAGAGATCCGTAGTATCCCTAGCCATTAATAGCCACACGCACATGTACAATCTGATGACCGCGCATGTGCAGTAGTGCGGTCGGGTCACGAACCTAGAAGTAAAGTGATCGCATTGGAGCGCCTGTCCCTGCATGTGTATTTTGGCTCATTCGGGTGATCAATCATTTTTTATTGCCACGATAAATGGTGATTAGAAATTATAATTATCCTTAAAAAAGCTGCAGAATCTTGTAGGGACAATAGAAGCTCTCCCTGGTGTACTTTAGGGTCTTCTAACTAGGTTTAGAACCAGTGTTGGACAGCTTGGGATGGGAGTGTGACTAGCTTACGCAGTGCAAGACTAGCTCCTAACTACTGTAAAAGGAAGTGATACACATACATTACCCAAAGCCATTGATACAGTGCCTGATTCTGAGCTGCAAGCAAAGCGGCCACTGCTGCGATATTTTGTGCTGCACATGTGTACGAAGATGCCGAGTCACAAGGAAGTCAGCCGAATATACACTGGCGGCTAAGAGGGAGTAACTGGGCGACAACAGAGCCTTTGGTACAAGTATCCACAGCTAGTTTTATTAGCAGTACAAAAATAAACAAAACAGAAAAGAAAATCCTTGCCTGTCTTGCTCTAACTAAACAAAATGATTCCCTCTCTTAGAGTGGAAGGCCCTAACGTCCCTCTCACACACAAAATAAGTCTTTAGCACAGTACTTACATTCAGCAAACACAGTGTTTCTCAACAGGGCACACCTGCCAGGGGCTCTCAAACTGGCTGCGTCCACCTGGAGGGGGCAGCCAGAAAGTCGGAAAATATGCAACAGGTCTTTGACCTGTTCCCCTGGCAGTGAGAGACTGACTAAAGAGATTAACACACCCTTTATCAACCTCTCACAGGTGGTCTGGCCATCAAGGCTGCTAATCAACTTCTGTCTATCAAACAGAAGCTAATAACATGGAGCATATATAGTGTGTCTCCCTTTAACAACCTTTCCAGTGTTTTTGTCACTTTGCAAAATAGAACATTCGAGGAACATCTGTGAAAGGTCAATTTACCAAAATAGTGGTCACTTGTGATCTACATGTTCATTTCCTAATCATGGAATCCATCAAAGGCAAATCAACCTAGAAAACACTAGCACTTTATGGGGTCTATGTACTAAGCAGGGATAAGTGACAGAGTGAAAAGTGATAAGTCTGTGATAAGTGCCAGCCAATCAGCTTCCAACTGTCATCTCACAGGCTGTGTTTTAAAAATTACAGTTGGGAGCTGATTGGCTGGCACTTATCACAGACTTATCACTTTTCACTCTGTCACATAGCACAGCTTAGCATCCGGAAACCTCTCTTTCAAATTTACAACAGCTGCTCAATAGTTATTCTGCGGCCTCATATTATAAATTAAATACATCTAAAACGGAAGTATTGGTAATAAATTGTTATTTACACAAAAGATTGGATGAATCACGAGGTTTCCTGGATGGGCAGAATGGCGGCCGTTAAGATGACTCTTCTCCCCAAACTTATGTATTTATTCAGATCAATACCTAGGACACTTCCTCTCTCATGGCTAAATAGATTTAATGCAGTGCTGAATAAGTATATCTGGAATAATAAGAGAGCCAGGATTGCTAAGACATATCTGATGATGTCTAGATCATCAGGGGGTTTGACTTATCCCAATTTAGCACTTTATCAAACAGCATGTCTGATTGATCAACTTTGTGACTGGTCAAATGTTCTTAATCCTAAACCTTGGGTTAAATTGGAAAGTGATATGTTGGGAAAATTCCCCCTCTGTGATTTACTTTGGGTTCCACCCAGCTCTAGAAAGTCCTTAAAAAATATGTTTAGAGCTACATTAGCTTCTTTAAAAGCGTGGGATAGTCTATCTACCCTCCTACAGTTTAACCTGCCATCTTTACATCTCTCTATTCAGAGCCTCTCACAATTAATTTATCCTCTTGGCACCACAAAGGTATTCGTACCCTTCAATATCTTTTTATAAATAACACTCTCCTTTCTTTCACCCAATTACAAGCTAGGTTCTCTATACCTTCTAGAGATTTTTACAAATTTCTGCAAATCAGACATTGGGTTCAATCTTTCCCTCATTTAGTAGGGTTGACTGGTATGATCCCTTCTCATGTTTGTTCACGTATATTCTCAATTTCTCGCAAAGGGGGTATATCTTTCTGGTATTCTTTAATTCCAACAGCGGAAGAACCAGCTAAGATACCAGCTATTATTAAATGGGAAAATCATTTAAATATATGTTTAGACCCACATGTATGGTCCCAATTATTTTTTTCTCTATTCAAAATGTCTAGATGTATCTCTCATATCGAAATGTATATGAAATTATTCTATCATATTTATCTGACCCCAGACAGATTACACAAAATTTGGCCCTCCCAATCTAGTTTATGTTGGTGTTCTTGTGGTCAAATTGGTGAGATTCTCCATATTTTCTGGAGTTGCCCTGCTATACGTCCACTCTGGCTGGAAGTAGAAGTCTTGATCCTGGAGGCTACTGGTTTGCGACTGTCTCTGTCCCCAGCCAGTGCCCTTTTACATATATTTCAGCAAGATGCTCCAGTTAACCACAGGTATTTTATCGGACATGTACTTATTGCCACTAGGGCAGCCATTGCTCAATTCTGGAAGCAAGATAACCCCCCCCCCTTTCCTTGATAAAGACTAAATTAAATCATAGTTTTTTTATGGAAACGCTGAATTGTCCATATTCTTCCTCTACTAATTCACCAATGATAAAATGGTTCAGTTGGCATGAGTTCAATATGGTGGGTCCATGCCTCCCAGTAAACACAAATTGATACTCCCAGGTTCTGATATGTTCTGTATTTTGATTTGATTGTTACAGTTGTGCAATGGTCTCTGTTATTAGTATATATTATCTACTACCTCTGATCAATATTCTATATTTGGTATAATATAATGTAATGTTCTATCAGTAATTTTTTTTTCTCTCTTTTTGTCTATTGTGTTATTTTATTGCCTGTACCCCCCATTCCTTTATCTTTTCTTTTTTCTGTACCCCTTCTTTCTTTTTTTATTTGAAAAAATATTCAATAAAAATTAATGTTTAAAAAAAAAAGAAAAAGCATTTCATGGATATTGTGAAAAAAACACCTACGAGCGTGGCGGTAAAGTGGGCGTGTACAGCTACATCTGAGAGGCGTGTCATAATTGCCTTACATCCAAATGTAAAAGAGCCCAAAGCATTAGTAAGATTTACTTGTTGATGAAAACACTGATACTTTTCTGAAAATGCATGTAGCCATAGGCATCATTGTGCCTTATAAACAATGCAGGGAAAGGATACTAATGATCCCATTTGAATTTATATATATCTGTTGTTTTTTTTAATATATAACGGCTTCATATTGGGGTGGGTTGCAATCAGGGAGATTGCTGCTATTTCAGGGAGCCTCCCTTTCAATCATGGAGAGTTGGCAAGTTTGCAATAAACATTTTAATGCTTTTATATAACATCTGCCACCACCTCCCAGGAGGACTCTAAAATAATCCCTCGCGTCTCAAAACAAAATTTCGAATGTGAAGAGGTGGACTGAAGGAGGCACGCTGGATCCTTCTGCTTATATACACACCCGGGAGGCCACGTGACGCCCTGGGCAGGGAGTGGGCGGAGAGAAGGCCGTCACGCGGCAGGGGGCGGGAGCTGAGGGCAGCAGCTTGCGCTGTTGCAGTGTCTGTCAGTGAGTCGGTGCCTGTGTGTGTACGCGTTGGAGCTGCAGCTGTATCAGGCTCCGTTCGTTGTCGCCTGCCAGCCTGTGAAGCCTATTCCTGGTAACCAAGCAGGGATGGAGGAGGACGGGGCCGGTGAGTAGCTGCTGCTCCTGAGATGCGGATACACGTATTTTTGCTATAGTCGAGGACCAGCACTCCTCTGGCAGCGAAGGGGTTAAGTGTCATCTAGGAGCTCTGCTGCAGCCTGACACCTCTCCGGTATAGCGATCGCCGACCGGTGCATTCTCTGTATACAGACCAGCAGCAGCCATATCATGCACTGTGTAGTGGGATTTGGCCATTGGTTTGTGCTCAGCACAGAATACCAGCATACATATTTATTTTTTACCCTTTTCAGCTAACGCGATGTTGACTCCCAATTAGGCAAAAGGTCTAATGTGCTGTCATTGCTCTAGGTTGCCTGTAGCTTTAGTAGTGAATGAATATGCTCTGTAGAGCCAGACACCAGCTTTTCACCTGCAGTGAATGGGTTAATTTTGCTTTAAATGCCATCTATTGCATCTCTGGCCAGGTCTGATAGAGTTCATATATTCTGTTGTGTCAGGTAATCATTGCTCAGCAATTAAATAATGCTGCCTCGCTAGTCCCAGTGCAGAAATGTATGCCTAATGTTAGATGGATGGTACAGGGTGCAGATCTCTCACATTAGTGTATAGATGATTCCCTTGTGCGAGCAGCTAAGGGGTTAAATATACTGTACAGGACCAGCTTTCATGATTTTTCTTTTTTAATCTGTTCACCTTTGTAAAGTTGTATTGATGATTTGCATGGTGTAATAAGATCTGGCATATTATGCACTGGTGTGTGTCCTTTGGTGCCCTGTGTTGATGGTACTAGGGAGGTGGTAGCAGACTATTAATGTTCAACCTCCTGATGCACACCCTGGAGTTTACTATCAATGAATCTCGGCATGAGCTGAAGCAAGGCACACATAGGATCTTCTCAGCGGTGATGCAGAATGAGGCCACCACTCTGTAGGGATTAGCTGAATGTTCATATGGCATGTCGCTTCCCAGGAAAACCCAGTGTGGGCATCATCTGTGGAATAAAAACCCGCACGTCCCTGGAAAACCAAGTGTTGGCATCTACCATGGACGTGTAACTGGACTCGGTGCTAGAATTAAGAATAAATGCAGTACTAAGACTTCCACTAATCCTGTGCTATATAGGGTGATATAAATCCTGTAGGTATATATTTTCTTTAGGTTACTAGACTGGTTTACTCTAGCATTGATCCAGTTATGTTATTCTAGAGTGTGGGTGGCAGAAGCCCCCAAACTCTGTCTGGGGTCTTTCTGTGAAAATAACATTGCTTTCTTATCCTGAGATGTGTGTGTATGTATGTGTGTGTATATATGTGTATGTATATATATATATATATATATATATATATATATATTTTATTTATTTATTTTTTAAATGGATACTGCAACTAAAAGAAAAAAATGTGTTGTTTTTGTTATTTTTTCCTCCACCCTTGGCAGTGTTTAATAAATGCCTGAGTTACTTTTCACGGGCGTGAAGGTTGTCAGTGGGCGAGGTGTACTATAGAGGACAGTAGGCTGTGTACACTGTGGAATGATGTTCTAGGTCCATTGCATAGCTGTCAGTAAATCTTGCAGGCCACAAGGATCATTGTGGTGTTTTGTTTCCAGGGGCCTGGCTCCTTGTGTTTTCAGAGATTTTATATGCACATACTAGCATCACACATTTTTTTGTCTTGCACTGAACCTTGCAGAATATTGCACAATGTTTCATTAGTTCTATGACAAGAGCCTTTTGTCTTTATACTTTTTTCAGAAGAAAACAGCTGCAGTGTCAGTTTTTCTTTACCATTCTGATGTTCTCATTGCTTATACACTGGATGGATGGCAGGGGAAATAAAATGTCTTTTCTAATCTGCAGTCTTAATCTATCAACTACTGATTACATCTTCTGTCCAGCTTTTCAATTGTTAGTTTTGGAATCCTGCACCTTTTTGAAGGGAGAGAGCTGTACACAATAACATTATTCTGAATTACTTTTACTGTCTAATGTATATTTACAGCCTCTTGTTATGTACTGTCAAAGCAGAAAGAGTTTACAGGGATAAGTAATTACTGTAGCCCTTAATTTTTTTTTTTTGGGGGTGGGGGAGATTTTCTTTGACCCAGGAAAATGAGTACTATATTAGTGTTAATTTTTTGTGGATTTGAAAGGTGCTTGTTTCTCAATTGTTAAGGTAAGATTGGGGGCAGATGGGAGTTTTTCCAGGTAGAAAAGCGCCACTGTACCTAGCACTCAAATCACTCCATACAAACGTGTTGAATGGGGAATGCAGCTACTGCGTGACTTTGGAGAGATTGCTTATAGAGAATGGTACATGTTCCTCATTTAGTTCAATGCTTCAGAGTGATATGAGTGCTAGTGCTTTTCTTTCTGGAGTTTTTTAATATTCAAAGCTACTGAATAACTCATTTCCTTATGGGTACAGTCACCTTTGACCTCCTAGATGGTTTCTCTCAATTTGGGGGGAAACTTAAAGGTACAGTCTGTTTCCCATCATCTGCTATTGTGGCATCAAAGAATTTTTTTTTTGTGGCCAGGGAGACACCATAGCAAACCTTTTGGCAACTGCTTTTGGTTCTAGCCAGAGCTTCCTGGAGGTGAGATGATTTTGTTTGTAGCCAGAGCTTCCTGGAGGTGAGATGATTTTGGTTCTAGCCAGGGCTTCCTGGAGGTGAGATGATTTTGTATCTAGCCAGAGCTTCCAGGAGGTGAGATGATTTTGGTTCTAGCCAGAGCTTCCAGGAGGTGAGATGATTTTGGTTCTAGCCAGGGCTTCCTGGAGGTGAGATGATTTTGGTTCTAGCCAGGGCTTCCTGGAGGTGAGATGATTTTGGTTCTAGCCAGAGCTTCCTGGAGGTGAGATGATTTTGGTTCTAGCCAGAGCTTCCTGGAGGTGAGATGATTTTGGTTCTAGCCAGAGCTTCCTGGAGGTGAGATGATTTTGGTTCTAGCCAGGGCTTCCTGGAGGTGAGATGATTTTGGTTCTAGCCAGAGCTTCCAGGAGGTGAGATGATTTTGTATCTAGCCAGAGCTTCCTGGAGGTGAGATGATTTTGTATCTAGCCAGAGCTTCCTGGAGGTGAGATGATTTTGTTTGTAGCCAGAGCTTCCTGGAGGTGAGATGATTTTGTATCTAGCCAGAGCTTCCTGGAGGTGAGATGATTTTGTTTGTAGCCAGAGCTTCCTGGAGGTGAGATGATTTTGTTTCTAGCCAGAGGTTCCTGGAGGTGAGATGCTTTTGGTTCTAGCCAGGGCTTCCTGGAGGTGAGATGATTTTGAGATTCATCTCCAAAAGTCTGAAGATTTTGCTCTTTTTTTTGGCCAAGAAATTGTTTACCAATCATTTACCTGCCAATATTCATTAAATTATAACTAAAAAGCATTGGATTTTGGAGGACTATATAAATGTGCTAAGATTTTGTATACTACACATGAAATATATCCTCGTTTGTCTTGAACTGTTGCATAATGGATAAGAGTTTGGCATGCCATCTAAAAGTTGGACAAAATATAAAGCATGTATAACTGAACGCTATAGGTCACTATGGGTTGGGTACGGGATCACTATGGGCGGTCGGAATGCCGGCGGTTAGAATACCGACAGCGGCATCCCGACAGTCACAATCCCGACACAAGTAGGTAAGTGGCCTAACGCTAACCCCTCCCCCTAACCCACCTTTCCAGCAGCCTAACCCTAACTCTCCCCTCCCGCCACCTAACCGTAACGTAGCCTAACCCTCTCCCCGAAAACTTACTGTTGGGATGCCGGCGGTCGGGATTCTGGTGCCAGGATTCTGGTGCCGGTATTATGACCGGCGACATCCCGACTACATCCTGTCACTATTACCTGCATTTACGGCATTGTAGCAGCCATTGTGAATGTACCCGTTCTCTTTTGAAGGGTGTTGCTGATAAGTGAGTGTTCCCCTTGCTGCTTGTCTGCTCACCCCATGAATAATGGAGAAGACAAGGTTTAGCAAGTGCCAACAGAGGTTTTCCGTGGCTGATGTAAAACTAATATAGTACATCAGAATGTGCTTTGTTGAATCACTTTCCACGTTCCTTGCCATTACTCCTCAGGGCTCGTTGGAAGACAGTGTCCCTCCAACTCCTTTTTTCTTTCTGAAGAAACGCAGATGACTGGAGGAAAAGGATGTTTAAACTATTTGACCCTATAAATTCAAATATATTTTTGCTTATGTTATAAATCTTAATAATAAATTTAGACAATGAAGTAACTTGCCTGTTTGGCCACCTGCGGAGCCCATTGTGGGGACTCGTCTGCTGCGTCTGTACATGTGTTTTATTTTAATGGAGCTGGAAGGCTCTTGGGACCTGTAGCGTTTGTTTTAAGAAGGAAGTGGGCTGACCTGTTCGGTTGCCATGAAATGAGACCATTATTATTTGTGTTTTGAGGAACATCTGGGTTCAATTTATTACATTGAATTTTCCAAATTCTTTCTAGCCACAAGTTGATAATATAGTAACCTATGAAACTTTCCTTGTTTTTTTTTTCTATTGTCATAATTCATGTTCAGACGCATAGTTTCTCTTTTGATTGGTGGTACTTGGGGTGTAGTTCCACTTTTGATTGGCTGCCTGCTTCACTTTCCCTTGTTTGAAGGAGGTGATGTTTTTTTGTTTTTTTTGTCTTAGACTATTTTTGTATTAATTTGAGTTTTAATCCGAGAAACCATTCCTTTTATCCTCTAAGGCAACGGGACATGTGACCTTTATCCAGGGCACTCACGTCTCTTGGATTGTTACGTTCTTTTGTCCATACATTACTTGTGGCAGTGAAGCTTTCTATCTATTTGTCCCTGTTACAAATGCCTACGTTTGTACATATTGGTACTTATGTATAGATGTACATAAATCTATTTTGCTTTGTATATGTTTATATGCAGATTTTGTTGCATCTTTCATTTACAACTGCTTATGACTGGAGAGGTAACACAGAGGAGGAAAGAGGATGGGGGCAAATATAGGCTGAGTAGAGGTATGCTGGGTACACAACTGAGCAATGGATCGGCCAGCTGACCAATCCAAAGATTTGGTAGGTGGTATGCACAACCGATATTGTGCATAGACACTTACCAATACGCCGCTTTACATGTCTGGCCGCAGAAATCGGAAGTGACGTCATTGTCGACGGTTCCTGGGTTGGTCAGTGGGCTGGCTAACTAGCTAGATGTACCGATATACCGCTGCACAGCTGACCAGATTTGTCCATGGCAGATGTCGTTCACCGACATATTGGCTGTACACACGGACAGATGCACTATGCAATATGTCGTTCGTTGGCTGAACGAATCACATATAGCATAGTGTGAACCCAGCATAACTACAGTATGACCCAAGTAGACCTTGATGCAGACTCCTCCTATACATCTGTCAGGTGGTGCTGGAGGGCTGGTGTAACAAGCTAACTGCTGCCAATTTAGGGCTGACTCCTCTGTAATTTATATAGTTAATGCGGGTTTGAAATTTATTAATAACTGTGAACACTATTTTCTCATGTGTATATGAAACTTTCCATTATTATAATGTGTATAAATAGGGTAATGTGGCTTTTCTATTTACTACTACATGGTCAAGCTGTATTACTATATTATGTCTACATCTTCTCTAGTCTGTAGTGGGGTAGAACGAAGTATGCAAACTTGTAACTCCTTATCTGAAGTTGGTGATCATGCTACTGGTAGTTACATATGCATGTAGTTGTGCTTTTTCATTCATGCATCTTTTCTGGATTAAATTTGGGGTGAAAATGCATCCAACTCTACCTGCGTCCCAGCTATTTTTACTCTAGTGTTGCTCTCCTACGTTTATGGAACTCAAACTTAATATGCTGGAATGTCTCTGCTTAGTCTGCTTGGAATTAGGTTCTCTGGAATTTCTATGTACAAAGAGACTTTTTTCTTCAAAGCAATTGAGCACTATAAAAATCTGTCTTCACTCGTCTTTAATGCAGTTGCGCCAAAATGCCCCTCTTGGCATGCCTGGTCCCATGAGACTCTGCTAGCGCTGGGCGTCTGTGGTGCGTCTTATTTTGCCAGAAACGCGTTTAAGACGCACCAGGACCAGGAGACTGTGCTGATTAAATTGATACGCGACACTTGTATATTTGTGTGCGGCTTAAGCTGGGTAGACACTAGACGACGTGTGTACCTAGCTGACGGCAGATGCGACGGGATGACATATAGTGTGGCCTGCACACACCACACGATCTGGTGAATGACTGCATGATATGTTGTTCCCCCGGTGCATGGGGTCATCAGTCAGGTCCTCAGATTGATCAGCATGTATGGCAAATCTGAAGATGATACCGATGACCCTGCGGGATCCTGCATAGTGCGTACACACTGGACGAGTTTAACTTTTTGTCGTTTCGACCCGTCGGAAGTTGGCAAATCGTTTAAAAATATTGTCTAGTGTGTACCCAGCTTTAGTCTCTCAACCAGTATGTAAAGTGCTAGGATGCAACGGCTGCAGCTTTCTTCCACACCAAGTTTTTACACAGACTCAGGTGCTCACAGATATACAATTGTCACTTTTCATATGAATCAGCGCAGTCTGCTGGTGCGTCCTACTAGCATTGCATTATGACTTAGACATATTTTTGGCAAAGACCGTATCCCAATGCTAGCAGAGTTGCACGGGACCTGGTCACTCGCTCACGACAAGCATATCGCGCTGCATGGCATATTGAGACTAGAAGAGCGAACACACCTGTAGGTAGGCTTGCCATATTGTCCCTTTAATTCGGGACACGTGAATTACACAGGTTCTGTGGCTGAATAAAACCAGACTTAAGATCAGCCAACCACAGAATCTGTGTAATTCATATGTGTCCCGAAATAAAGGGATGATAAAATTGATGCAAAGCAAGCAACCCGGCAACTTGTGTCCCGACATGCAGAACTCGTGTCGCCTTATAAAGGAATCTTCATTGTGTGCACAGAAAGATATTTATTACACAGGAATTAATCCTATATGTACCTATCATATACCGAGGACCCCTAAATAATTCCCAAATCTTAAAAGTCAATATCTATATGGGATAGGGGGTGCTGCCACATATAGAGTGAATAAAACTTAATAAAGGAAATAGGAAAAGATCTGTATACGGCGCACCTTATTTTAAAATATAACTTTTATTAGATCACACCGAAAATGGATTCATATTTAAAAAAGCTAAATATATATAAAAAAATAGTGTTGTAAAGAAGTGCAAATAAGTATGAAATGTGTAATAAAAAAAATACTCTGTACGCCTTTTATCTGGTCTTTTGCTGGATTTAAATCTTAAGCTGCATACACACTTGCCGATACCGATGAACGACCGCGGGAGGGGGGGGGAGCGCGGCCATGCTGCAGCATGGCATCGCTCACGATATCCCCAGATTGGGCTGCATGTACAGCTGACTGGGGATATCGTTAACGACCCACAGGATTATGCATCGTTGGTCTTTCGGACCATACACACTAGACGATATGAATGATATATCGTTGAACGATATAGTTCAGTTTTATGGTCTAGTGAGTATGCCCCATTAGTCCTTAACCTTAGTTTGTGAAAATAATGTGTTTTTTTGCAAATAAATATAGAAGTGGGTTGATTTCAATTATTTTTATTTCATTTATATATGGACAGGTTCTCTTGTCATCTGTGTCTGTGAAAAATTGTACCCAGTGTCTAGGTACAAAGTTATCTTGCAAAAACAATTGTAGCAGTATGTAGTCAGGAAGCCGGCGGTCCAAATGTAGGTTTAGGGACTCCCGGGTGGACTTAGTGTTAGGCACCCCCCTCCCATATTAGGCTAGGGGAAGGGGGGGTTAGGGTTAGGCACCCCTGGCGGGAGGTTGGGGTTAGGCACCCTCCCTCCTGGGAGGGTTAGGTTTAGGGTACGGAGAGGGGGGTTAGGTTCAGGCACACCTGGGGGAGGTTAGGCACTAGGGGGGAGGTTAGGCACCCCTAAGGAAAAGTTAGGGGGGGGGAGGGGAGGGTTACGATACTTTCCAGGCGCTGTCGGGATCTTCATCTGCCGGACTTCTGGCGTCTGTATTTCATCCGCCAGGCTTAGGTCCAGTGGTATGTCGTACCGATTCCAATTGTAGCTATTAGTTTTCATTTTTCAATATGCAAGCAACCCAATATCTTTTCATAAGGATTTTCACCTTTATTCTGCCTTCTATTGTCTCTATATATTGCATGTTTAAATGCTCGTTTATTTAATGATCCCTTTATTGTTGCATAAATCAAGCACTTTCACGTGTTCTATTCAGACCACTTTATATTTCAAGCTCACTTTTTACTTTATTCAGAGACCTAATATCATGAGTTTGTCCAGCTATATTAGCTAGTATATGATTGCTTTTTGTATCTGACTTCTGGATAAATTGTGATACCATTCTGTATGCACTGACCCATTTACTAATTTATTTATTTGTTTTATGCACTAAGCATCAAAACACATTTAACATGAGAAAGTAGCATTAAAAAAGCATTTAAAATAAGACCCCTGTGTGAAGTTAAGTCTTAACCAGAGGGTTTACACAGGGCATTTGGAGATATATATAATATATATTGTAAATAGGGGAGTAGATGATGCTAACCACTCTTTTTGAACCTCTAAACTGTAGCCAGATTGACCACTGGGATGTGTACATCTGACCTGACCTAGTCAGGAATAGCCTGGAGGTACTTACTACACTTCCCTAGTTACTTCTATTACGTGCCAGTAATGTGATGTGAGGGGGGAAACTTGCCACAGGCCTTAAAATGCAAGAAATTGTCAATTTCAGTAAATGGAAGACGACCCCACGTCTATGTGCAATGTGTCACGTGATGTCTGCCATACTTGCCAGCAGTCATCTGCGTTTGGAATTGAGAGCACACGCGATGCATTTCCCCCATCTCTGATGTGTATAGCTGCCAGTACAGAGTGCTTTATGTAGAATCATTGACCTTGCTGTCTGCCCTTTATAGTGTGCGTGACCCCAGAAAGGATTGACTACAGCGGGTCACTGAGCTCCTAATATGACAAGTCCTAGTGCAAATCCTTAATACAGAGTACAAGTATTTTTCCTTTTGTAGAGCTAATGCAATATTGCAAAACCGCGCTCTAGAAATTGTCACATTGACAATTACACAGGTATGTTTTTGTCATTGTATTAGCGTAGCAACAACAACTTAAGTGATGAATTTCTTGTAGTATATACTAGGGGTGTGCACCGGCCACTTTTCGTGTTTTGGATCTGGATCTTTCTTCGTGTTTTGGATCTGGATCGGTTTTGCCAAAACCACCCTTCCGTGTTTTGGGTTCTGGGTTTTGTGTTTTGGATCTGGATTTTTTTCTTAAAAAATTTAAAAAACCGCTAAAATCACATAAAATGGGCCTTTTTTTGTTCCTACGCTATTAATAACCCCAATAACATTAATTTCCACTCATTTCCACTCTATTCTGAACACCTCACACCTCACAATATTGTTTTTAGGCCAAAAGGTTGCACCGAGGTAGCTGGATGACTATGCTAAGCGACACAAGTGGGCGGCACAAACACGTGGCCCATCTAGGAGTGGCACTGCAGTGGCAGACAGGAAGCCAATCAGCGTTATGGTGCCCATTTGCATGTAGCACGAACCCGGGAGATCCGTGCTACATGCATCTGTGTGATTGGCACAGAGCAATGACAGGTCCGTGAGACCCGTCTGTGCTGCTGTGGTAAAAAAAAACCTGTGTAAAAAAAGAAAAAAATGGCGTGCACCCCCCCAAAAAAGAGCAACCAGCCCCGGGCATTAGTAACCCAGTGCTGGGTGTGCTTAAATACAGGGGACAAACGACGTAGGGGTCCCCTGTACTTAAGCACAACCAGCACCGGGCTAGTCAGAACCAGCGCTGGTTGCCAAAATACGGGGGACAAACGACGTAGGGGTCCCCCGTATTCTGCGCAACCAGCTCTGGGCTCTGATCCGGTCCTGGTTCTGGAAATACAGGGGAAAAAAAATTAGTAGGGTTCCCCTGTATGTTCCAGAACCAGCACTGGACTTTTTCTAGCGGGGGGCTGAAGCCACAGCCAGGGGAGCCCTTTCACCGGGCCCCCCAGCCGCAGCATCAGCCCTGACCGCTAGTCAGCCCAGGCCGGGGATCCCTGGAGAGCTGGGGACCCCCCCAATAAAGGGGTCACCCTCTCCAGGGCACCCCAGACCCAGGCTGATAGCCCGGGGCTATCCCCGCCACCCCTGGTGGCGGTGGGTGGCGGGTTGATTGTGTGGTGTGGTGTAAATAAAGAATATCAAACATTGTCTTTACAAGTAGAACTGCAAGTCCCAGCTAGCCTGCCCCGCATGCTGGTACTTGGAGAACCACAAGTACCAGCATGCAGGGCATTAAGGGCCCACTAGTACCTGTAGTTCACCTGTAAAAAAAATGTTTAAAAAACACAGGACACACACACCGTGACAGTATAAGTTTATTAAACATACATACATACACACACACACACACACACACACACACACACACACACACACACACACACACACACACACACACACACGTACACATACTCACCTATGTAACCTGTAGCATCGGTCCACTTGTCCAGTAAAGTATCCATAGGGGACCTGTGAAAAAAAACATACTCACCATCTCCTATGCGAGGTTCTGTCCTCTTCGTTCCAAAGTAGGCATCCCCGGACTTGGCAAAAAAAAAAAAACGAAAACGCGATCCACGAACTTAGTACCGTTCTATAGAACGGTACTTCCCGAATGAGAGCTTAGCGGCGGGGTATCACCATGGAAACCCCGCTGCTAAGCGTTCATTGGCTGAGAGAGGTCATCTCCCGTCTCTCAGCCAATGAACGGCTCCCTCCATTGTAGTCAATGGTGGGAGCCGCAGGGTAAACTTTAATAACCTTGCTATCAGCCTGGGCCTGGGGTGCCCTGGAGAGGGTGACCCCCTTTATTGGGGGGGTCCCCAGCTCTTCAGGGATCCCCGGCCTGGGCTGACTAGCGGTCAGGGCTGATGCTGCGGCTGGGGGGCCCGGTGAAAGGGCTCCCCTGGCTGTGGCATCAGCCCCCCGCTAGAAAAAAGTCCAGTGCTGGTTCTGGAACATACAGGGGAACCCTACTAATTTTTTTACCCTGTATTTCCAGAACCAGGACCGGATCAGAGCCCAGAGCTGGTTGCGCAGAATACGGGGGACCCCTACGTCGTTTGTCCCCCGTATTTTGGCAACCAGCGCTGGTTCTGACTAGCCCGGTGCTGGTTGTGCTTAAGTACAGGGGACCCCTACGTCGTTTGTCCCCTGTATTTAAGCACACCCAGCACTGGGTCACTAATGCCCAGGGCTGGTTGCTCTTTTTTTGGGGGGGGGCACGCCATTTTTTTCTTTTTTTACACAGGTTGTTTTTTTTTTTTTTTTTTACCACAGCAGCACAGACGGGTCTCACGGACCCGTCAGTGCTCTGTGTCAATGACACAGATGCAAGTAGCACAGATCTCCTGGTCCGTGCGTGCATCTGTGTAATTGAAATACACAGCAGCACAGACGGGTCTCACTGACCCATCTGTGCTCTGTGTCACTGTCAGTCACACAGATGCATGTAGCACGGATCTCACGAGTCCATGCTACATGCAAATGAGCACCATAATGCTGATTGGCTGAGAGCCGTGACAGACGGCTCTGTCAGCCAATCAGCACTTTGCCCATTAAAGGCAAAGGCATTTTTTTTAAAATGGCCGCTCGAGGCAAAACCTCGAGATCCGACAGCAGATCTCGAGGTTTTGCCTCGGGAGAGGGATCCGGGGCAGACAGGGAGATCCGAGCTTGGGCTCGGATCGCCCCGGATCCCCGAAGTTCGGGTGGGTTCGGTTCTCAGGGAACCGAACCCGCTCATCCCTAGTATATACAAAGACGCATGACACAAATAGTAGAGGGAAACGGGGGTATAAAAACCACTTGCTGGTCTATGAATATTTTGTTTAGAGTGCCATTGTGTAAATAAAGAATATTGCATTGGCAGAAACTTAGGGGCTAATTCTGAATTGCACATAATACTAAACTAGTGCGGATCTCACAGATTTCAGTAATACTGCGCACGCACCAAAGAAGGAAATCCGCATTTGCGCATGCGCTGGATCAGGTAAACGCACATGGACAGAGACGGTTATGGAGCACATCCACTAGCAGCCTGTGAAACGACTGCACGATTACGATATTGTAATCGAGTAGTCGTTTCACAGTGTGTTGTGCCTACACTGAACATTCAGTCATTCAGTGTAGCCACAGCAATCATCCCCAAACATGGTCTATCTGCTGTTATCGGCAGATTGACCAGCATGTTCGGGCGATGATTGATGTCGGAAACGACCAGTGGGAGTGCGTATCACTGGTCATTTCCGACATTTATGTGCAAAATTTGTACCAGATTACTGAGCGATTGCACGATTACGATGTCGTAATCGTGCAATCGCTCAGTAATGTTGTGTAGTGGATACGCAGCATAAGTGTGTACATATTGATCTATCCGTTGACAGTCCACACTTTGTCAAATGGGTAACTGGAATGGCGACCATACGATCGTATGGAACTGTTCTGTTATGGGAGGTTGCGGCTGTGCCAGACCACTTCTGTGCCCAATCGCAGCATGCTGATGGAGGTGGGACATCCGTTTCAGCCAGATCTTTTGTTGCACCCAGCATGGGGCTGGTGTCACTGTGTAGCAAATAGGGGGCACTGTGTGGCATACAGAGGGGTCACTGTGGGGCAAGGTAAGAGGCATAGTGGCGACAGGGTGTCAGTTTTATTGGAGGGGCCCCCACAAGTCTTAATCTGGCCCTGACCTTTTAATGTATATTACTAACACATTTCACAGTGCATCCAGATTCACCTATACCAAAATACTAGCATATGTTTTAGTGAGAACTAAGAATTCGTGATTATGTTGTCGCCTCTTTTATTTGGTGTATGTTGTGGTTTGGTGTTGAATGTTTTTTGTTTTTTTTCTTTCCCAAACCTGGTTTATTTCTCCATAATTTTTTTCTTCCCGTCATTTCTTTCTTTCACATTGTTCTGCTGTATACAATGAACAGCACAATTTTGGCCTAATTCAGAGGTAGGAGCAAAAAAAAAAAGATACATTTGCACATTGGCAAAACTATGTTGCACTGCAGATGAGACATCTTTAATACTTGCAGAGCTTTATAGATGTGAAGGTGTGTGTAGCTTAATTCTAAATTTCAATAGAAAAGCAGAACTGCCCACTATTTGTTCACTAATGCTGGGCACATACTTGCCGACATATCGCTCGTTCAAATGAACGGCCAATATATATTGTGTGTGCGTCGGCCAGTGTGTACCAGAACAACGTCGTTCACAGACGTATCGCGTCGGCTGTGTAGCACAGCCGATGCCCAATATATCTGCAGATATATTGGTGCATCGTGCTGTCTGTATGGACGGTCAGCCTACTGCACGTACACAGTCTGCAGATGCCGCCGCTGATTGACAGCTGAACTGGGCGGGCTCATGTAAATGCCCACCCAGTTGTGACTTCAATCGCGACACATCGGGATGACGATTGGTAAGTGTGTATACCAGTGGTTCCCAAACTGTGCGCTGTGGCACCCTGGGGTGCCATGGGACCCTTGCAGGGGTGCCTCAGGTGGTCCAGCACCAAATCAAATTATATATGATCAATTTAATGTAAAAACGTGAACAAACAGAAGTGTAAACCTGTCCACCACCACATAACTGAGCCTAAGGATGACATATAAGCACACTTTACTTCACTTTACAATTTTACTAGATTTGTTTCTGAATTTCTCAATAACAAAATTATCTTAGGGGTGCCGTGAATTCTAGGGCACTGTGATTCAAAACAGTTTGAGAACCACTGGTGTATACAGTTACCAATCGTCAGATAGGACTGCAGATTGGCCGGGTGACCGATCTGTCGACCTAGTGTGTACCCAGCTTAACGCAAAAGCAGCTAGGTATTTCCCATGCAAAAAAACAATTGCATTTGCACCCATTGCATTGCAACATGGTTTGTTCCATATTCAAATTGGTCTTTTTATTTTCTAATTTCCTCATAACTCTAAATCAGGTCTTTTACAAGTGTAATATTTATTGCTTGAACGGAAAGTTTCGTTTGCAGTATAGGTTTAATGTTTTTTTTGTTTTTTTTTGCACCATGGCAAAATACATACATATTATGAAGAGATATATTCCTAGTTTATATCAGGAGAACAATCTCCTGCTGGTATTTAGAAATTGATTAAACCCAAAGTAATCATGTGCTTCCTGTTTCCAACAGTCAGTATTATCTTACTGAGCAAAAGACTAAAGATATAATCCTGCCTCTAGGAATTATGGGTAGAGAGATGCTAATCTCTCCTTAGTTGCCCTTTGTGGTAAACTGTACATACAGGACAATGATGTAATAACATATGCTAGCCACACGCTGCCATATCACAGGATACATTGGACTTTTCCCAATACTACTCTGTTTATGCCCCTCTTACTCCCATGAATCAAATCAAAATTTTCACACTGCTTCTAGCAGACCCAGGAAATGCTGAATTGTGGTAACTGGCTCAAGCATTGAGCTTGTCCAATTCGGCAATTTCTGGAGATCAGTAGAAACAAAGATATGGAGACCTACAGTATGTGCAACTTGCAAATGGGGCCATTCTGTCAAAGATTTGTCTGTTCTGATAATATATGTACAGTACATGAACCAAGCTTCCTGCAGCCTGACACATGGTATGGACTTTCTGTTGAGCTATTTTTCCCCAGGTCTCTACAGAGGTCACTGGAAGCAAGAACCACTTCCGAACTATTCGCAATGTCAGAAGTCACTACCTTGCCCTGTGACTTCTAAGGACTCGCCCAGGGGCAAAAACTGGCCAAGGGTCATGGTGGGTCAGATTAGTTCTGAAAAACAGAAGTTAAAATGAATGGGTAACGGCAGCTCTAGGAATGTATGCTGTGCGTGTGAAAGGGACCAGAGTTGCTCCTAAACAGGTCATTCTGCAAATGTCTGCGGCCACCCAAATGTGCAGGTCCATGTTGTCGAGCTTGATTTGCTGAAGGAGGATGATGTACAGATCTTGCATACAGTATGTTGGG